>LOEQ01002150.1:449229-479692 GCA_001685075.1 Bramus lutescens | reverse complement strand
ATAGATAGATAGATAGATAGATAGATAGATAGATAGATAGATGATAGATAATTACAGAGGTAGCCTTAATCATTTGTACTTCACTTTCTTTTTGCTGCTTGATTTTTCCCAACGATTCTATATTTTTAGAACCAGGAAGGGCTCCTGGGCTCCTTAACACATGTCTGTCTTATACTCTTTCCCTTGGAATATGCCAGCTCTAAAAAATAGTCCGCCAACACCTCCACCTCATCTTCCTCTATTTTCCACCCTTCCTTCCAGAATAAGAGACTAGTGTAGCAGACAGCATCCATGTATCTTTTTCCCCATGGTAATTCCTCCCATGTGTGGGCAAGGGTCCTAGTTAGGGTTTATATTGCTGAGATGAAACACCATGTTAAAAACCAAAAGGGTTTATTTGCCTTACACTTTTTTCATACTGCTCTGCATTATCAAAGGAAATTAGGACAGGAACTTAAGCAGGACAAGAACCTACTTGGAGACAGGAGCTGATGCAGAGGTCATTGAGGCATGCTGCTAGGAAGCTGGCCCTCCAGCTTGCTCAGCCAGCTTTCTTATAGAACTGAGGGCTCCTAGTGCAGGGATGGAGCCATCCACAGTGGGCTGGACCCATCCCTATCACTAATTAAGAGAATGACTTACAGTTGTATCATATATAAAGACATTTTCTCCATGAGGTTTCCTCCTTTAAAAGATAACTCTAGTTTATGTGTCAAGTCGACATAAAAAGATCCAGCATAGCAATTTTAAGTTCCTTCTGAGAAAAGAGTTGGTCCTCAATTGTATGTCTACCATGTACACACACAAAAAGCTTTGCTCACCACAATGTAAATAAGTCTAAATTATACTTATGATTTATTCCATACCTGGTGTTTTCAGTATCTATTCTATCAGCAGTGTGAGTGTCATCCCTATATTCTCATGGTGGACCACATTCATCAAGGAGACATAACAACTCATTCAAAGCAGGATAAGATAACTACCTAGGAACTATCCCCAAGGACATCTGGCTTTCAGATGGCTTGGTGTTGGTTGCATATTCTTTTATCTGTCTCAGAGGGTATACCCATGACTACAGCCAGGGGGCGCAACATTCAATACCATACAGAATAGGCAGCCATCATCATGATTGCTCTCAAAGATGCTCCATGTTTTATGTGCCCTAGTATTTGGCCTCAAGACCTTCCATGGAGGAATGAAGTAATGGATCTCTTGACCTCATGTCTCTACAATCCTATGAAAAAGCAGGTCCTGGTTATTTCATTTTTGAATTCAGTAGTAATCCTTTCACTTTTCTCCACATAAGCCATAACCTCTGCTTCAATGTATACCACCATTAACTCTTATGAAACAGCGGATGGTGTCTCCATCATTTTATGCTTGTCTTTCCACAATACTTTTTGTTCTTGTTGTTAAAAGCAAAACCAAGTAATTAAAGTTTAACCAGGACATGCCACTCCATTATTTAAAATCACTCCTTCATTTTCAATTTTGCTTACACTATACTCTGAGGACCTTCTGTTAGAATTCACTCACGCTGTTGGAACCCAATGCAGGTTGAACATACCAGCCTTGAGAGCCTCAAGTTGGAAATGCTACAAAACCAGAAATGCTTTGAAGCCCAACATGATACACAACAGAATATTCCATATCTGACTTCACATGATGAACTGTGATTGCTGTGGGAATCTTTCTGGACTAAACACTCTGACACCAATGAGAGTGGAAGAGAGATGTCACTGGCAGGCTGAAATCAAGACAGCTCTCCAAAGGCTTTGACACTGGTTGATTTGGCCAGGTCTAGTTTGCCTTCTCATTTTAGTCTCTAAAACCACAAGTTGTGGCGGGCAAGCAGACAAGGATTTACAGAAGTTAACATGTTAGCCAGCAGGTAGTTAAGGACAATCACCCATTGCTTCAGCTTCTTTCCCAGGTCATTCTGTTCTAGGTGTCAAGTGAAGTCATGCTTGGCAAATAGGCAAATAAGCAGTGATTTAAGTAAATCACTAAATAAGTCAATATCTAATAACTGTTCCTTTGAACCTTATTCTTCTTCACTCCTTCCTCTTCAGCTTCATAATACTTTATGAACCTATCTTTACAGAATGGGTTGATCCTCCTAGTGTACTACCTATATTTTCTTCCACTGGCTCTCATTGTATGTTTATCCATAATCCTTATAATGACTCTTTGGGATTTTTGTACTATTAGTATAAAACAGTATGCATCATCTAAAACCATATTTATGTCTTTCTTTTCTGTGTTAGTCAAGCACAGTTATTTGCAATTTTAGAGGATCATTGCCGCCATTGAATCCATTTCATCATGAAGAGTTACTATGCTTTCCTAAGCCATGGTTATGTTCTTCTTGATCTGAGTAGAGAAAGCTGGGTGATGGTGAACTTGTTAGATGCCTGCTGCAGAGGCATTGGTGGTCATGCACTCTATCAGGACTAGTAAAAGTACAGGAGTTTTGTTTTGTTTTCTTGAATCTAAGAGGTACAGGTATGGATGAACCCTGCTTCCTGAGAGCACATCTAAGTCAAGGAACAAGAATACCAGTCAGCTACTGATGTCTGGATAGCATGTATAATTATCCTTGTGGCAGACAACATGTGTGCTATTAGGAGCTACTCTTCTTTTACAGTAACTGTTCTTAGTCTGGTGCTGTCCTTTTCATTTCCTACACATTGGGTGCTTCCTATGAGCTCATCAGGTGGTCAAGTCTCTTTCATGTTGTTACTCAGACTTTGGTTTTTCATCCTATTCCAGTATAAGTAAAGTAGCTTGCATATAAGCACACACAGCAGTCTTGACCAAGTCTTTTCCATTTGAAGGGCTTTTTATGGTCAAATTCCATATTACTCCTCCCTGGTTTTCCCCTGCTACCGAGCCAAAGACCTATTATGTCCTTAACTCCTTGTCACTCTCTGGGAGCTCACTTTTCTGACCCCTTTTATGGCAAATGCCACATATGATCAGTATTTAAGATAAGACCAATAGGTTTCCCTGAAACATAATTGTTTTTTTCGTTATCTGTCCATCATCCATAGGCTAAAATCCTTCCAAAGAATTACAGTCTGTTTTACCAGTATGGGAAGTTCCATCACAGCTGGAGAGGTCCAAGGTGAAATTCATAGCAGGTCCATTTTGCAGTAGTAGCACATGAAGGAGAGGAGGCAGAACTCCTCTGTGGGGGTTCAGGTAATAATATGGACGGGTGTCTAGGAACTGGAGTTGCCTTCCAAATTAATATATGTGGCAGTATCAGAGAAGCTGATTGGGGACTGCATGAAAGCACAGAGTATGGCAAGGTTGGCCGTCCAGATAAAGTTGATGAGCAGTGCTTAGGGCCAGTGCCCCAGAAGTGGCAGGATCAAGTGGTCTTGTGACCCAGAGGGACTTTCATGAGTAAGCATCCTGGGCGTAGTCCCAACATAGAGGCAGCACATAACCTATGAATATCTTCAGGTGGTGTGTACACAATATGTGTAAAACTTTAACTGATTGTTTCATTTAGATTTGTTTAGATTTGTCCCATCTTTTTGATACTTTATTACATACATGCTTATGTAATTTAATTTGTAAAAAATGAACTATGAAAGAATTCTAATCCCAGTTCTAATCCCAAACATTCAGATGAAGGATACATAACCTATACTATAAACTATGCATTTATAAATCTCAGAAACTCCTTTCAAGTCACTATGTATGTATTGGCTACTCATTCAAATGCAGAACATGTCATCAGACCATGCCATGCAACAGATAACAGTAGTTTCAGAAAGGCTGTAAAAGATCTTCTTTATTTATATAAACACAAACAAAACTGAAAGCAATTAAGAGGGAATAAAATTTACTATTTAGAATTTACTACTTTTAAGACAATTCCATCTGTAGATAAACTAGAATATCCTAGGTTCTTATAGAGTCACATTTAACACATTCTGTCATCCCCAATAAGTATTCAGTGCAGAGAATCACAGAGACAGCTGACATTAGGAAATTTGGAAACTCAAAGCAAAAGCAGTTAACCTCAATCAAGTCCCAATAATGAGCATGAGCAGTTCACAGCTGAGCCTGGGTCAGTATACCACAGATAAGGCTACCGAAAACTAACAATTGTTCCTCTCTGGTGAAAAGCCATATTTCATACCTTCCTTTAAGAACATACATCTACCTTTCATTGCCACAGCATTTGTACCACAGACAGAATTCATCAAAGCAACTTTCCTACGAGCTGCGAGTGGCTGGTAAAAGGAGCTCTGGTCATCCGAAACTGAAATTACAAATCTAAGAGAGCTCCAGAACTCACCAGCAGCGTGTGATCAAGTGTTTTGTTTTGTTTGCTCATCTCTTTTCTCTAATGGTGCTCTCTCTAGTGTGGCTCTTCAGTGTCACAGGGATTTGCCGTGTGCACATTTGTAAGCTGGAGGCTCGTTGATGGGTTTTGATTCTGAGAATGCAGGCATCATGCTTCTATTGCTAAGCCTTGTATTTGGCCATCATTAAGAACTGGCCATGGGACAGTTGGGTTCTTTGCAGAGCTGAACCGACATGGAGAATCTGAAGAGGAGATTGACAGCTTGGATCTCACAGTCTGTTAACTGTGGCTGAATGCCTTTTTCTGTTCTCGCCACAAACAGCCCAGGTGCAGGGCACACCTTGGTGATGGAGAAGACAACAAAACAGTGAGAGCTAGTGGTGACAACTTGCTTATCTCCAGACTCTTTCTCTTCCCAGGGCTGGCGCTTTCTCCCTTCTGCTCAGCCCTATCGTAGTGTGGAAAAAGTTATCAGTTCCAAAATTTAACTATTTAACCAAATTTCACATGCGCCAGGATTGAAACTCTTTAGATGGACACTTGGTTTTCACTTAACATATGATTAGAGAAAAATACATTTAAAGTTTAAGTAAATATTTGAATAACTCTTCAAGCCCCTTTTACGTAGATGCAGGCACTGGGTTTCAAGTGTTTGCTGACTAAGGGAAAGATTAAGGAAGCTATGATAGAGAACTTGGGGTAATTAGAAAGCTGCTTGTAGTTAGCTTTACAGAGACGTAAAACTCCCCCACCTGTTTGATGCTCTTCCTAGCTCTCTGATATGCAGGTCCCAGGGAGTGACTTTTAAGAAAGGGTATTTTCTTGTGTCTAGTTCGATGTTTTAAAAATGTATTTAATTGTGTGTCTATTCCAACTATAACATGCATAAGTGATGGGTAAATATGCAAACATCTTAACAGAATTTTCCTTTTTATGATATTGAAATGTAAGTATTTATTTAAGCCATAAAGGAATAGGAGCAAAAACAATTTTCTTTGTTAAATGTACATGAATTTAATGTAAGAACTTGTGTACATGCCTGGATTGTTCTTAGTTTATAATTTAGGATCAAGTTAACAATATATCTATTCTTCCATGACTGTATTTTGAGCCCACAATATACTATTAGATGCAAGTGAGACTATCTTATTATGAGCATGCTCCTGAAAAGGAAACAGGTTGGAATTAAATACAAGAAACATTGAAGTGAATTACAAGTATGCATAAGATACTGTTTGACATCACAGTGACTTACTCTCAACTGCGCTGTAGAGACAGCAATTCATTGAATGTTCAGAAGTTCACAAGCATTTGTGCTATAGAGATTTGCATTGGTATAGATCTTAGTTTATTGATACAGATCTAAGGTCAATTTTGTTATATTTATATTTCTGTTCTTGATTAAAGTATATTGTGTTCATCCAGCTCATTTAGAAATGTAATGTATAATTAAGAAATATAGGTTAATAGATACTCATCTATAATAGTCAAACTTGCAGTCATGTTAGTTAGATTTTTGTATATGTACAGAGATGTATTTCAGATCGATAGGCATTATTTAAACCTTTCAAAGACTACAGAATATGGCATTTAAGATGTTTTAAGAACTTAGAATTTTTCATGACAATGAGACACATCTGCTCCTGGCAGCAACAATCTACTTCAAGAGGGAGATGGGCATCGAAGAGGCTCTTTATGGAGTTTGTTAGCCATTTGGACAAGAAACTGCTCTTGCCTGGACAGCTTGATGATCTGGACATGCTGGACCCATGGAGAGATAACTGCTGAACTTGCCTAAAGGTGAGACCATCCTTCAGGGTTCCTGCTTCATGAAAGAGTCTGTTAGACATTCTGCAGGATACAGAGAAAGTGACTGACAAACTGCTAATACAGGTGGAACTGTTTTTGAAATTTCCTGTCTCATGAAAAGGTCTGGGATATTATGGGTCTGTAGGCTGAAGATGGATGCCCCAACGGTATAGAAGAACTTTGGATGACTTTCCAGGTAGCGAGATGTCTCTGTCAATTCTAGAGTTTTAGAAGTTGCTTAGAATGCACTTCCTGTTAACCTAGGTAATATTATATCCTCTGGAGTCTTTGATGGAGTTGAAGATTTATATTTATAGTTTTTTTAGTTATGATAAAAGATAAAGTAGATATAAATATTGTAACTATAATTCTTACTTGATACATGTTTTGTTATATGTAATTTTACTGTGTTGAAGACAAAGCCTTTCTTTTAACTTAAACAGAAAAGGGTTGGTGATGTAGGATTCCCCTCTGTATGCTGTGAATACCATTGGTTAATAGAGGAACTGCTTTAGGCTTATAGCAGGGCTTTAGGGGAACAGATTTAGGCATGGAAAACTAAACTAAATGCTGGGAGAAAGGAGGATGAATCCGGGAGAAGCCATGGAGCTGCTGCCAGAGACAGATATGGGAACTTTACCAGGTAAGCCACAGCCATGTGGTGATGCACAGATTAACAGAAATGGGTTAGTTTAGGATATGAGTTAGCCAGAAATACGCTTAAGCTATTGGCCAAATGGTATTGCAAATGACATGGTTTCTGTGTGATTATTTTGGGAGTCTGGGCAGCTGGGAAATGAACAAGTGGCCTCCTTCCTCCAACAGGTTTGCAGTGAACCAGACTCCAAAGGAGGTAGGTGTGGACCAGGGATGAGGGTGAAGAAGACTGGTTATATACGCACAGATGAGAGGGGGATGAAATGTTAGCAGGGCAATTTCATGCTTCCCGGCACTGAAACGGTTTCTCTTTCTTTGTAATAGCAGAAGAAATATTTCAAATCACCCCTCATTTGAAGATCTGAGTTTCTAATTATTAAGCACTACCATATTTAGAGTTCTAAGAATACAGCAATAGATTTTAAAGCGTGGAGCCTTTATTGAGTTTATTGCTATTGCAAGCATTAGATTGCCTCATGTCAAAGGTGAAGAAGAGCTTAACTTTCACTGCCCTTCTGTTCTTATAATCTTAAGAACAAGAGCTGCTCACAGGCCTTCTGCAAAGGCACAATATTGTCTACAGGCTCCACGTACAACTGTGGAGATGAACATGTGCTTGATGTTGCAGACACAACACAATGATCTGAGCCACTTCCAGAGGAGAAATTCTTACCCACTCATGTGATAAACTGGTGTCACATATTAACATGTACTTTGACCCAGTTCCAAGCCCCTAGTTTAAGCAACCTTGCTACTGTTAATCCTATTTCATCCATGCTAGTCACTAAAGTCCATTTTGTCTGTAACTTATACTTGAATTGTCTTTCTATCCAGAAAATCCGAGAGGATTATGAAATAGCAGCTCTGCTATTGATATATCCAGCCACAGGGTGTCATTCTAGCAGTGCTAAATACCCTGCCTCAAAGCACTGCTGTAGCTGCAACAAGCAAGCAGTGTCATAGTCCACGTGCAGAACAAATAATGGACCACCTTGACTCTCAGCCAAGTTTAGTACTGAGTTTGTTTCCTTAGGAAAATGTATCAGTATTTTCCTAGATATACTTTGTAATTTTCAGAATGACATCTATGTAAAATTATGACGACCCCCTCACCTAAAATGTCAAGAAATGACTCCATGTTCGGTCAATCATTGCTTGCTTTGGGATGACAGATGAATATACAATACATGGTACTTTCCCATGTCCAGTTATAAGGGCAAATAAAACAGATTATAGATAGCTATATTCATAAAACATATTTATAACACAATCTAATGGAACATATTTCTTCCTAAAAATCTGCTCTTATATATTTCATCAAACTATTAGACCTTCTTTTATCATTCATAGTTTAATTGAGAACTTTGCATGGTTTATGGAACATAGACTGAATCCACAAACCCTTTCAGCCTTGAGTTAATGGATGAAAACACAGTTTGGCTGCAAGCTCTGCAAAGTTACAACACAAGAGCCACTCTCCTTCTCCCTGATTAGGTATAACGCATGAAGAAGGGCAGCTTTAACTATTGTGGGGAAATAGGTGGCAAATTATTCAGAAGTACCCCTTGCATTCTCATGGTGGAAGTAAAAGGTTAATGAGAGGTGACAGACACTTTCAATCTGTCTTCTTCTGTTGCTGGTGCTTTGGGAGACTTAAACCTTTGTCAGAAATCAGAGATGGGAACTCCTTAGTTACTTTGATATGAGAACTTTCTCCTACTTAGTTGCATTGATTGTTCAGCCAGTGACATCATGCGGGAAACAGAAGAGCAAATCTGTCTGAGACACATTGCTACAGGAAGGAGAAAACTGGACTTGATCCTTTTATGCGACTTAGGCTCTAGTGAGTGAGCCCCATGAATCAAAGAAAGACACGATCTGAGATGAAGTTCCGATGTGGTTACAGCAAAGAAGAAAGAAAAAAAAATACACCACAGGGCAACAAATGTTTGATGGTGTCTTGTCTCGTGCCAGTGATCAAAGAAGGATTTCCCAGGTAAGGCCTGACAAAGTTAGGATGCGAGCAATGAGCAGTGGGCAGCCATCAGCCTGAGAACCGAACACCAGGCAAACTTGGGTATGGGGGAGTTCAAGCAGTGTGTCTCCAGGAAGGGCAGTGAAGAGCAGGAGGATCGAGGTGGCAGTGAAAGATACAAGACAAGGGTTTGGCTCTTTGAACTTTGATCTAGGAACATGAGCGAGCAAAGGAAAGTTTAGAGAAAGAACAAGGGTGGGAAGAGGGGGAAAAGGCACATAGGTCGTCACTGTACTTCTAGGAGGATTATCTTCAGTTAAGAATGTCACAGAATTTTAATGAACAAAGTGGGTCCCAGGGAGATGGGTCACATAGGGGCAGGTGAGGACATGGATTAAGGTGTTAGTGTAACACAGGTTTTAAAGATCAACTTCAAGTCTTCAGAAATGCAGCGTTCGATGCCCATCTGTGCTCTGTGCGCCACCATACAGTTCGTGAACAGGGCAAGGGGCTGGAGATTGAAACACACAAACACTCACAGAGACCGAGACACGCGAGTCATCCTTGAAACAGGAATGCCCCAAGAATGCCCCCTTTATTGTGTCCAGGGGAAGCTTATATAGGGATAGCCATGCCCCAGCCAAACGCACCAGAAACCATTCCCCTGCCATCAGGAACTCCTGAGGGTCTCGTGCTCAKAGCAGCTGTAGGCACTCAGATCAGGGGAGAACAAGTTGTTTACAAGAAATTCAGGATCTGGGGGCTCACTGCTCTATGGTGTTCTGCCTATCGACTCTATGGGGGAGTCAATTTTACCTTCTTGATGGCTGGTAAAACTCCATACTATAAATGTTATAGTATAAAGGAAGAAATACTGCATTCTCATGAACCTAAGCATTTTAGTAAAAATCAAGCCCTGATGTTATGGGTTCCTTCTTAGCCCTAGAACCTGGGACCAGATGCCCTTGTATGGCAAAGTGGACTTTCAGATGGGGTTAGCTAGATCATCTGGAAATGAAGTTTTTGTGAATTATCCTTATGGACCTTGGATCCAACTGCCTCATCAACTCATCAATATCCCAATGATGTGGGAGAATTAGCCAAAGAATTCTAGGTGGTCGTGGTAGAAATTGAGAAAAATCAGAAGGTGCTGCAAGGCCTTGGGCTAAAGAAGGTTAGCAACGTCAGCGGCTGAAAGGCAGAAGGAAAGGCATCCCACAACATACAAATGAAACGGAATATTGGAAAAACATTGGTTAGCCCCATTTCCTGCTTATCACTTCCAGCACAATAAATAAAAACAAATATTCATCACTCTCTATCACAGTATCAGGATTCCTTCTTACAGTGACAACAGAAACCTGATGATGCTAGAACTCTAAATATTCCCAAGGTTCCTTGTATATCAAACTAGTAGAATGAAGATTTCATATTATTTACTTCTCCACCTCCATTAAGATAATTCATATGTGAAAATGAAATAGTTATAACAGAGCAAAGGAGCATCTTCATCAAGCACCAACTGAAACTACCCAACAAGGAACTTGTTTTCGTAAGTTCAGTTTCTTGTTTTAGAATTTTATTATTGGATCCTCTCTAAGAATAAATCTTTCTGGTGGATTATGGAGTTTTCATAATACGGGAAAAGTGTTTTATAATATAACAAATTGTTGCTTTTCTAAAGATAGATATTTGCAGCATAAATTAGCTTAATTTAGTTTGAATATTCACAAGATGTTTTGAAGTCAAAAAGAGAAATATTAAAAATATTCTTTTTTGAAGAGCTTATGTTTCACGTCTGGCATTCAAAAACGTGTTTAAATATTCTATTTCAGGAACTAGTTGGATCTCTGTGCATTCATTTAAATCTACTGGCTTTAAGAACAGATACAGCAAAGAATATACATATCAATTAGCTACGCTGTGGAGCCTGTAGAAAGACAGAAAATGACATGTCACAAGCCATAATTGTAGGAAGTTCAGAAGATACATGTTAAGAGTGTAACAGATTAATAGTGAGGATAAGCCTGCTGCTTTTGAGTTTGCTTTTAATGTCAAGTTGGCTGCATGTTCAAAGTGATTGAGTTATCAGGCGTAAAAGATGTAATTATGAATGTCAGGCAGTGGTGACACACACCTTTAATCCCAGCACTCAGGAGGCAGAAGTGCGCAGGTCTCTGTGAGTTCGAGGTCAGCGTGGTCTACAAGAGCTAGTTCCAGGACAGGCCCCAAAGCTACAGAGAAACCCTGTCTCAAAAACAACAACAACAAAACAAAAACAAAAAATGTGATATGAACAAAGTCATATTTATAATAATTTGTATTTTGGAGTCTTAAATTGATAAAGGACGTGCTGTAAATAGGGTTCTCTTATTTGATTGAAACCTAAAACCATTTTTCATGTGTGTGTGAATGTGTGTAGGTGATCTTGCATGTGAATACATATATTTGCATCATTGTGCATGTGGAGGCCAGAGGACACGTCTAGATTTCATTTCTCAAGAGCTTTATACCCTGTATTTACAAACAGAATCTTTCATTTATCTAGAACTTACCAGTAGATTTATTTGCATATTGATTTCCAGGGAGCTGCCTTTCTCTGCTTCCCCAGTTCTACAGACTTTCCCTGTCAGTGTTGTGAATCCTGCTTAAGATATTGTAAGATCACAGGGTCAATGACCCTTCATTTGGTTCCTTCTGTCTGTATCTGTACCTGTTTATCTGCCCCCCAAAAAGACCAAACATGTCTTTCAAATCTCCATGCCTTTTTATTTTTTATCAATGTAAGAAATTAACAATCATGATAATTTGTTCCAATGTTGGAGAAGGATGGTAACTTTAGAAATAACTAACCCAGCATAATCACTGCTATAATTGCTTCACAGAGTTGACAGGATTATTTGTGAGGTAAGATTTGCCAGCCGTTTTTTAAGCCATCTTTCATGATGTGCACCTCAACACTCACCATGTCCAGGATCAACAACATGATCTTGTCAGAGCAGTAAGTTGCTATGAATATTCAGAATCTATAATAGAACTAGTTCAAGATCAGCAGGCTAGGAGTCAGGCCACCTATAAAACAAATTTTTGAATTAAAATGAGAAGATAGGGATGTGTCTTTACTGTCTCCTTCCTCTTTTCTAATAAAATGATCAGATAAATATTTTAATCACGCTCCTGTGTCATAATGGAGGAAACAGACCATTTGTTACTTAATATGAAAAGATCACTAAAAATAGATAGGCTAATTTCATTTCATTAATCTAGTTATGTGGTGATGAATATTGATTTATTCTTTTTCTTCAATGCCTGCTGCAATAAGGAAGATTCTCACTGAGGTAGATGGAACCCTTGTTTTATAAGAAAAAAGTAAAAGACACATGACTTTTGGGAATTATATGGTGCTAAACAGTAGTTAGAAATGTCATACCATAATGATAAGCTCCTTTTAGCAAAACAAGGAAATCTTTTAAATGATTCTTTACCATGATCCTGACACCAGTCTTGTTCCAAGATTTGCTTGATTTTTCTCACAAGCATTCCAGGATGGCAGGTGGCTGAAAACACAAAACTACTTGTGACCTGGTTCCCCATTCCCTTGCCCCTGACATGATCCCAGGCTAATATTTTTGGGTTTGGCCTTCAGGGAACTGTTGTCTCTATAGCAAGATTGTCACAAAATTTGGTACAGTTGGCCATATAGGGAAAGTCATTCTGATCTTCATTTAAGCTATTGTAATTCCTAGATTACAGACCAACCTCTAACTCAGACACTCAGGCTGGATGGGTCACTGGGGCCAGCCCTCCTAAGAACAGTCTGACTCTACCTCCCAGTTTCTGAGCTTGGCCCCAAGCAAAATTCAAACTGCCGTAACAAGCTGCAGTTTCTTTATAATGTGTAGCCTGGAAGACTGTTCATTTTAGAGAATAGTTTGCCCAAAATGCAAGCTTGGATACTCCTAGCAGATCCCATTGCCCTTGCTAAATATAAGATCTCTGTGTCAAAACACTGGCTCCCAAGAAGGAACTTCATTAGTAATTGTTCTTGAGATAATGCTCCTGTTTTTAATGAAAAATAAGTTTTTCTCGTACAATGTATTCTGGTCCCAGTTTCCCTTCCCTCATCTCTTCAAAGATGCTCTCCACAACCCCATTCACTCAACTCCACACCTTTCTTTCCTTAGAAAACAAATAGGTAAATAAAGAATAGTATCAGTTATAGAATAAAATAAACAAATAGAGAAACAAATAAAAAATTGAGAGAAGAGGAGAAAACGTTTAAAACCTCAGAATTGCAAGCTATAATATATAAACAAAATAGAGTAAGGTAAAATGTGCCCAGACAAAGCATTATGAGATTTTTAAAAGATCCTTACAAATACCACTGGGTTTGGTCTTGGTAAACTATGAAGTGCTGGGTATGGGGCCTGCCCTTAAGTGTGGTTTGATTGCTCAGTGAGACTTCTTTGAATAAACTAATTTTTCATTTGCAAGCCGTTGTTAATTGTAAGTAGCTTCTGAGTTAGGCAAGGTGATTGGTGTCCACCCTTTCAGAGCTGGAACCCCGTCTGGTTTGTCGTGGACAAACCTCAGCATGCTGCAACAGTATCTGTGAGTTCATATGTGTGTCAGTCATGTGTGTAGAATGCCATGTTTCCTTGGTGTCCTCCATCCCCTCTGGGGCTTAAACTCTGTCCACCTCCTCTTCCTCTCTGTTCCCTGAGACCTATGGGAAAGGATTTGGTGGAGATACACCATTTAGGACTAAGCATTCAAAAGTTGCTCATTCTCTGTACATAACAGTGGGTTTCTGTATTGATAATCTTTCTTTCTTTCCTTTGTGTACTTTTCTGAATCTCTATCATCTTTGAGCTTCCTTGAGATTTATTCTATGGACCCAAAACACATGACTAATTTACAGTACAGCTTTGTCATCAACTTGACTGTGAAGGGGGGGTTCCATTTATTGCTTTCTTTAAAACACAGAATCTTTCAGTGTTGTAAATGAGCATCAGCTTTCTCCTGTCAAATCCCCAAGCAATACGGTCATTGGAAGTGGATCTTCCACAATTCTATGGAGATAGCAGATGAATAGCATCTTGCGTGGCCTCTTTATGTGTGACAGGGCAGTGGTTTATGGGATTTTAGGTTTACAGAGCACATGCAATGGATCTTTTGAACAAATGTATTATCCTGCTGCTCCCATCTGCTGGTTGTCACCAACAATGTTCTCTAGACGCATAGAGAGCTGGGAGCAGAGAAAACCAGACTCTGGTCCAAAGTGGTTGTATTTTTTAAATGATCACAAAACACAGGTAAATTAAAAAAATTGGCATATTGGGAAATTCTAATGATGAACTATGTTATATATGATTTAGAAGATAACATTTACATGGGCTTTTATGTCTTGATATAGTTAATAGGATGTTAGAACAAGGTAGAGGGTTAGCAGACAATGGAAGATTTTACTGTTGTATCCTAAATAGTTCAGAATTTGGGACTGTAGAAGGGTAGATACACCTCCAGTTTCTTTTAAAAGGAAAAGGATTGCAATGAACAATGATAATGGAGCATGGCAAATAGTATGAACAGGCTCTAAATTGACAATGGGAAATGTCTCCTCTTCATATCTATTACTTATAGGTAGCCATAAAGATATTCTCCTATGTTAAATGAAAAGGAACATGGCTAAGACCCCATTTAGGGAGTCTGGTCTGTGATTCTCAGAACCAGGAAGCAAAGACAAAACAAACAACAAACAAACAAACCAAACAAACTTCTCCCTGAAACACTGCATTACATTGTATATACTGATAGCAAAGACAAAAGCAGGATGTTTAAACGAAAACTTTTGAACAAATAAGGTTGATTTCCAGCGCAGTGCTCCCTTTTATCTTCCTTGCACGCCCTCAAATAGCACATATACTAGCTACACAAAGTTGAAAGTTGAAGCATCTTCTCAGCGTGTTTGTAAATGGCCTACGAAGGCTGTGTTTTTCCACACTAGCCCAGCTTGTGAAACACGAACACACCCAGTCACACATCCCATCTCTCAAAGCTGCAAGGATACAGTGTATTCCCCCACTTAAGGTTATTGTTGGGATGAATGCTTGATTTCTGAATAGTTGGGAGCAAATTTATGTAAGAATTCCGAAGGTCAACTACTGAAGAGACAAACACTCTTCTCCCAGCCAAGGGCTTTCTGCACTATTTCAGAAGAATTTTGACTCAGCGTCACAGCTCTGGATGATCTGATTCTTACCATGCTGTCGAGAACAGCTGCCCAGATCCGTGCAATTCTAACATCAGGTAAAAATAGAGGCTGACATTCACAGAATTGTCTTCTTGCTGTTTGGACTGTAATTTTGCCAAATATTCCAAAACAACACAGGCCAGTCACATGATGCATGCCTGTCATCCTAGCTCCTGGGAGGTAGAGGCAAGAGGGCCAAGGGTTCAATGTCATCCTCCTCAACAAAGTGTCTTCAAGGTCAACCTACAATATGTGAGCCCTGGTCTCAAATCATAACAAGTAGAACAATAACTGTGAAATTGATTGCTGCATTTCCATTTCTTGGTCATTTATAAAGGAGATGTCTGCATGTTCAAATCATTGTGAAGTCAAAAGGGGAAGGAAATACTCTTTATTATGTGAGTTTGAGGTCATGATTTTCAAAGCTCCACACCTCTCAACCGTACCTCATGATACAGAAGCAGAGGTTTGGAAGAGATAATTGTATTTTGTCTCAGAGAGAAAAATTAGTCAAGCATACATATTTTAATTTTTCTTAATATTAGAAGTCAAAACCAAAGAAAATTACTCAAAACAATGTCATTGTTTTTGACATTTATGGCCATTGATGACAGCACACAGCTGATTTATTCATCCCACAAAAGGTTATTAAAAACATAGTTCTGTGATAGATCATGGGAGAAATGGGGAGAAATAAGAATTATCTCTTTTTACAACGAAGTTTAAAATTTATACTGAAGTGGAGAATGTATGGGGTGTATATGTTAGTGTGTGTGTGTTGGGGTGTGTGTATGTAAGATTAAGTAATTGTGTATGTCCGCATACTCGGCTCGCATAGTCAAAACGTGCTGTTAGATAATGATCAAGCTCAAATAGCCCATCTTCTAACAGTTTTCAGGAACACAAGCTTTCACAATATTTGTCCTCCCAAGTGAGTTCAGAACTTTTGAAACACATTTTCCAATAATATATTCACCTTTCTCCACAAAATTCTAGAGAAAATAAGACTTTAGGAAAGGCTACATTGATTTACATTCATAACTTCCATGATGGAATCATTAAGTATATTTCAAATGCAACAATAATAGTAACAATAATAACAAAATAAACAATAATAGTAACAATAATAACAAAATAAACAATAATAGTAACAATGATAGGCATGGGGTTGCATGCCTGAATGTTCCCAAGAATGTGAGACATGAGGGGATTTACTGCAAGTCTAGGTACTCACAAGGCACACACCTACTAACAAACAAAATCTCACTGGGTTATCAACTTAATCCTTGCCAGCAGAGGATAGCAGGGGAAATGAAATGTTTAGATACTGCTAAAAGGATTGGCTGTTTCTCTAGACCTTGCTTCTTGCTAAAATTATAAGACATAAGAAGGACTATGGTTGCCCTACAAATCAGAGGTGGAAATCATGGTAGCATTGAGGGAAGGACACAGTTGGTGGTTGGTGGAGGGGTACACAGCTGTTCTTTAAGACAGAGTGACTCCAATTAGAACCACATATGTAACCTAATTTATTGAAGAGTTCATAATCTTGATAATTTTTAGTTGTAGTAATCAATAAAAAAAGTAGATATTTCAAAGTATGGAACTGTGAAACAGACTCAAATAAGAGCAATTCTTAAGTGGGCTCTTTCTAAGGAAACTGAACAGTATGATTTTCCAGTTTCCTGGTGTTTTTCTTCAGTGTGTGCTAATATTTGAGGGCCATGCTATGGCTTTTTTTACTTACGTGAGTGTGCCATTGATATATTAAAAAGTGTGTCTTTTTAAGCAGATGATGTCTTAAGAAAACAAGCAATCAACTAACAGCTGAAAGACATAGCTTCAATTAACACATTGCCTCACAAGCTTTGACATCCCAAAGTACAATAAGTTCAAGAGCAGACTATTAAGGAGGGATGAGGGCAAGGCAAAGGATTAAAAACCAACATTTAACAAAGTTGTTAAACTTTGCTGTGCCATAAACTTCTAGTTAATTCTGTCATCTTCTATTAATAAATAAATAGAAAAAATTAAAAATATCATTCAAATTTACTTAGATATAATTAGTAAAAATATATATATATTTGGGGTGTTGGATTTCTTGAGACACAGTCTCACTATGTGTAGCCTTGAGATTACTGGAACTCAATATGTAGAACAGACCATACTCAAACTCATAAAAAATCCTCCTGTTTCTGCTCTTTAGTGCTGGGACTAAAGGCATGTGTCATTACACCCAACAGTAAAATATATTTTAAATTGTTGTATCTACATATTTACATATTTCATTACTAATCATTAAATTTTAAAAAATACAGAGAATATCTTATAACTTATGTTTTATAACAGCAGTATATATAAAATAAGTTTGTGATGTCTGCAATTGCTATAATGTACAAGGGTCTATGACTTCATAGTAGACAAAGACCAAGATTACACTGTTGTTGCTTTGAAGGGTTTTTATCTGGTATTTATAATGAAAATATGTTATGTTTTTAAGTTAAATGTTAGAAAAAATATAGCTATGACTCATCATATATGTTATTATTTGAATCTAAATGGTTCAACCCACAAAAGATTGTGTGCTGATGGCTAACAAGATGAGGCTCCTTTGAGCAGTTTCAAAACCATTATATATTTATTAGATAGATAGGTAGTCTTCAAACACTTCAGAGACCTACAGAATAGGCCATTTAGGATGTCTTAATAGCACAAAACTTTTCATGAGAGTTAGTCATGTCTGCTCCTGGCAACAACAATTTACTTCAGAAAAGGATGATGGGCATCAGTAAACCTCCATATGGAGTTTGCTTTCTTTAAGTCAAAAGCAAGAAACTGCTCTTGTCTTGACTGCTGACTACATGCTGTCCAAACTTGACTACTAGGATACAAAGAAAAATGACTGCCTAACTTTACCATGACAAGGTATGATAGCCCTTCAAAAATTACTGCTTCACAGAAAAGTCTGTCAGATATTATAGGAATGTAGGCTGAAGATAAATGCCATCACACTGCAGAGGAAACCTGGGTAACTGTCCAGGCAGTCAACTGTTTCTTTCATTTCTTTTAGATTTGGAAGTTGCTTGCTTTGTCCTTCCTGCTTATTAAGGTAATAGTATATAAATATATCCTTCTATGGTCTTGATGAAGTTGAAGACTAGGTAGTCATAATTATGGTTTTTCTTAGTTATGATAGAAGATAAATTAAGTATATAACTTTGAACTCCCCAAGATAAGATAAACAATGAAATATTTTCTACAAAATTGCCAAATACAAATGGATTAAACATTGTGAATATAGTTCTTACCTGATAATTGTTCTTACTATATATAGCCTTACTGTGTTAGAGTTAAACCTTTTTCTTTTTACTTAAACAAAAAAGGGGGAAAATGTTGTGGAATAATCTTTTTGGACACTGTGAGGATTTGTCACTTGGATTAGTTTAATAAAACGCTGAATAGCTATTAGCTAATCAGGATTTTCAGGGCAGAGAGAATACTGAGAAGTGTGGAGATGCATAGATAGAGAGGAAGTACCAAGTAAAGGGAATAAAGCCACGAGACAAATAAAATCAACTAGACAAACGGTTGATTGATTAAAAAAAGGGGGTTAATTTAAGTTGTAAGAGCTGTTTAGTAACAAACCTAAACTTTTGTCTGCACTTTCATAATAAATAATCAGTCTTCATGTGGTTATTTGGGCACTGGCAGAAAAAGATTAGCTACAGAAAAATACTTTAAGCAGTAAAACAAAATAATTTTAAATAACAGACACGTAGCTACTCTCTGGTGCTGTAGTTGGCTATCTAGTGGAATCTTGACTGAGACTTTGGAGTCAATCAATGAAGCATTGCTCAGAGATTCACTGAATAGTCCAAGTTTTCTATTAACGTATAATTTGCCTGATTTTTGATCTAGTGAAACAGAAATCGAGTCTATACAGTTTGTAGTTTGAATGCAATTAGATTGTTTTCTCATATATGTCTACAATTTTATTGCTGTTTCCTATTTGGCACTTGACCATTTACAAGCACAATATTTTAGCAAGTTTAAAACAAAAGTGTTTATGATGAAGCCAAAGTACATCCACATTGGTGACAGGCTAAGATCAAGCATTGCATCTTTCTGTTTTTCCCTGTGAGGATAGGAAATATGATGTGACATTTTTAAAGAATAGTGAAAGTTTAAGGATAATGTGCAAAAGCTGAGAAATATCTTTCCTGTTATAGGGTACCAAAGAAGACACAGGTCCACGATTGTTTGGAGACCCGGTAGTGACCTGGTTATGCAGGAGATTGCCAGATTGCTCCTTGCTCACCTGCTCAGCACCAGAAACATTCCGTACTGTAATGTGATGATTTGTGTACTTCTTTGGGTATGTTGCCGAGAGGGTGTGCTGTCTATACAAGTCAGCACTTGTGCTTGGGTTCCTTAGTCTTTCACGCCCTATGCTCTCATATCTCCCTCCATTCTCCTCATTAAAACATTTCCAGGATTGGAAAATTTTTCTTTTTTTAAAATCCACTTTAAATTTTTTTTAAAAATCCACTTAAAATTCTGAATGAACTTAGACCCACTCAGTAATATTTGTTAGAATGAAAAGGTAACAGATGATGAAAAACTTTTAAAAAGTATAAAATGTGAGGAAGAAATTCTTTCAAAAGAAAGAGCTTGAGCCATATTTTAAAATTATATACATGTATTTTTCATGAAAATTGTCCTATTGAAGGATTTTGACAAAGTGTTCTCTCTTTAGATAAAAGTAAGGAAACAGAAGGACCTCCCATACATTCGCATTTTTCTGAACATTTCTTTTCATTGAAATTCCACATGGCTTATGACTGTCGTGGAACTATCTCCTTGGCTGCTGAATAAACTTGGTCTCTCTGATGGAAGACATATTCAGAACAACTGGGTTGAGGTCGGACATTATATTATTCTTGAGTTCAAGGAAAAGTTTAGGAAAATCACAGAACTAGTGACAGAAAATATGACTGTATTATCTTTTTCCTGTTTCGCCTCTACTCAGTCACTGATAAATAAAATTGTTTAAAATAGCAACCAAATCACCTTGAATTACACAAGGGGTACATGGATATAAGAATGGTTCAGACTCTAATAGAGGAGTTATTGGCAGCTGACAGATCCGGAGGGATATAAAGTTACTGTCCTTTTGGGTGTGACCACTGGTAGACCACACATATTCCAGTGGGTAGCCCTGCACTCATAATATGAGCAGTATTGATTAGACTCAGGGGGAATCTCAGAAACATCACAAAAACAATGACATGAAACAAGATGGAGGCAATGTGGGAGCTGGATGGAGGTAGTGGTGGATGGATATGCCAAAAGACATTAGTTTTTCATAACACAAAAATTACTATCTCTGTGTTCATGTTGCCAACACTGACTGTTCACCCACCTGGTTTTCAGAATGTATTTTTATGTCTTATGATCACTGCTATTTACTGACGTTTTATTATGTACTTCAGTATTTTGGATCATAATCAGAAATAATATAATGCTCTCAGTACAATTTTAGTATTTCCAAGATTTAACATAATAAAATATATACAGCCATTTGAAAATAATATTTTGATAACCTTTCTTCCTACAACCTGATAACATTTTGTACAAGTTCCTTTCTAGGGAATATGTCCTCATGGCTGTTAAAAAAGGGCATCTAACAGTGACATTAGATGTCAATATACATAAGAAGTGTTTTCCTGAATTTACTTCAGGGGAGAATATTATAAAAATGACAAGCTTATAAAATCTGATATAACAAAATTATTAGCTCTTTTTCTGTAAGGACTGATGCAGTATGAAGCTGATGCTCTGTTTAAATTAGTTTCACCTGTAAGAATCAGGGGTCCTTAAGTTGTCAGTGTTTATTTCCTGTTAGAACAAAATCCAAGTGACTACATTACCCAGTGTCCCCTAAAGCTGTCTCTTCTTTAAATGATGCATCAATAGTGTCTTTCTATTTTTTATTACTTTTGCTTTTTATTAAGAATTTTTTAAATATAATCTTTCCTCATTTTACATAGTTATCCATGTTTCCATTACCTCCCCTCCTCCTGTTCCACCCTTTCCTCCACCCCTAACATCCACTCCCTAGAAAGAGTAGGGCTTCCCATGAGGAGTCAAAAAGTCTGACACTTCACTTTAAGGCAAGATCAAGGCCCTCCCTCATATCTAGGCTGAGCAAGGTATCCCTCCAATAAAAAAAAAAATGTGCACCTAGATGCTAGTTTAAGCACTAGGGATAAATCCTGGTCCTGCAGTCTGCCCCAGTCATACAACTGTCCCCCACATCCAGCGGGCCTAGTTTGGTCCTATGCAGGTTACCTGCTATCTGTTTAGAGTCAGTGAGCTCTCACTAGCTCAGGTCAGCTGTTTCTGTGGGTATCACCATTTTGGTCTTGACCCCTTTGCTGATAGTATCACTCCTCCCTCTCTTAGCCTGGTCTCGGTGAGCTGGACTCGGTGCTTTGCTGTACATCTCTGTATCTGCTTCCATCAGTTACTGGTTGAAGGTTCTGTGATGACAATTAAGGTAGTCATCAATCTGATCACAGGGGAAAGAGCAGTTTAGGCGTTCTCCCTACTGTTGCTTAGTCTTAGCTGGGGTCCTTGTGGATTCCTAGGAATTTTCCTAGTGTCATGTTTCTTGCTAGTGCTTTAATGGCTCCCTCAACTCAAGAAACTAGACATCAAATTACCAAATAACCCAATCAAGAAGTGGTGCACTGATCTAAACAGAGAATTCTCACCAGAAGAATTGCAAATGGCTGAAAGACACTTAAGGAGTTCCTTTAATCATGAGGGAAACGCAAATCAAAATGACTCTGAGATACCATCTTACACAAGTTAGAAAGGATAAGATAAAAAACACCAATGATAGCTTATGCTGGAGAGGATGTGGAGTAAGGGGAACACTCTTCCATTACTGGTGGGAGTACAAACTTGAACTGTCACTTTGGAAATCAATGTGGTAGATTCTCAGAAAATTGGAAATCAGTCTATCTCAGGACCCAGCAATACAAGTCTTGCTCATATATCCAAAGGATTCACACTCATATCACAAGGACATTTGCTCAGCTGTCTTTACAGCAGCATTATTCATAATAGTTGGAACTTGGAAAAAACCTAGATGCCCCTAAGCTGAAGAATGGATAAAGAAAATGTGGAATATTTGCACAATGGGTTACTACTCAGTGGAAAAATAAAATAAAATAAAATAAAAAAATAAAAAACCACCCAACCAACAAAACAAACAAACAAAAAACTAATGACATTTTGAAATTTGCAGTCAAATAGATGGAACTAGAAAAAAACATCCTGAATGTGGTAACCCGGACCCAGATGGACAAACGTGGTATGTACTCACTCATAAGTGAATATTAGACATAAAGCAAAGGATAACCAGCCTATAATCCATGACCTCAGAGAAGCTAGGTAACAAGGAGAACCCTAAGAGAGACATACATAAATCCCCCTGGGAAGGGGAAACAGACAAGACCTCCTGAGAAAGCTAGGAGAGAGGAAATGGAAGGGTGGAAGGGGAGGGGAAGGGAAAGGAGTGGCAAGAGAAGTTGAGGGAATGGGATGCTCGAGAAGGCGCAAGGACAGCGAGAGGGAGAAAGGAAAAAGATACGTTGATTGAGGAAGTCTTTATATGTTTTTAATCCCTATCATCTCTGTGGTTTGACTTTTAGCTCAGCCATTTGCAAGAGAAGGCATGGAAGATTGTAAGGGCTATCTTATGGGCAGGCCTAGACACACAGGAGTAGGTGACAGCTTTCCACCATGCTGTGTCCACTCAGCACTAGCATACTATTCTACTAAGGAAAACAGTGGAATGGAAGAATTCTCTTGCTAAGAAGCTGAAGACGACCGTACATTTGTAACAATTATTTGCTCTGATTTTTAATGCTTACGTGTTGTCTTTGGAAAGTGAAGGAGTCTCAAAGCATATGCAACTAATGGGTCAAGAAAGAAATCCATCTTTAAGTCTCATGAAATGTATACTCTCATTAAACTTAGGGGGAGAGGGGGGGTCATAGTAGTTTCAGATATTTAAATTATTAAAACAAGAAGATGTCCTTATAAGTGTCTTTAATTCATTATTGTAGTTTAGGTCATAGTAATTAAGTGATTTTGAATAAAGACTTTGAGCATGTGTAATTAATGACTATGATGTTGTGTATTGTTAAAGATTTGAGAGATGATTATCCACTTAAATACGGCATGAGGTATGTGTGCTAATGCTATATTTAAGTGAATAATCATAATATAAGATAGAACTACTTTAATATTGTCAATGTTCATTCTAAGGTTTGTGGATGTACATAAAGTACACAGAGAGCAAACTTTAGTAAGACATGTTTGTGTGCCAAAATGAAAAAAAAATTAAAGAATTTTGCCTGTAAATACGCAAAGCATTGTTTTTCACTAATGAGATTCACTTAAGAAATTACTTCAATTATTTTTATGTTTTATACAATCAAAATTTTGTACCATTAATGAAGTAGAAGATAAGCATGGTGAAAGTCAAGATCAAATGTATATTATCAGAGTAGCTCTAAATATATACATTTTCCTACAGGCTGGAGCTATAACTCAGCAGTATACACTCGCGTGCACACACGCACACATACACATACATACACACACTTACACACACAAACACACTAACACCTTTTTATGCTACCTCCTTACTATGGTTGTGAGAAAGAAACAGGTTCGGATAGCTAGGTCTTCTGCCTTTATTTGAGTTTCCCCACCTTTAACTACTCTGACCCTGGTTGTATATACTTCCTGCACTTCCTTACTCATGGCTTTCTTATAGTCTGCCTGTACTATAGTGTTTATCCTCACACATGTCGTTCTTGCTTGTGGGCCTTTCTGGTCAAACTCACTATGAACAGCCATGCCCACATCGCACTGTTAAACTTACCAGGTTTCTCTTTAAGACCTCTCAGTCATCTGTTTGATTCTATATGATTATATACTGAAGTCCTTCACAAAGTGGTTTTACATCTCGGCCCATCTTCTGTTCTACATGTACAAAGGAGCACAGAAAACTCCAGCCACAAGCCAACCCATCGTCTCCTTCTTTTCTGAAATTATTAATGCTTCATCTGTTCTCAGGAATCCTTGCTCTCTTTTCTCCTTCCCAGACATCATGTCAAGATTGTGCTTATCCTCGAAGACCACCTGTTCAAATTTCCTCTCCTTCAGATGTCTCTTTTCTAATCCTCTCAACCATCTTCAGGCTTTTTTATGGGGGCAATTAGTGTATTCTAGCTTGTATGTCAGATACAATGCTCCAACTATGCACTCCATAATCTTCTTGAGGGATGGCTTTTCTGTTTGCACCTGGGTAATTCCACAAAGAACCTTAAACACAGTAGTTATTCAGTTTGATGGATTTACACATCCTTTATAATATCCACACAGCTTGTCCCATCATCTGGAACTTAACTTCAGAAAATTTTAACAAAACTGTGATGTGTTAAGTTTAGTATTACTGGGAACTCTCTCAGTAGATTCAGATTCTTTACAGAAATCAAAGTGAAATCTCATGAATAAACTAAATCCAGGGATGGTACCAAAACTACGAATACATACATAATAAAAATTGTATATGAAAGGAAAAGTTTACATATGAGAAAATCATCTTCCTTTTCAGTGAAAACTGGAAGCTTTCTACCTCTGATAGTTGTTATTTTAGTCTTATCAATGGATAAATTTGATATAAAATATGAAAGCCAGTGATGTGATTTCTGCTACTATTAATTTTCTGTTAGAGACAGAAATTTATCTGTGATTTTAATTCTTTATAACTAGTTTTAAATGTAATCCCCAACTTAACTTTCACAAACACATTTCTTGTGGCTTGAATCAAAGTTTCAGGTTTCAGCTCAAAAGTTGTGGAAGATCCAAGGGGTTGAAACTTTATACGATCATGAAAATAAATATCTTAAGGGGAATGGAGAAGGTAACAGCCAAAATTCATAGAAAACAAGTTTGATTCTTTGAAATAAGTCATTTTGCAATGCTGAGATTCTGCATATGTATTTGGAACATGATTGACAGCTGAGTCCTATAAACACTGCTCAAAATGACAGCAATGTGGTCTGAAGATCTCCAGCAAAGGTACTTTGGAGAACAGTGCAGGATCTTCTGTAGACCTGATGGCTGTAGATCTGTTAGATCAACTCCCCGCATCGGAGAACTTGTCGCTGCGCAAAGCTAAAGCTTAAAGTTTCACAATCAGAGCTTATATAGTAAATATAGTTGAAAAAATGAAGTCTATCAGTTAGTAGACACAAACATCATTTCTTTTTGAGAAAACTGTCCACAATTTCAAAGCTATTCTGGTTTTCTTATATTTCAGAATCTCAAAAACTCTCAGTTACGTTTAGTCTTAGACTTCCCCTCCTTAGTCACATGAATTATCCAAGGATTTCCAGTAATGTTTAACTCCCTTCAAGTAAGTTTTTTTGTATGCATCTCTTTTATTTTACTTTTGAAAGTATTTCAAACAAAATACCAGAATTTTTCAAAGCTCATTTTGTTCTTCCATATTTTAATATATTCATGTTTTAACTCCACATCCTTTCTTAGAACATTCTTTCTCATTTTGAAAAATGAAAACATAATGCATTTTGAATGCTTTTCCATTTCCCTCTGAAGTCACAAGCCTTAGAAGATCGCCAAAGTTTCTGAAATATATTTACAGGTGATCATTGAGCCATAGTAGTTAAAGTCTTATTCTCCCCAAACTCAGATATTTAAATATCTCTGATGTTCATCTGTTTTATGTTTAACAAAGTAAATATGTTAACTAATTGCCAGTTCCATCTCCCCTTGTATACAGACCATTCAATGATTCAGGGTTCCAGAACATTATAAAATATGCTTTATGGAGAACTGAAGAACACAAGCTTCTCTAAGTAAAGATTCAAAAGGAATTCCTTTCTCAGGGCTCAAATAGCTCGTCATAAAAGGCCGGATTTTTCAAGAGGCTCAGAAGAGAACTTGATCTGACGCTCGGTTTTGAAGAATGCCCTACAGCACAAATACAAAGACAGCTTACATGGAGGAAGGGGAGTTGTCACACCTGGCCGAGTGCCTGAAGGAAGCTGCGAGGAGTGAAACTCTGGCTTGCATGGAGGCCATGCGGGCTGCAGAAAGTTATTTTCTGTCTTTAAAACTCATAAAAGTTATAAAGATCTCCATAATTCCTTTATATGCAAAAGGCTTGGACTTCCTTTTACTTTAACTAAAACCTTGTATGCATTATGAGTGAAATTGGACAAATATAAGTGGAAGCTTCCTTTACTTTCTACTCGTTTCTTTCCAGAATGAGATAGTGGTGCCTATACTTTATAGATTCTCCGCATACACACATCCACATCTGGGTAGAGTTTTTATGAAAAGCACAGCACAGGTATGAGAGAAGGCAGGGAAGGTATTGATGATGTTGAACATATGGAAGAAGCGCCTGCATCAAGCCCTCATATTTCCTAAGACTCACTCCTGGGCAGACAGAAAGTGAAAATCAGGAGACTTCATACCATCTTTCTGAGTATGACTCTGTATGGTGGCCACATAGCTGATCGAAAAGAGAAAGTCCTGCAGGCATTAATTTTCGCCAACCCCTTTAACGGTGCACCGATCCCTTTAATGGCGCACACTCATATATCAGCACAAGCTCTGCTAGGCAGCACTCTTCACACTTGATCTTCATGTGCCTTACCTTGTGATTATGATATGCTCTTTGTCTGAAAGGAAAATAAGCACCCATGTCAATGTCACCGTGAAGGGATTAAGGACGTAATTATACGACAGGATGGGGCGATCTGTCATCTCATTGTGTGCATGAAAAGAACAAAAGCTAAACCAGGCATTCAAGGATGAGCAAAGGCCTTTCACAGAACTGGCATTCCTTGAAGAGGCAATTATTTACTTGAGTAGATCTAAAAGACAAGTGTAAGCTCACCCAACACTTCAAAAGAAAAAAAAAACAGGAAATATCCTGAATATTGGAATATAGCAGTAAAACAGAAATCATTTAGTTTTCTGAATTTTATATTACCTCCAGGAAGCATATTAGGACTCAATAGGTCTTCACCATCCCCAGTTATATATCTACTATCAGCTATTATTAGTCATTATATCTTATTCATAATGTCAACTCTGACTTCCGTGAACAGCGAAAGCATCTAAATTGTTTTTCTGTGTGTGAGAAAGGGAAGGTTAATTTTAGAATGATGGCTGATGAGGTATTCATGAAAAGATCAGAGCCTAAAACACTGCTGGTTTCCATGGTGATCATTTATAAAAGAAGATAAGTGTTAATGAACTTGGACAGTTTGAAAGCCGAAGGAAGCCATTTTTACTTTCAGACAACAACAATCTAGCTCAACATTTCTGTGTAAATAAATCATCCTTTAACATAACAAAGGGAAGACGGCTGCATGGTAACCTCTACAGAAAATTCTTTGGAGAAATTAAGGCAAATATTTCTGAAGCTGCCTATTTCTCAGTAGATGGTCCACTGTGGGGTAATTTCATGTTTAGTGGACACAGTTGCACTGCTTAGGTAGATTCAAAGGCCATGGGAATCCTCAGTATATTATCTTAAAAAACGAGTTCATATTCAGTCAAAGTAAAAGCACAAGGAAGAGAGTCAGGCAAGGAAAAGAAACACAGGTTAGCACTTTTAAGAAAGGAAAGAACATTAATATCGACGACAAATGACGCTGGGGTGCAAAAAGTCGCAACAGATGTAGGGAGGTACAGAGCAAAGTTATTGTACGAAATTAACGAGACCTGTTTGGGGGTGAAACCACATCAGTATTCAGAGGAATATGTGTCTGAACTCGAGCAGATGGTGGGTTGAGGAGGCAGAGGCAAAGGCTGGGTTATTTCAAGAATGGTCCTGCAATAGAGAACAAGATGAATGAAGAGGAGAGGGGGAAGAATCACGTTTGAAAACTGATCCAACTGGGATTTAGTAACAGAAAACAATGCAGACAGCACTAACCCTCAAACGAGCAAATGTGATAAATCTTGGTTGAGTTCGATAGTGCTGAAATTACCTAAACAGAGCCGAAATGAATTAATAGAGTAGTAGTACTTGCCCATCAATGAAAATAAAGGTCAAACTACAGATGTTAGGATTTGTCCCAGCAGAGGGAATTTTGCTCATTTAGTATCTGTGTATTTAAAAACTGCTTAATAAATTCATACACATAAAGGTCTAGACATCCAAAAGCAAATACAGCAGTTTTTATGCTTTAGGCATTGGTGCCTGGGCAACATGGTGGTGGGTTGATGGAAGGATTTCTAAAGTGGCACAGGGCTTCATTTTAAGGGAGGGGTGGGGCATAGCTAAACAGAAAAGGGAAAACATTCAGGTCCAGGAAGTAGTGACTTGTGGCCTGAAGGAGAAGCTGGGACCTGCCTTGACTGTGTTAAAGGAGTCTGACAGTTCCTAGACTTTCATTCTAGTTCTAAAATTTCTATATGGTTATTTTACACACTGATTCCAATGTTCTGGGAACCCCTTCATGGAGCTATGATAAGTAGATTCATCAGTTAAAACCAGCACATTTAATCATCAAGAAAATGTTTATCCATTGCCTATGTGAAACCTTAAAGGAGATTCAGCACTGATAAAAAAGATTCTTGCCATTTGAAAGCCAATGGAAAAAAAGAAGAAGAGAGGAGCGCCCCCCAAAAGAAACTACACGAGGAAACCAAGAGAATGGGGGAATGGATGAATAAAACCAAAAGGTGAACTATAGAGTGTTCCATACCACGAAAACCATGAGGACCGCAATCCAAGTTACCACAAGACAACTGTCTTTTGCAACAGGAATTGTACATCAGCATGAATAATTATTGTACTTAGAAAGATAAATTTGCTGCTCTATCTTCATCTATAGGTAGTCAGTCATCACAATTTATTAAACATATTTTTGAAATAGACTCACATTCATCAAATAGTGAAGTGTAGATATATGTATCTTGTGAACATAAATAAAAACAAAACAGATCATTTCCTACCACGATAAAAACCCTGAAATTTTGATATTAACTGTTTTGAAATAATTTACACAACCCTAGCATACCAGACTAGTCCAATCAGTTTGAATGCATGCCTTTCCATAAGTAGAGCTCAGAAATTTGAATTTTCAACCAGTTTATCTTACACATTGTTGAACTCTTAAAATAAGTTTGGGTAATTTAATTTTAATTGATGCTCATTATAAATAAATTTGTATCAAATAAAATCTGAGGGAAACACAATTCTTAATTTATAAGATTGAATAAATATGTTTAATGAAAACTTGTTAAGTATTTATCTGGTAAATTTGCCTGTTTCAATCTAAAGATAAGATGTTGTATAAAATAGTTAGTATATATGAGGGTAGGGGTCAGCTTGGTTGGTATAGTGCTTACTGAAGAAGCATGAGAAGCTGAGTTCAACCATTAGCACCCATGTGAATCACTGTGGTACCTGGGTGTAATCCAGCAGTGGGAAAATGAAAACCAACCATAAGATGCCTGAGACTCTTTGGCTAACCAGTCAAGTATCATCAGCCTGTTCAATAAGAAACTTGATT
Source organism: Bramus lutescens (assembly GCA_001685075.1). NCBI lineage: Eukaryota > Metazoa > Chordata > Mammalia > Rodentia > Cricetidae > Bramus > Bramus lutescens. The sequence continues at coordinate 450,029 of LOEQ01002150.1, read as the reverse complement.
CAGTGGTTCTCTGGTGTGGGAGGTCCTTCTGTGTTGGTTAATGAATAAAGAATCTGCCTTGGTCTGTGACAGAACAGAATAGAGCTATGCTGGAAAAACTAAACTGAATGCTGGGAAAAAGGTGGAGTCGGGAGACACCATGTAGCCCCTGCTGAAGACAAATGAAGGAGAACCTTGCCTATTGTGGGCCATGCATTGTGGTAAAATGTAAAATAACAGAAATGGGTTAATTTAATATGTAACAGCTTGCTAGGAATATGCTATAGTGATTGACCAAGCAGTGATTTAATTAATACAGTTTATATGTGGTTATTTCGGGAGTCTGGGCAGCCAGGAAATGAACAAGGAGCCTCCCACTACAGTTCTCAACCTGTGAGTCATGACTCCTTTGAGGTTTTGTGACCCTGTCACAGGCATTGTCTACGACCATCAGAAAACAGATATTTACTTGAAGATTCAGAACAGTAGCAAAATTACAGTTATGAAGAAGCAATGAAAATAATTGCTGGTGGCAGCCTTTAATTCCAGAACTTGGGAGGCAGAGGCAAGCAGATCTTTGAGAGTTCGAGGCCAATCTGGTCTACAAAGTGAGTTCCAAGACAGCCAGGGCTAAACAGAGAAACCCTGTCTCAAAAAACAAGCAAAAGAAACAAAGAAAGAAAGAGGGAGGGAAAGAAATAGGGAGGGAGGGAAGAAGGGAGACAGAGAGAAAAAGAAAGAAGATAGAATGAAAGGAATGAAGGAAGGAAGAAAGAAAGAAGGAAGGAAGGAAGGAAGGAAGGAAAGAAAGAAAGAAAGAA
>LOEQ01002150.1:429203-449198 GCA_001685075.1 Bramus lutescens | reverse complement strand
AGAAAGAAAGAAAGAAAGAAAGAAAGAAAGAAAGAAAGAAAGAAAGAAAGAAAGAAAAAGAAAGAAAGAAAGAAAATGGTTAAAATTGCTACAACATGAGGAACTGTATTGTAGGGTCTCAGTGTCTTAGCATTGGGAAGGTTGATGTTCACTGCTATGGATAAAAAGAAAATAAGGCTAATAGTGATTGAGGAAGACACCCAATATCATCACCATCATCAGTCTCTGGCCTCTCCATACACACACACACACACACACACACACACACACACACACAGATGTGTGAATGTACAACCATAGGCACATAAACACATAACTCATATTCACATATACAAAGGAGGTAGCATGTATGAACTTTCATAGAAATCAAATTAAAAATATGATGCTTTAGACATGCTAATCATAAAATTGTATTATAAGACATAGTAAATCTAAACTTTAATTAAATGGTTTGACAGCAATTTTCTGAAAATTAATGTGTGACTTTAAAAATTTATTGATGTTGGTGAGAATGTAAACTAGTGTGGCCACTTTGAAAGTCAGTGCTCCAGCTCCAGCATCACCTCTCCAGAGCAGATTTCCAAAGAACCCCGTATCCTTGTTCAGCCATCATTGATATTTAATGTCATTGATTAAATGTCACTTAACTAGCACATACCTGCTGGGTTGTAAGCATTCAATAAATGTCCATTTCATTGATGGATCTACCACTTGGCTCCATTTTTTTCCTTTTTCTGGGCTGCTCCCATGTACTGCATTACCAGATTTTTCTTGACTGACAGGTTACTCATATGCCCATTAACTTTTCAAATTGAACACTTTTAAATTTATTGCTTTTGTTTTTCATGGAGCACCTCCTTGGAATACTGACATGCTTTGTTTCCAATTGTTTCATTTCTGTTTTGTCATCTAGACAAACCAATCTTTGGAAGGCGAGGTTTTGTCCTTTCCTCTGGACAGCCTGTAAACTACGCTTTGCAGGTATCTGACTCCTAATCAACCTTTATTTTTTATGAAGCAATTCAAACAAATACAATACTGCTTATAACTTTGTATAATCAAGTTTGTACTTGCCCTGAACAAATTACACACAATTTTTTTTTTTGCCTCTAAGGCTGTGTGCTCTTAAATGTATTAGAGCTATACTCCTATATCTGTACAGCTCCTTCTACACAAACATCATGGTAGTCAATACTAAGACATTTCTATGTTAACTTTGCTGTTTTATTTTTGTTTCATGTGTTTGAGTGTTTTGCCTACATGTACACCTTTGCAATATGTATATATTGTGCCCGGAGAGACCAGAAGAGGGCATTGTACCAGCTACTGTGGAACAGGAACTACAGATGGCTCTGAATGGCCATGCGGGCGCTGGGAATTAACATGGGTCCTCTGGAATCAATTTTCTTAAGCACTGAACCCTCTTTTTAAATCCTGATCTTGCCTTTTTCATCTCTTTTATACTTTCAGATGAGTCTCTTACTTCATAAGGGGGAAACATTCCACTAAAACTTTACTATGGATATCAACTTCCTCTTATAGTCTTATATTGACTTAACTAGTAATTGATTTATCTGTATAGCATGTATATCTATTTTATGTAGGTTTCTTGTAGTTATTAAAGAATGATATGTAGCCATGCACAATATTATATTCCTGTAATACTGATGTTTACATTTCAGAAAGTTAGGATGAGATAAGAAAGTGCATGCATGAATTTTGGAGTGATAATAAATACTAAGAAGCCAAACACAGCAGAGAAAAATAAAATTTAAAAGGAAAGAAGGTTTGGGCTTCCATTAAGTCTTTAGGCAGTGTACCAAAGAAAATCCTAATAAACAAACAAACAAACAAACAAAAAACAGAAAATCAAGACAAGTCTGTAGGAGACATTTTGAGCAGATATTCAAATGACAAAGTTTCAACAATTTAGGTGAAGGCTGTGGTTACTTAGAGCAACTTGATTCATGGGAGGCTCTGCATGTACTTCTTAATGCAGAATGGGGGGAGAGAGGGAGACAAAAAGAAAGACAGAAGAGACAGAAAGACAGAGAGACAGAGAGAGGGAAGAAGCTGATGAATTAGATGTGGAGCATAATAGTAAGAATGCTGCCAAAGGTGACCTCAGGGGTTTATGGACTGTGGAAATGGAAGAATGAATTGGCAAGGTTATGAAAGGAAATGATTTATAGAAACTTTCAAGATTTAGAAATGGTCATGAAAGATATTAAACACACAAAGGAGGACTTCAAAGAGTGGCTCAATGAGAAGATCACCTGCCATTTGTCTCGTTTCCCTCCAGAATTCAGCGCCTATGCCCCAACACAAAACCTCACTGCTCTCTTGGTAAAATTAGAAAACGCTCAATAAAAGCCTCTATTGTACCACACATGATAAGGATATTTGCATCAATATATTTAAAATAAACCATCAGCATCTTTCCTCTTTAAGGGAAAGATTTCTCCATCAGAACCTGATTGTCTGAGTTCGTAAATAGAGCACTTCCCTGGGAGTCAGAACACCAAGGAACCATCTTTAATAACACGCAACATAGATCAATACCCTACATAGATATGAGGAGCTATGCCTTCTCAGTGAGTGCCAAAAGTAGACCTGGCACACTTGGCATGTCAGCAGGATTGCTGGCATCTCCTTTGGTATTTATCCTAGGCTTGCTTTGTAGAAACCATGACAAGAAAAGTCCTCAATGTCACTAATCTATGGCAGTAGTATTGTAAACTCTCTCGAAATGCAGATGCAGTTGGGTCCCAGACTTCTGTCAAAATCTTAGGTCCTTATGCATGACAAAGAAAATATTTGGAGAAGTCGGCTGGAAGGTTGTGGCTTCTGTGACTGTGATAGTTTGCATTTCTTGGAATACCCTTGTTTTAATTGACGGCTAACTTAATTGTAGCTTCCTCTTCTCCTATTGTTATATTCTGCACTAACTTGTCTACACTTGCCTTGCTGTTGATATCTCTGTCAGAGAGCCAGGGGTCTGCCTGAGCTGTGACCTGCTGAAAGCTAATTCTTTGATTTTGCCACTAAAAGACTTTAAAACATAAATCTGACCACTTCCCTGAAGTTCATAGGAGCATGCCTGGTCTGTCCCCCATTTGTAAGGAAAAATCTGACTTCCTTTCTATTGCATTTTGCCCCTTTTTGTATGGCATTGCCCTGTTGATATCAGAAGACATTCAGGTTTAGGGGACATTTCCTTATTATGCACAAAGAACTTGTGTCCCAGAATACAGAATTGCACAGGGATATAGGGAGAGCGCAGCAGGGTTTATGAGAAGGTGATCCACTTCCAGGTGGAAAAAGCTGACTGGAAGAGAGGAAGAGAGGGTAGTCGCTCAAACAACTCCGCTGTACAATAGATGGATGTTTTATATCTCATAGTGTGGGCTTTTGGAATAGCTTACTTAGCACAGGTTTTTTTTTCATACATGCAGTTTTACACGTGTATCTATAGACAAGTTCAGGTATTTTATCTTATTAGCATCTTAATTCTCCATCCAGGAACATATGGTTTGGCATTCTATAATTCCCACATATTTCAAAGACAATCCTCCATTCCCAAGTTTAGGCTTGGCTTTGATGGCAAGGCCAGTGCTAATGCTCCTCCATTTTATTTGAAGGTGCTTCATGTTTGTCATCCATATAATGGTCTTTGCACCTAAATTCTGCTTTCTGGAGACTAAGATTATTACTACTGTCACTGTAGATAGCAAAATGTTCCTGCTTTTATTCATTAGAATTTGCTGAAATGTTGATTTTTTATACACTTGGATAAGACAATAAATTGCGATTTTATTGTGATTTTCATTTTCAACAATGTATTTGAAACAACTTGGTACCCAAATTTTTGTTATTTTATATTTTACAAAGTAATTATACTTCAATATTCTATTAAGACCATCGCAACTAAATAGTAAGCTTCTGTTTATTCTTGTTTTCACCCACCAAGCTATACCAATAGTTGATTAAACTAGAAAAAAATCCACCATTATCAAATTATGTGCCTAAGCTATGAAAAGTCACATTGATATTTTAGGTCATCATTACTTTAATTTTCATCCATTTATAAGCAATAGGAATATTTCAGCTTTGTCATTCTCTACAACTATGTAATTCCATCCTTAGAGTAATGTCAGTTTTATAGAGTGCTTAATGTGTTTGTATAGCTATCAAAAAGATTTCGCATGGCCTTAAGTATTACAGTAATACACATTTGATTGTTCAACATTAAGTGGTCATTACAGGTCATTTATAATCAGTCAACATATTGCCTGTGAATCATGAATCCAAATAGGGGGATTTCCACTTGACTAGGAAAACAACACAGCTGGATTAATGGTTTTCATGCATTACCTTTAAGTCTTTCCTTTAAATACTGTTTAAATACACAAACAAACAAGGCAACACAACACAAGAGCCTAAATGTGAGCTGAACATTTATTAAAGAACCAGCCAAACTACAAAGGAAAAAACTCAAAGGCCTCAACCCTACACAGAGGACTGCAGGCCACCGAGGAAAGATATGAATGAAAGGGGTGGCCCTCCCCAGAAAAGAACACACCCATTGATTGTCCAGTACCAAATGGTCAGCTCTAAAAACATATATACAAGTAACATTATATGCATTTGACAGGCTATACTGAGGAATAGACATGTATATACAAATACTTATATGAGTGCTATAATAATTGATGACAAAAGAGGCCATCTATTTTAATGAGATCAGGGAGGCATATTTGGGGTGTTTCTGAGGGAGGTAAGGGAAGGGAGAAAGGTAATTAAAATATGATCTCATACATGAATGGAAGAAAAAAGCAAAAGAAAACAACAACAAAGATGAACCATCTTAACAATATTTAAAAACATAGTATATATTGTCTTGCTAGATTATTAACAAATTGTAAAATTGTCACAAGCATACTGTGCCAGAAACAGATGAACACATATTTTTTGTCATGTCAGAATTTATTGAATGGCAATATGTTCTCAAGACAAAATGCTGTCATTGCCATCAAGTTGCCAGAGCCTGCCATTTTTTTTATATCCATGGCAAATGCAAACATGGGCTCCATTATTCTGATTTAATGCAAAACTAACTCTCACATTATTTATTACAGATTTGTAATAACTCTCTGTGTGTGTGTGTGTGTGTGTGTTGTCTGTGTGTGTAGGCTACATAATGACAACGAGGAGCTAAAATTAAAGCGGATCAAGAGGCAAGGAAGCAGAGAGAAATACAAAAGGAATCTCCTGGGAGAAAAATGAGGAACTGTGCTGAGAGTCTGTAGATACCGCTGCTGTGAGTGAGGGTGATGCTGGGCTGGAGCAGCAGAGTTCCATCCAGCTTAAGAGGTAAAACACTGAGATCAGCTGAACGACCAGTCAGATGCATGGATGGCAGGTCTCGACGGGTAAAGAGGAGATGGGCAGAGTAAGTCTACCTGAATTATTATTCAAGTAGACTGTGTCACTGATGGGGATGGAGTTGAGCTGAAGTCTACGGACAGTTGTAAGTAACCTGTTTATTAAATCCCTTGTCACACATCCAGTGCTCAGGTGACAAGTCAGTGGGCCGTCACTAACTGTCACAGTGCTCACCTCTTAATGGGTTACAGGTGTGGAAAGCGTGCCATTTCCTCAGTCTGGTGTGTGTGTGTGTGTGTGTGTGTGTGTGTGTGTGTTACATTCTTGGGCCTGGATGTCCTTATATGATTTTATTACACCTAAATATGCCTACAGTTTCAATTCATATGGATACATTTATAAAGCGCCATCCTCTTTACTCCCAGTAATAAGTAAAGGATAAGTTTGTGCTCTCAGACAAGCTAAACTTCACAGAATCTCAGAAAAGCAAAAGTTACAAAAAGAAGACCCTGAGACCAGACCAACTGCCAGCAAGAAGCAGAAACCAGCTGAGCTACCTGGAAGAGGCTTAGACCAACTAAGGCATCTGGAAAGGACACTCTTTGATAGTCAAGCTGTCTGCACCCTGTGCAGAGTGCTACAAATTCCCAGCTTTGTGAGCTGTCATGGGGTGGACTTTGGTGATATAGCTGTCTTTGAATCATTCTGCTCTGTAAGTAACCCATCACCCATAGTCCCGTAAGTAACCTCAAAAAAACTCACAGTTCATCAAGTTGGACTTTAGGGGTATCTGTACTTTGGTCTTTCTTGAGATGTGTGGAAGGAGGTAAATAGATGCCTGTGTAGTGTCTCCCTGGGAAAAGTTTTTCAGCCAACAGTTCAGTTTAGGGGAAGAGGAAAGAGAGTGTGCTTGAGAAAAGGAGCTGCTAAGTCTGTTTAGCAACAGCTAGGATTTATTAATGCCGAAGCAGAAAATAAAGTGGAGATCAAAATGAAAATTTCTGCTCCTTATAGAAAACAAGATGTCTAACTTTAAAAAGAAGCAGTAGGTCTTGAACCACAAGGAAGCAGGCTTAGTTAATATGTAATCTGTGTTATATGACAGTGGTAAGAGATGGGGGCATGTGCAACCTAGGCTATGTGACATAGGGTACATGCGGCATAGACTACACGATATGGAGTACCCAATTTCTGGTAGGAGAATGATCCCTGGGTGATGTGTTAACTAGAAGATGTGACCATAGTCAATGCTGCCTCTGGCCCCCAAATGGTATTGTGAGGGGCTGAGTGTATTCTTGTGTTTCAGAAAATCTCTATGTAGAATCTGGAAGGAGTGAGTCATTCAACATGTATAGCCTTTTGTTTATATAAAAGAAAAAAACCTGTGATTACTTTCTATGGAAATGAAATGAGGGATAGCACATGAACAAATCAGTAAGCATCAAATTGGGCTTTGTCTTCTTGCTTCAAGTCTTTTTCTGGATCAATAGATACTAACAAGGAGAGGACAGAAGACTGACCTTTTATGTTCTTGCTAAGCACAGCTCTTTTGGGATATTGACAGATGTTCATAACTTCAGGATTAAGAGAGAATACTGAGCACTGAGTCAGAAAGGAAACATGAGAGGGAAGGGAAACAATTTCATTGGCTGGTTTTAAGCAATAGTTTTTTGTTTGCTTGCTTGCTTTGTTTTGTTTTAAACATTTGTTACATGGGATGGAATAGAAGAGTTAAAAGAAAAAGTTTGAAGATATTTTTGATCTCAAAATGTAGAAGACTTTATTTATGGTTATACCACAACAGAAATAATCTCTTGTGCATATGTCTGCTGTAAGAAGGAATATTTGATGAAGAGTATGTCCCAGAACATGGGGTATCTGCAGGCATCCTAATTGATCATTATCTGTCTGTTTGGTTGGGATTTCCTCTGAAGAGGAAATTCAGAACTCTAACTGGCTTACAGAGGCACTTTACCTGAGGCAAGCACTGAGACTCTGTGACCCAGGAACAGGAGTCACTAATAAACTGGCTGTCTAAAGGATCAAGACAGACTTTGGTTGATAGATGAAGATAGACCTCACTTCTCACGAAGGTTGGGTTCTTTGACAGGTCCAGGATATAAGGCTTTTTCCTCTGGAGATAAGCTTGAAGTTAGGATTCTTATAAAGTTAGGAGTTCATGTGCCTATTAAGCTAGTTTTACAACTGAAGCAAAACTTATTATCTGATGACTAAAGAGAAGGTCAAAAATCTCTCTTTTTTTTACTCACTATCCCACCAGAGTTGGGTGTGAGATCATACACTGGTCAACTGTAAATCTAGACCCATTTCAGCTGAAATGTCTGCACCTAGAGAGTCACTGAGAAGCAATTCCTATCTGAGCTACTGACAATGTGACTTTATGCTTCTATGAATCTGTTTTAGATACCTCATCTAAATGAGGTCATAGTCTAAGGCCATACCCTGCACACATCTGACCTTTTTAAATAGGATCAAACACTGTTTATTCTTCTGTTAATGCCTTATACCTATTAGCATAATAATTTTAAAACTTATCCATGTTAGATACTGTCACATTTTTTAGCTGAATATTCCACTGTGAGCAGCTGCTATAGCTTGTGACGTCTAAGATGGGTAATGTTCTAGGGAGTGAAGACTCTGGGATAATCATTCTGTGGAATTAGGGTGAGGTCTGACCATCCAGAGATCAGAAAGGTCACTAAGTCGATAACAACGTCCAGTCTCAACTCTCTGGGTGGAATGCAGGAAATGGTTTGTTTCTCCTCCATTGTGGAGACACCTCTGTGTGATTAACATTCCTGGTTCTCTTGGCGCTTCTCTGTGAGCACAAGGACCTCTTTTCCCCAAACACCCAGCAACAGCCTGGGTTATTTAGGGATTTCCATGGGACCCCTTTGGTCAACAACTTAATGTAATCCAGTCCCTGTACTAGAAGCTTCCTTCGGTGACAAGAGGCAGCCAGTTGGGACTCTGAGTCCCACAATATTTGGAGACTTCATTAGGATTGCTTTCATATATCTTAAAAGGATTCCAGGGCACTAAGTTTCCACACCACCCCTCCAATGCCCCTCAATTCTAGCTGTCTCTCTGTGCATTTTATCTGTTACCCCATCTCCCTTCCTCAGCTGATTATCCCACTCCTGTACCACTCATACAATCTGTTCTATTTCCAATTCCCCCTTAAAATCTGTGTGTCCCCTACCCAGTCCCATCCTCTATACCTACCCTCTCTGAGTCTGTGGATTATAGCGTGGTTATCATTTACTGAATGGCTGCTATCTTCATATAAACAAATACATGCTATCGGTTGCATAGTTGCTAAAAACCTTTTCCTAACTAGCTCTTATAACTTAACCCATTTTTATTAATCTGCACGCTATCACTTGGCATTATCTCTCTTCCATCTTCTACCTCCTGTTTCCTTTCTGTGTCTCCTGGGCTCCACTTTTCTTTTTCCCAGAGCCCTTTCTGTTTCTCCAAACCCAGCCTAACCTCTTCCTGCCTAGCTATTGATCATTCAAATCTTGATTAAACCAACATAGTTACACATCTTCACATGGTACACACATGTCCCATATTATTTCCCCCTATATTTTCTAAATAAAAAGGAAAGATTTGAACTCAAGTACAGTAAAATTATATACAATAAGAAAAATTATCAAATAAGAAGTCTCTTCACAAATTTGGAAATTTGGAAAAATTAATATCTATCTTATCTTGATAAGTCTGGAGTTTTATACCTAACTCACTTTCTATTCTTACTTGTAATACCAACCCAAAACTATGTTTTCTGATCTCAAAACATTTTCTTAGATAAACAATTTAAACTTTTCTGGCTCTCAGTTTTAAACATTTTATACCTCTTTTGTAAGTTAATCTTCTGAATTTGGTAACATGGAATACTGTAAATATAACTATCTTGTGTTCAAATCCACTAGAAACCCAAGAAACATATAATATTACCTGAGTAAACGGGAAATTTAGAGCAAGCAACTTCTAAAGCTGTAGGAATGACAGAAACAACTAAGTGCCTGGACAGTCACTCAGGTTCCTCTGGAATATTGAGGCATCCATTTTCATCCTACAGGCCTAGAATGTCTGACAGACTTTTTATGAAGTAGGAATTTTGAAGGACTGTTCTACTTTGTCTTGGAAAAGTTCGGCAGTCACTTTCTTTTGTGTCTTATCTGTCCAGGATGGAAAACATACTGTCAGCAGTCAAAGAAGGCATAGTTTCATGCTTAGAGGTTAGCTTTTCCATAATGAAAGCATACTCCATATGCCCAACATCTCTTTCTGAAGTAAAATGGTTCTTCCAGGAGCAAATATGTGTCACTGTCATGAAAGACTTCAGTTATTAGACATCTTAAATGTCATACTATGTAGGTCTCTGAAAGTTTGAAGACCATCTACCTATCTAAAATATATTTGTTTGACCTTGAAAACATACCTAATATGGCCACAAATTTGACTGTTAAATGACAAAATGCAAACCTGCATTTCTTAATTATAAATTATATTTTTAGATGAACTACATAGTTATAATACCTTAAGAAATAGTACATATATATCACATATAACAAAAATAACCTTAAATTTGTATCAATATACAAAGACACCATAGGGTAGAAACATATATACAATATAACAAAAATTGTCTTAAATTTGTATCAATATATATTAATATAAAATATTTAAGACTAGTAGTTGCTTTTTGGTTTTAAAAGTAGTTTCAATATCTACCCTATTATCCTGTTATTCCCATATCCTTCTTTTTCTTTTCAGAATGAGATCCCTGAACATAATCTCCTTTACTTAGTTTCTTCCCTGACTATGATCAAAACCAGCTTGGAACCAGCACCTGTAAATGATGATAACCATCCATAATCCATTGACTGACCAAACACTACCCACTTCTCCTCTTGGGAATATCAGTATTGTGTTCTTAAAATTACTTCCAGCTGTCTTGGGGATGACAAGACCTTTAAGGGAACCTGAGACAATTAAGATAATGGTCAAGTCCTGGGATAATTAGCTGTTGTCCAGTCCTAGCATGATGGGAAAGCATAAGGCTTATATGAAATCCTAGCTGGAGTTGTCTGTGAAGTTGGACCACCTCAGCTAATCTCCTTGAATGTAGTCCAAAGCTGATCTTTGGGTGGTGTCTGTCAGCTAATGGTGTCACTACAATCCAGGTGGATTTGTTGTTGTGGGGTCCCATCATCCTTTTGGAGACTTCAAAGGTTGCTGTTAGGAATGGTCACAGTTCATTGAGAAAACTTAAAGATTTTAAATATCATATGCAGCAGATCTCAGAAAGGTTAAATATTAAAGGATTACAGACTTTAAATACATCTGGGATACACAAGCTTAATTCCTCATGACCTAATTCAGATTCAAACTGCAGCTTATGGTTGTTCCTATGTAGCTCTTATAATGTAGACTAACCGATTTCTATCGGCTTATGTTTTATCACATGCTGTTATCTCTCTTTCATCTTGTACCTCCTGTCTCCTCTCTGTGTCTCCTGGCATCTGCCTTTCTTTTCCCAAATTCCTTTCTGTTCCCAAAAGTCCTATCAAACCTCTTCCTGTCTAGCCATTGTTCATTCACCTCTTTATTAAACCAATCGCAGTGACACATCTTCACATGGTAGACAAACATTCCACAACAATATTTTGTTGATGTCTATGGGAGACCTGCTGTCTTCTGGAGAGAAACAGATGAGGAATGGAGTGGGATGGAGACAGAGGAGGTGGTGTGAGTGACGGGGAGGAGAGGAGGGAGGGGAAACTGACCAGGATGCAAAGAAATAAATACATTTTTAAATAAAGAAACTCCAATTATATTTGATTGAACATGTTCTAGTTTATTCCATCAAAGAAATAACCTTGAGAAGAATTAGGACTAATTTACAAATAAGTGAAGAAGCTTTGATCTATTTTGCTGTTTTCTTATTAATAGATGTTTAGTGTAGGATAATACAAAAGCCATACACAAAGTGATAAATTACTTAACATTAAATTTACCATTTATTAAAACATTGTGAATTTAGATTTTCTGTTTTCTACTAAGCAGTGATTTAAATGCAGTAGCTGTTTCTATGCCTTCATGTGTCTAAAAACCATGGAGTCCTCTACATATTTGCTCTATGAGCAGCAGTCAGTACACAATCTTAAAAAAAAATTGCCCAACATACAAGAAATCTGTGCAGACTTAGGAATAATGTCGATCATACCACCTTTCAAAAAAGGTAAAATAAATAACTCTATCTAAATATGATACCTTTCCACTTATATTGTTTTAAGAGCCTGTAGAATTAGTGATACTTGGTGGCATTTCTGCATGGTGAGCAACACTAGTTACTGTTATTACAGCAGTGCAAAATAGACACAAGGAATTAAGGGGAGACACAGGGTAGTAAAAACTATGGAGGACAAAATATTGTAGGAAGAACCAAGAATAAAAAAACATTTTTGCTTCACAATTAAAAAGTATTTATTATTGTGTATATTCGTGTGCATAGGGTTTATGGTATTAGAGATGTAAGCAAAAGAGCACTTGCCACAGCATGCATTTGGTGGTCAGAGGAAAACTCTGTGGTATCGATGGTTCAACTACATGTTGGTTCCAGGGATCAAGCTCAGGCATATGAGGCAAGCCCTTTTACTCAATAAGCTGCCTCACTCGGTTTATTTTGAGGACCTTCCGCAAAAAATCTTCATGCCAAATATAGAAAACAGAAAAGTAATTCTGCATGTACAGTTATAGGCAACTTAACGAACCTTCAGACTCTCTGCTAAAATGCATATTTCTAGTACAACATACCAAAGGGAAAAAAATCTTGAAAAAGTTAATTGGCAACTAGGGACTGCTGAGGAAAGAAGAAATAGCATTTCCCGAGGATGAGACCCCTTATTAGTTATTCAGTGTTGAGTTGCCTGACTTGACACCCTGTAGACAGGAACAACGAAAATAGACTCAGTAGGTTTTTCCATATACACATATAGTCATAAACATATTTATATGTAACAATAATAGTAATAGTAAGGATGCTATCAAATTGAGAGTGGGGGAAGAATTGGGCAAGAATACTGAAAAGGCTACCCAAAGGAGACTGAGGAAAGGGAGAGGGGGAATGATATAATTGTATTTCAAATAAAAACACATATTGAAAATCCTTTTGGACACTAAAGATTTGTCACTCAAACTGGCTTACTAAAGCACTGATTGGCCAGTAGCCAGGCTGGATTATAAAAACAAAACAAAACAAAACAAAAAACTTTTTCTCTTACTTATTAATTCTTTATAAATTAAGACACTATATAAAATTTTCAAAATTGGATAGAAAAATTTTCTTTTTGTGTGTGTTTCAGACCCATAGAAACAATTATTTGGAAGTTGGCTGTTTTAGACATCATCCGACTTTAGCAGCGTTGACTTAGAAATGATGAACTGCACTTTCATTAGAAGTTTATACCAGGACATAGCTGTCGCTCAGCTCACTTACACAGTACTCTTCCTACGTAGGCTCTCCCTCCAAGAGCTAATATTTTCCCTTTATAGCAAATCCAGACTTGTTTATATTATGCTGCTGAAAGCAACTTGATTGCTTTTAGTTTAACCTGTCTATGAAATGTCTGCAAGGGTGCTTCCCTCGTCAAGCATGCTGCAGACAAACTCATACGTACAGTGCATATCTGTGCATCTTCCTTGCTATACCCCAGATGGTTCAGGGCTTACTGCTACTGAACATGTTCACAATACCCTTTCTGACTCCTGCCAGCTCTCAGATTCTAATTCCACATTTCCATCCTAAGAAAGTTCCTGCCTATTCTCATTCACAATACTTATGACTGCCTTTACTGACCGCATCAGAACACAGGTTTTACATGCATTTAATTGTGTATTTGTGTGTATGTAAATGTTCTGAGTGGGCCAGGGCTGATTTTCTGCCAGTCTCTTTCATATTCACTCTCTAGGCACAGTGACATCCTGACACTGTACGAGCGCAGTGTCATTAATTCTTTATAAATTAAGACACTATATAAAATTTCCAAAATTGGAGAGATAAATTTATAATTTGTGCATTATAAGGTACTGTGTGACAAGGGGCATGGTTGAAGTCCTAGGTCTTACACAGTTGGTAATTTCATGTTTATCTCTAATTCAGACTAGACACACAGAGATGAAACAGTACCACCAATATCTATGGAAAAGAAGCCTTTCACATGCGAGTTTTTCTACAGTTAAGCGATGTTATGATTGGCACTAGGAATCAAGCTTTCAATATTTCAGTCTTCTGTAGACCATCAACTCATCTCTATCTTAATCACATTTATTATATAATTATCAATTGTATAACTTCCAGATCTGTCAGATCACCACCTTTTTTGACAACCAAATTATGTTCTTTGTTTTCTGATAGTATTTCTTTCTTTCTTTCTTTCTTTCTTTCTTTCTTTCTTTCTTTCTTTCTTTCTTTCTTTTTTGCCAATTCACTTAAAATACACTATTTAATTTCTCAAACACAACTGCTTCTATTTTGTTCATTTGTTCAGCCAAATTTTGATGTGGGATTCCCCTCTGTATACTATGAATATGTTTTATTACCATTGGTTACTAAAAGAACTGCTTTGGCCTATGGCAGCACAGAATATAGCTAGGTAGGAAAACTAAACAGAATGCAGGGAGAAGGAGGGCAGAGTCAGGCAAATGCCATGTAGCTACCAAAGGAGAAAGACACCAGAACTTTACCAGTAAGCAACAGCATCATGGTGATACACAGATTAACAGAAATGGGTTAATTTAAGCTATAAGAGCTAGCTAGGAATACGTCTGATTTGTTGGCTAAACAGTATTGGAATTAACACTGTTTTTGTGTGATTATTCAGGTCTGGGTGACCAGGAAACTAAAACACAAAGTTACAAAATTTTGTTTACTTTTTCTTGCTTTTTTTTTGTCAATTCATTTTTAGTTTCCCAGACACAACTGTTTTTTTTTTGTTCGTGTTATTTTTTGTTTTAGGTGCTAAGACTGGAACACCAAGCTTCATTCACACCAAGCTTTGGCTGTGCAACTGAGCCCCACGCCCCAGCCCCTGCTTCCCTTTTCCCTGGACTTGATTAACAATTCATTTTAAACTTGAGCTATTCCTGCTCCTCTTTCTGGGTTTCCTGTTTCCTGCCCTTTCTTCTAGCATCTGATCCCGCCCCTAATACTCTTTTAACTCTTCTCTAAAGGTTAGATTATTTCTAAAGGTCACAAGGGGAGAATTCCTTAAAGACTGAAATTTTAGTAAACTTTGCTTCCGTGCTGAATCTACACATTTGAACCCTCTCCACGGTGAATGCCCTTGTTACATATTTGATGAGCGCATAAGTAGAAGTGATTGTCTATCCCAACTGTTTCTTATGCCACAGATAGAGGCTCCATTGTGAATTTATCTGAATAAGTCAAAGGTGGTATCTCTTAATATTCCAACATTTTTCCAAGGTCTTGTCCTATAACTGAGTGACTTGAAACAGGAATAGTATAATCCTTGAGGTGCTCTAATGGTAAGTTGGTTTTAATGTCTGAATGAACTGAGAAGGTAGCATTCCATACCTGCTTGATGTTTCCTAAAGTAGTGAAATTCTTGGGATGCATGCGTTACAGTACTAGGAATGAGACATCACCTATATCACAGATGGGTGGGGTCAGGGCGTCACTCAACACCGGGGTATATGTTAAGCATGAGGAAGCCCTGGATTTTACCATCAGTGCTATGAACAACCCCAAAAGATGTAAAGTAGAGAGTTTATTTGTTTGTAAATACTGTTTTGACAGTGTCTCACTGTGTACCTCAGCTGGCCTCAAACTCAAATCTACTTGCTTTGGTTTTCCAAGAGCTAGGATTACAGATACGAGCCATCCAAACAGGCAAGAGAATACGTTTTTTAAAATTACAGTTGTCAGTATAAAGTGATATCAAACACTTTTCTGTGATAGGTAACTTAACTTTATTTTATCAGGCACTTTACTTTTGCAACCACAACTTGCAGAAGGTCAGGACCCAGAACTGTTTGCTTGAATGGCTCCTTAGGAACAGGAGCTCTCTTGTCAGGTCTGATTTCAGCTCTTCCTTTCTTTGCTGTACCACGTGATTGCAGAAGGGCTCCACACCCATCCCCAGCCTGTCTTTATCTTCCCCTTAGTGCCAGAAACCTTTAATCGGCAGCAGCTTATTCTAATTATTACACTCCACCGACTTTTCCTGCTCATTCCTGTGTCCCCACCCCCACATCTTTGCATGAATCTTTTCCTTCTCAGACTATAATTTAATATTATTAAATTATAAAAATGAGTTATTTTGAAGTGTGTTATTCTTGCATGAAAGAGCAGTCACTACAAGGCAATCAAAATCCAAAGTGGTTTTCCACATGCAGAAAATTACAATGTAGGTTGCTTTTACATCTGAAAAAAAAGTGCGTAGCAGACAAAAGTATTGTTCTATCCTGCATGTTATATCCTATACTTCCTTTTTGGTCTCTGAAGCTCAGACATATAAATATTAAGAGCTACAATAAAACGGAAAATTGCTTAAAAGTGTTCATGGACAACTACTTCAATTGAAAAAAAACTCACCCAAATGTGTTTACAGCCAGAGACCCCAACACTTTCATTACCTTTATTTCTACATGGTGTCCTTACTGTTCAGTGATGGACAATATGCCATCAAAAAATCACTGATAGAGTGACCATACATGAAAGGTGCATAAAGACGAGCTGGATTTGTACACAGCAGACCATGTTAGAAGTGTGTTCTTTTTCTACTGTGAAGGAAAAATGGCATGTAGTATTTCCTTAGCAAATTTAATAACTTCATTTAATATCTACAAGATAGCAAAACTAAGTTTGCATATGCTTGTTACACTGTTGTCAGTCTATCAGGCTACTTAAACTGCAGCTCTAAATGCAGGAAAACATTTTTCTGGTGTCGATCCATCACAGCCCTTTTGATAGACGTCACTCTCTTTCTCGCTCTGTCCCTTACCCTCTCATTTTCATCCTCAAAGCTGAAGGTTTTCAGGTCTGAATGACAGCTGTCGAGAGGGATTTGGTCCAGATCAGCTTTACCAGTTGTTCTTTGTCTGTGTGATAAGAAAGCAGAGCTTCGTGCCAAGGCGAGAAGCACGTTATTCCTTCTTTGATCTCTAAAAATGTATTCTTGGGTGGAAATGTGGGAGCAAGAACCTGGGACTTTCTTTACTGTTCCGAACTAAACACAAACAAACAAACGATGCTCTGTGAACAGCTGGAAACTCCCAACAACAAAACTCTTAAGTAAATGGGATCTGATTTTTAAATCATTTAATAATATTATTAATAATACATATCTTCCCTTTGTAGAAGTTGTGCATCTCTGAGCCCAAACTTAAGTAATTTTATTTACTTAGAGTCTGGATGCTCTGTGTTTAGCTTGGGAATAAATAAGCTCTGTGAAATTCACTGGTCTGCATTCAAAAGTGTTGCTTTCTTTGCTTTTTTGCCTGTCTTTTCATTCTGCTTGTCTCTGATGAAACTGCTGTGGTCATTACATCTCTTTCCTTTCTTTCTTTGTGGTATCCAACTTTCAGAATGCAACTCATCTCTCTATTAGTCTGTTTTGCTTTATGCTCAGTCGATAATTTTTCTAGATGGTTGTATACATGAGTGTATTAAGGTGAATTTCTCTGCGGTATTCTGTTCTGTAGAGACTTATTAATAATATGCTCTGCACTTCTCAATTCAATGTTATGCCTTTCCTAGAATTATGAATAAATTTTATGTGATACTTCCTTATCTTACAAAATTTAGTTTATTCAATATATAGTTTACATAAAATACTGCAGAAGCTCTTAAAGTAGGCACGCTATTTCTGGTCAAAAGTGAATACAATTCATTAAAAGTAATAACAAATATAACAAAAACTACAGTGCCAAGCCTCATACAAAAGACAGTACGAGGATAACCCTAAAATAACACTTTTGGGGTTTTGAATTACAGCCTCAGTCTTCTGGAAATGTTGCTTGTACTCTTAACCCCTGATCCATCTTTCCAGCTTTTAAAACTTTCCTCTTAAAAAAAAACTTAAAACTTTATGTACATGTATGTATCTGCATGTGTTTCTCCTTTCCATATACATACGAAAGTACCATTGTGCACTGCTGTGTGTGGGTACTGAGAATGGACCCCAGGTCCTTTCCAAGAGAAAGATTTTTATTTTTGAGCCATCTCTCTACCCTCCCAAAACCTTCCTTTAAGGAAAGAGACACATTTCAGGTTGTGAAATTCACTGTTGTTTGTGATTTGCTTTAGATAATAGAATGTGGGCAAAAGAATTTAAAAGTTCTCAGATCAGGCCTTTCTACATTATCACATGACTTCTGAGCACAATTGAGGACACCTGTGATCACCACAAGAGAAGGAATTTTTCGGCATACCTCCAGAGTTAAGACATGTGCAGCCTACCTCAGGTTAGAGGAAAATGTCAGTTAACCTACAGACAAATAAAATAAATGCTTTACTTCTCTACTAAGTCATTGAGTTTGGGGTGTGTAGTTATGGTATTTCATTGAAGTCATTCATAAGTGAGCTCTTACTGGATTTTATATCGTGTTTCATGTTAAAAGAGAGTTTTATACTTCATCTTAGAGATTTCTGAGTCGCATTCATAGAATTAATGACCAAAAATAATATGAACAAAATGAAAATGATTGAAAAAAGACCCTCTCAAAAAATAATTCTTCAGACTCAAAGATAGAGTCAGAAGAAAGAAGAAAGAGAAAATATTTATTTACTGAGCAATGACAGTAGCTTCAAGCTGGACCTGAAATATTTCATTGACAACCTTCAATGTGTTATTGTACTTTTGTGAATCTCAGATTCTTTGAGATAGCAGAGTAATATTTCTTCTCAAAAGTTGCTTTCTTTTCTGATTGCTGTGGCCAAACACCTGAAACAGAGTCTGTAAGGAGGAAGGGTTTATTTTGGACCCTTCAATGATAAAGTTCACTACAGTAGGGAAAACATGTTGACAGAAATGGAAGGCACTGTATACGTTGCATCCACTCTCAGGAAACTGAGAGTAAACAGAAATTGTGGCTGGCTATAATGCTACAAGGTCTACCCCAGAGTCTTACTTCTTACAACAAGAATCCACCTCCTAAAGGACTCAAAATCTTTTAAAACAGAATCACCAGTTTAAGCTCAAATACATGAGCCTTTGTAGGTCAACTAGCTGTGTAGGTCAAATAGCTGTTTAGGTTAACTAGCTGTGTAGGTCAAATAGCTGTGTAGGTCAAATAGCACTATGTGGGGAAGAGGAAGAGAGAAGAAAAAAGAAGAGGAGAAAGGGAAAAAGAGGGAGGAATGTGTGAATGGGTAGGAAGTTGTAGAGGGTGGCTATGGGAGGAGTTGGGGGATGATTTTGAATATGATCAAAATGCATTGTAAAAATAAATAAAATTCATAAAGCAGGACATCTATCCTCAGGTTGTAGAAATGAGTGATGTTGAGAAAAGCAAGATATTTTGTTCAGAAGTGTGTCCATTGTCACACTGTGGAATAAGGATGCAAGCGTAAGACTGGACCAAATCACCATGGTCTGTTTGGGTGGAAGACATGTCAGGCCACTGGATGCTCTTACACAGATGCTAAAGAGAACAAAGGCATCACCTGGGGATAGAATACACTCATGGAGTATGTGGAGAATACCAAAAAGCACATCTCTGGAACAAAAAATAATCTTCACTGGAATTAAGAAGAAGGGAGAAAGGGCAGACCTAAAAGCTTATCTTGAAAAGACTATTAAATAGTAATACCAGTTCCTTATTCATCACAAAACAACTGTTTCATGACTTCTAATGTGTGCCATCATTTAATTCACACAATTCAGACTTCATGAAGGACTAAGACTATTTTTGTCAGACAGTCGTGTTTAAAGTGAAATAGGCTTGGAACAAAGTGTATATGATCTTTAAAAGAACTGAGTTGTATAAATACTATTGTGGCTCTCCCTTTCTCCAGATGGGACTGGACTTAATTAGAAGTGTTTTACTTTCCACAAAGATGGGGGTGTTACTTAAGAAACTATTGAATAACTTTATACTTAGATTCATATAACTGGGAAAATGAATATGTTTAAAAACTGGGCAAATTCTTTCATTGTCTCAGGATCAAGCCTGTGCTTCCATTTGTGTGCATTGGTCTGTTAAAGGTGGTAGTTTAATGTCAAGAAGCAACTATCTTTTCTTCATGATGATGTAATTAGAATTCACTGTCAAAGGCTACTGCCTTTTACCATTAAAAGTCATTCATTGTGTTTTATATATGCTATCAAATAAAGAGTATTTTACCTTTAAAGAAGAAACCTCAAAACAAATTTAAAAAAAAAAAAACAGCCCACAATAACACTACTGGGGAGAATTACATGGCTGACTCACAAAAATGCAGAAAAGGCATTTGACAAAACATTATAATTTTTGAAATGTTGTTGTCACTATGGGAACAAAGTTATTTTCTACTGGTAAAATGTCATTAAAAGGAACTTGTTTTTTTTTTTTTTT
>LOEQ01002150.1:413714-428819 GCA_001685075.1 Bramus lutescens | reverse complement strand
GGAGGGAAATGGGAGGAGGTGGAAATTTTTAATAAAAAAGTATAAAAAAAGGAACTTGTATGTGACAGTTGTTCCCGTTGAAATTATTTATGCTTTCTGCCTAAAACTAGAAAACAGAGAATATATCTGTTCATGTAAGAGATAAAATATATGACAAGTCAAAAAAGAGAGACAAAAATTTTTAAAGAGATGAACATTGTCAACCAATAAAGACATGAAAATTAAGAACATCCTGACATAAATTTTCATATCACTAAAACTCAAATTTTAAAGACTAACAAAGAAAAATGTTTATGAGAGTAAGAAGTGCTGTGGAACAATTGTCTGTACCCTGTCAATTGTATTTTAAATAAATGCTGATTGGCCAGTAGCCAGACAGGAAGTATAGGCAGGGTGACTAGGCAGGAAGTAGAGATGGGACAATGAGAATTCTGGAAAGAGGGATGTTTCATTCTATGGTTGTCACCCAGACACAGAGCAATCAAGATGTGACTGCCTTGCCAAAAAATGTACCAGGCCACATGGATAACACAGACAAGAATTATGGGCTAATATAAGTTGTAAGAGTTAGTAAGAAGCCCGAGCTACTAAGGCAACCAGTTTATAATTAATGTAGACCTTTGTGTGTTTCTTTGGGATTGAATGACTGCAGGACTGGGTGGGACAGAAACTTCGGCCAACAGAAGTCTCTACATTTTGTTTTGAAAATCTATTTGATTCAAAACTGTTGGCAGAGGTTTCTGTCCCACCCGGTCCTGCAATAAACACACAGAAATTATATTATGTGCAATACTGTTTGGCCAATAGCTTAAGCATATTGCTAACTAGCTCTTATATCCCAAACTAACCCATTTTTATTCATCTGTGCATCACCACAAGGTCATGGCCAACTGGCAAATTTTCCGCAGGCTCCAAGGAAGGTGTATGTCTATGGTGGCAGCTACATGGCTTTTCATTGACTCCACCTACTCTGTCTATATGTCACTTTCAGCTTGACTTTACACTGTTAAGCCATTGGCTGAAAGCAGCTTCTTTATTAACCAGTGGCAATAATACATATTCCCAGCATACATCACCTCTCATATCACCAAATCATTGTGCAAAGTACTGAAAACATCTTAATACAGAAATACTTTACAGCCAGGGACAATGGGCCTTGTGATGATAAGGCAATAAGATTGCTTGAGTACAGTGGTTCAAGGCCATCTGAGGAACATAGCAAGATTTTTGTCTCAAAAAATACAACAAAAGTCTTTCAGAAATAACATACATGTGTTGATAGTGTCTTTACTCACAACAGTCCAAAGTAGAAACAGCCAGATGTCTACTATCAGGTACATAGGTATCCCCAATATTGTATTGAACAAAATAAAACAAAACTGGGCTTTATACAGCAGGAATTTATCAGGAAAGGTAACACCTAGAAAAAGGGGAAAAAGTAACAGGAAACAGGAGTAAGCAATGGAAGTCATCAGAGTGCGGTGCAAATATGAGCTATGACCAGTTTCCTGCTAGTCTAATGGGAACTCTGGAGCATACACTGGTAATACCACAACACAACTTTGAGTACAAATTCCCCAGAGCCCTTGACCACCAGTGTTTCTGTGACTGCTTAAAAAAACACATCGGGAAGAGCTGACTCTTAAGGTGCTGTCACTTGACTTAGTCATTGACTAAGGGTTTCCAAACTAGGGTGACTTTGCCTCAAAGGCTGAAATAGGCCAGGCAGAGTTCACAGCTGGTGGCTGGCAGCTACATTCCTGTGGTCAGTGGAGGCCTTTTCGGAAGGGATATTTAAGCAGGACATCCTCATGATTTTCAATCCATAAAGTTGAAATCATATAAATTTCAAAACCACCTTACGGTATAAGATGCCATGATGGTGGTTATTTTTGGAAAACAGAAAAATGCTAGTGGTTAGGAAGGGCTGAGAGAGCATCATCTATGGTGTCAGTAATATTACAGACCTTAGCCCAAGTATAGAAATGTGGAGGGTTTGTTTTAGGATAGTCCATCAGGGCATGCATGTAAGTGATATATTTTTGTGTATGGTTACTTAACTAAAAGAAGGATTTCAGAAATTTCAGTAGTGAGAATATAACCCCATTAAAAGAATGAATTAGTGGTGCAAAAACCTATCATGTGAAAGATATTTAGGTAAGTAGATAGATAGATAGATAGATAGATAGATAGATAGATAGATAGATGAACGGAAGGATGGTTGGATAATGGATACATACACGTATACATATATACATACATACATGTATAATGATGTTTGACATAAAAACATTGTTTATTGCATTGTAATTAAAGGTAAGTTTACCCTTGTTTATAGTACTATATATACTTAATAATAATGTGTAAGACTAGAACTAAGTTGAAAGTTTGCTAAAATAAGCCTTTAATGACTTAAAAGTAAAGAATATACATCTCTCTATATATTTATTTATATCCTAGATGCAGGATATATATTATAAAAACTTTCCACAAGTATTATACCTGTGATACTTCTGAACATTACATATGTTCTTTGACTCCCATATAAGCACACCTCTGATGAAGTTTAATTTATCAGTTAGGTTCAACAAGGAATAAATAATGTTACTAATGAAAAATTATAACAATATAAAGTAATAAAAGGCATGTGCATTCTCTCTCTCTACATCTTTATGTATGCATAAAGATACTCACATACACATGCATACACACAGTCACAAACACAGGGGTTATGGAATCATACTGTGGTATTGGGGAACCTCCTTCAGCCAATGGCCTTTGAGAGGCTGGACCAGGTTGGGTGTGGCCTTGGCTATCAAAAAGCTGCACACTCAGGCGCCTGCTTTCTCTCTCCTTTCTCCTCTCACCTGGCTGCTGGATTCAGTTCTTGTTCCCCATTCATACCAAGGACTGTGATCTGTGAGTTCCCCCCAAATAAACAACCCCTTTATTATACTCAACTCTGAGCTAGTGAGGGATTGCTTTATTCACGATCTCCAACACTATACTCTACTCCTTTTATGATATGAGATGATTCAGTGACCATGTGATGAGATGGGAACTTTTGTTCCAGTTTCTAGGTGAGGAATGTTACTAGAATTTAGTATTCACCAATGTAGAATTAATATTCAACTCGGGAAGATAAAGTAAAACAATTACCATAAAATATGAATTTTATATTAGTAATGAGAGGATATAGAATCTGAGAAAACAGCAAGGAAATGACAGTGAAATTTCCTTGAACTCATGAATTCACTGAGAGAGACTAGAGAAGGATTCTTTAGGTAAGGGGGTAAACACAATCTAGAGTAGGGGAGATGAAGAAAAACTTTGTCATCTAAGATTATAAAGCAGAAAACTACAGTTTAGGGAATGAAGAGGAGAAGGCCCTTGTCTGAGAACCTCAAGCTGGGGATATATTGTAAAGTTCTGAAGTTGATGAAGGACATTTTTTCAGTGTAGTATAATTACTTAACCCGGGAACTGATTCTGAAATGAAGCAATGCACAATGTTACTTGTTTATATGGTGGATTACATTGATAGATTTTCATATGTTGAACCATCCCTGCCTCTTTGAGACAAAGCCTACTTGATCGTGGTGGATGGTTTTCCTGATGTGTTCTTGGGTTTGGTTTGCTATTTTTTGCTGAGTATTTTTGTATCAATGTTCATGAGTGAGATTGGTCTGTAATTCTCTTTCTTAGTAGTGCTTTTGTGTGGGTATCAGGGTAATTGTAGCCTCATAAAAAGTGTTTGGCAATGTTTCTTCTGTTTCTATTTTGTGGAACAATTTGAGGAGTATTGGCATTAGTTCTTCTTTGAAAATCTTGTAGAATTCTGCACTGAAAGCATCTGTTCCTGGGGGATTTTGGATAGGAGATTTTAATGACTACTCCTATTTCTTTAGCAGTTATAGGTCCATTTAACTTGCTTTTCTGGTCTTGATTTAATTGTGGTAAGCGATATTTATCCAGACACTTATCCGTTTTCCTCTGCTTCTTTTTCATCTCCTTACTTTTCCCCTTGCCCTCCCCTCACCTCCACTTTCCTCCTTTTTCCTTCCTTCCCTCTCTTCTTTTCCCTTTCTTTTCTCTTTTTCTACTTCCCGCTCTGTCCCTTCTCTTCCTCCAGCCCTGCTCCTGCTCCGTGGCCCTGACTGAGGAGCTCACTGTACCAACCAGGCTGCGTCAGACCTGCAGTGTTTTCTGCCTGGGGACTACAGATAGGCCCATGCTACATGCTCCACCTCTTTTTTTTCCCCCTTCATTAGATTGCCCCTTGGAATAGAAAAAAAAAATTTTGAGGATGATTATGTTTAACATAATAGACTAAGGAAAGCTCAGGTAAAATTAACTGTTCTGTAGCTTGCTAATTGTTTCTGCCATTCACTGTACCACTCACAAAAAAACGTCAGAGGGAAAAGTGCTACCTAACCCACCAGCGATCAATGTCAAAATAATAGGGGCAGGAGTCAAGAAAAATAGGCTCACTTATCTATCCCTCCGCCATTGTGTTCCTTCGCTTGTCACAATGCATTTTGAAAACTTGAGCCAGAGATTTGCACTGGCACATGTGTGAGCCCCGCATGGTGGTTTACACAGGATTTCTGTCTCAGAACATCTAAACACTGCATATTATAGACATATGTTAATACTTTTAGTTTATACTCTAAGACCGTAAGGGATGCAAGGTGAATTTAATCGTGTGTCAAACTTCAAAAATAAGTTTCAGAAAAACAGAGGGGAAAATTAAAACAAACTTGAATTTGAGTGAAGACACCAAAAACGGGAACTGTGTCTTGATGTGGACTTTGAGTGATAGAAAAAGCCCGAGGAATACTTCTTCCTGTTCATGGTCAGTTCTGTCTTCAAAGGATTTATTTTTCCAGAAGTTAGAACAGGTGTGGTCTGTCTTTGCCAAAGTCTTCCAGAAGTTCATACCTGCCCCAGGCTTCAGGTTTCAGGGCTGTTCAGGGAGACTGTTGAGTAGCATGCAATCCAAGAACTCTCCTCTCAATGACACAGAAGGGACCGGCCAGCCCAGCCTGCCCCCAAGCTTTGTGCTCTCTCATTTAGAGAAACTGAATTTGCAGTTTGAAGAGTATGACCGTCCTTATCCTTAAGAAAACCATCTTCTTGGCACAAGTTTTGACAAAATGAGGGTTAAAGTTTATGTGTATGCACAAACTGAGCAGCTTTCAGATTCATTTTTCAAATGTCAGTGCAGGCCAAGAACTAAACACAGTCCTTTGCAAAACTCAGAGTCGCTGTCATTATAGTAACAGGGAGAAAAGCTGGAGGTCACGAGGAGAGGTGACTGCGGTCTTTGAAACGGAACGTTTTGCCATGAACTCTACAAGAACATAAATTGAAGTAGGTTAAAGAGAAAAAGTAAAAACAAAAAAGTTCCCTATTCCAAATCAGGAATCTCACCTTCTGTCAGATTTATAGAAAATGCCTGACTTTGTGAAAGAACTCACATAATGGCCTTGTCTCTGTAAAAAAAAAATACACAGTACGCCATACAGGTACGTTTGTGCTGGGCCTGGTCTGTGTGACCAGTTCATCTGAAGGTGCTGCAGGAAAGTCACGTGCTCAGGACAGCAAAGAGGTAATTGGAGCAGATCGTTTTGCTGACCCTGACTGCTATAAATGGCTACGCGAAAAGAAGGGAGGAAAATCAACACAGCTCAAGTTTTGAAGTGAAATTTTATCTCATTTCTGGCACCATGAAAACTAACCTGATCTTTATCTATCTAAGAAAAAACATTCCTCTGTGACCGGCCAGCATAACTCCTGACGATTTCCACATACCGCTCGCCCCACAGCTATGAAAGCCCCATTGTATGAAAGCTTGGGATCAACAGGACATTTAAGACTGGTTAGTGTGATCAGGTTCATCTGTAAATTGGACTTTTGTTTTAAAATCGCTGAAGGATCGTTGGGTGCTCTTCACGTTTGTTCGATTTTCCTCCCTTAGGCAGATAAAAAGCCATGAACCAAGGGGAAAGGAGAAAAACATAGTATTAAACACACTTGTCTATTGTTGTAGATGGAGGAGTCTCAACTGAGAGTCTACCACTCTGGTCTTAACTCCTGCCTGCTATTAGTGAGCACTGAATTTTTAGCTTTGTGGTTTTGTTTTGTTTTGTTTTGTTTTTTACCAAAGACACCTAATATCATATGGGCTTTCATTTGTCAGATGACTCCCAAATCATTTCCAGTTTTGATAATCATGATTTCTACAAAAATACTACAAGTTCCCAATTAATTGTAGGAGAAAGAGAGAGAGAGAGAGAGANGGGAGAGGGAGAGGGAGAGGGAGAGAGAAAGCAAACAAACTTAGAAGAATGGAATCAAATGGTGACTGTCAGGGAATGGAAGTTGGCAGGCGGAAGAAGATAAGGGAATGAGCTTGTACCTGGAAAAGGATACAAGCTCTCAACTACAGGATGATTAAGTTCTGAGCGTCACTATATACCACCACTTCAGATTAATATTCAACTATATACAGCAAAATTTCTGAGAATAGATCCCAAGTGTTCCCACCACATTGGCAAGGAAGGCCGACTATGCAAGTGATAGTCTATCAGCCTTTTTATTGTGCTGATAATTTCCACCATATAAAAGTAATTCAAAATATTGTATTTTTTCATACCAGTAATATTTGATGTGTATTTTTATTTGAACAAGAGGATAACTAATATGTTTAACAACAGAAAATATCTAAGGGACAGAAATAAATATTCTTTTTCATATACTAGCTTGTAAATGTCACACAGACACATACATGCCATATCTCTTAGAGTTAGAGTGCTAGATTTAATTCCCAGCTTTGGCACTTATAGCTGCGTGACCTAGTAAAAGTATTCCTATGCAAAAATGAAAAAAGACACCCATATTTCATCTCCTTTGTAGTGAATATTACTGAGCATAGAACATGAGTCAATCTGCTAAATCATAGCACAAATGTCCATTCTTCTCATATTATTGGTGACTAATGTCGGGTCTGATATATAACTCTTGTTCAATGCACATATCTTCCGCATTTCTACATCAGTCAGTCTAACAGGATCAATTCTCTAAAGAAGCAGTTCTAACTATGGAACCTGTTCACTTTTCTGAACTCAGTATTTCTGAATAAAATTCAAAATTGAATAGATTTCTATTGAAAAGCCTCTTCCTTTTCCTGGAAACTTAGTAATTTCATCTAGATCATCTGAGAGTATGGATAGTGTTTCCTTTTTTTGTTTGTTTGTTTGGTTGGCTGGTTGGTTTTGTTTGAAGCACTCAGCAATACAGGAAGATCATAAAGGCTTTTTTGTTCAATTAATTAAAAGAGGGAGAGAGTGAGAGAGAGAATTATATCGTCTAGGGAAAGAGAGATCAGAATTTAGTTAAATGGCATTTTCTCTGTTTTCTGCTGAGTTGCTAGTAAGTGTTGCTATTAAAACAGACACTGAGATTTCCAGATTGAAAAAAAGAAAAGCCTGTTTTGATTTTTGACTTTGGAATTTTCAGTTGTCTGGAGCATGTGCAGCAATGGTAGAACATGCACTCATCTGAAGGTCAGGAAGCAAGACACAAGTAAGGACTGATGAAGGTTCCCATAATCCCCTTCCAGGCGTTCTAGTAACTGGAGGACCTCACCACAGTCCCCAAATATCATAGATTCCAGGACATCCCAATGGCACTGCAGGCTGGGGACTCTGGGGCCTTTGGGAGACATTACAGATCTGAGCGACAACATTGATTTCTTTTTCTTAAAACTTGAGTTTGTTTTGAAAATGTGCAATGCAGGTTGTACTAGATGTGACTTGCACTCCTCTGCCCCTGTTTTCTTTTCTTAATTAGTATATAGATTTAGAGGAAGCTCCATCAGAAGTAGAAATACCCCCCTCAGGGCAGTGAGAAGCGTCCACAGAGCAGGGCCCTAGATAGATTCTTATCTAAGCCCCGTGGGCGTGTGAACTTCAAGTTCAAGCCTTTTGAGAACAGATTGAGGCGCAGCATTCCCGGTATTTCTCTCCAGTGGGAACAGACATACCCATGGAGAAAGTTTCTCAAACACTCTCTGCCAAAACATCTTGCTGCAAACTCCCACAGTGCTCCCTTCCATGAAGAATTCTAATTTGCTTCAAAAATAAATCCAGTACTTACATGGAAGAAAAGCCCATTCTGCTAATAACATTGAGAGAAGCATAGAATGATGAGCAAGAAATAGTAACTTAAATTAAAAAAATCACTGTACGTTTGATATTTATAGGAGTAAATAACTTCTGAGTACAAGTTTACCTTTAAAAAAAATTCTCTATTGAATGCAAGAGTTGGTTTAGTAGTCTGTGTAGCAGTTATTATATATCTAGGCTAGCCCAGATTCTTTAAACACACACACACACACACACACATACACAGAGACACACACATACACACATATATGGAAGAGGAACACCCAAGGTCCCATCATATATTTGCCATTAAACATATCTGCCCAAAGCCACGAGATGGTTTATTGCTCTTTTCTATAACCTGCAAAGACACCATAGCCATTTATTGAGGTCAAATACTGAAATAAATTTAGTATATCGTTCTGATTATTCCTTTTTAAGTGTGATGTTGTGGTGAATAAGTATATTGGAGGAAATACTAAAATATGCTTAGAGTCCATTGGTGGTGTGCATGCCTTTAATCCTAGTGCTTGAGGGGCAGAATCGAGCAGATCTCTGTGAGTTTGAGGCCAGCCTTGTCTGTAGAGTGACTTTCAGGACAGCCAGGTCTACACAGAAAAAATAAGGTTTAGTCAGACAGGATAGCTCATATCTGCAATCCCAGAGCTTGGCAGCCAGAATTAGAAGGATTTCTGCAAGAGTGAGACCAGTCTGGATTGGATACAGTGCAACTCCAGTTTATCCTAGGATATTGAGGGAGATTCTGTCTTAAGAAAACAAAAAGAAAATGCTTCTGCTATTTTCTGCAATTAACAGAAGGATTAGGAAAAAGGGAGAAGATGAATGATTAACACTTACTGGCAAGGTGAGGCTACAAATGTAAAATATCCCCCAAGCATGGCAGGGAACCAATACAGTGGCCTCTCCTTCACAGGAGAGGGTCTCCTGTGCCATTAACAGCGGCTCCCCTTTTCTGATAGGAATAGGACCAGCTGTGTCCGATGACACTAGCAAAATGGGGAACCAAGAAAAATGGCCTCTCATTTGCCAAATAGGATGAACTCTGCCTAGTGACTGGAAGTCAAGTGCAGAGCTCAGGTAATGAATAAAATATATCTCATGGGAGAATATTGAAAAATGCTCAGATAGCTAAGATCACATTTCAAAAGATAATTTGAAAAAATAAAATAAAGTAAGGGTAGCATAATTTGTCATGTGGTTATTTAAAGAATTCCTAAAGAAATGGTGGTCGTGTTCTGACTTATTTTGTCTGCAACCACATAGAATCTGTTTACCTGAAGTGAAAAATATCTTGCAGAAATTTGGGTATGGGAGACCAACACTGGGAATCCTTGAATCTTAAATTTCTTAATTAAATACAAAGAGTTTATGCTGATTAATTCATTAATCATTTCCACTGTGATTATTTCTTTTTAAAAAATACTAATAAAACCTAGAAACTGCTTTAATTTTACTATCATTGATTCATTTAAACAGTCAATAATGAGTACTGACTGATCAGTAATAGACTGGTCAAGATATTTCCAGTAAAAATAAAATGAGCTAAAGAGAAACAATTTCATTAACTATACGAAGTTAATATAGATCCCACAAAACAACTCCATTACTACTATTGAATAACTTTTTCCAAACTCAACTTCAGACCATCTCAAAGATAACACGATTCATTGAGTCTTCAACAGAAAATGAATACAGTCCCTTAACTACTCCAGAAGGATTAGCTGGGGTAAAATTCACCTAAAGAGGAACACTGTCATTCAAAATGTAAGCCCTCTCCTCAAAAAGCTAGAACACTGGTTAAGTTCTTTTTCTTGCAGGTTGAACTTCCAATCGCAGATGTCATTTGGATGTGACAAGGTCCCTGAAGACATTGGCGCCTGTACCTGGCTGCTTAGTGCTCACTTATGGCATTCTGCCTACTGTTTATTCTGTGAGTGCAAAGCCTATATTTATAATACCTCAGAATGGATTCTAAATGTCTTTCATATTTTCTATGTTAAGAAATATGGTTCTTCTCTCCCTTGCCTGGCATACTTGTAAATATAACTGTTTTTAGAACAATTAAA
Source organism: Bramus lutescens (assembly GCA_001685075.1). Lineage (NCBI taxonomy): Eukaryota > Metazoa > Chordata > Mammalia > Rodentia > Cricetidae > Bramus > Bramus lutescens. The sequence continues at coordinate 418,564 of LOEQ01002150.1, read as the reverse complement.
GCTAAAAGAAAGCAACTCCTTTTAGAAATGACCTAGGTCAGAAGGGTTCCTGGTTTTTATTGCCACTTCAAAGCCCAACCAGATAAAGCAGCTTAAGGTATAACTTTGGCCTTCGGTGGAATTCCACACAGCTGTCTGAGTAGGATGCATTTAAGATCACAGGCATTTTGCATGCGTTCTGGTCCATCGATGTTGAGAATGGTAAGGACTTTTTTTTATGGTGGGGGGTCCACTGCTGTAACAGTCAGGATTCTGGCGGCTGAGCAGTTCATTCATGTTTTCTGTAAGTCGTAAGTCACACGAGAGCTGTTAGTTCTGCTGCCCAATTTAAACTGTTTATATGTCCTTTTCAGGACACTCCGGCCAGCAGGATGGACCACAAACAGAGCCTGGCTGTAGAAAAGCAAGCGCCTGGATGCCACGTGGTCCGTCTCCTTTAGATGCCCTTGACTCATGCATCCTGTCTGGGCTGGTGGTGTTTTTCTGATTGCAGAGTGTCTGGAATGTCCTGCGATGGACACGCCACCTTCCAAGGGTGGGTCCCTGTGTACAGTAGCAACTGTACTTCCCTGGGCCTCTCTGTCACTCTCTGATTCCACTCAGGGGTCTAAAAAAAGCCAGTTTTCAGTATAAAATGAAGCCTTTGCTTAAAGACCCCCAGTTTAGTGTTCCAGAAAGAATTAAACTAGAGAATCTTTAAGCCTAATATACGAACTAGATAATTTTTTAAACTAGACAATTTACGTTAAAGTTTTAAACAAAAAATTATTCCTAAAGAGAACAGGAAATTTAATTGAGTTATTAATGTTTTATCTAATAAATGATTTAAATTGAAAATTAATCTCACACATGAAGCAAGATGTTTATGGAGGTTCTCCTGATATAATTATACCAAATTTAAATTTTTTTTCTTTCAGCTGTAATAGGAGATAGTCTGAAACTCAGCCTGAGAAATAAAGCAAGCAGTCAGTTCAGTTAAGAACATTAAGTGGTAACAGGATGATGGTAAAATATATTGGTCTTTTTCTTTTGACTACTCACAACGAAACGTCTGTTTAAATACAAAACAAAAGTAATAGAAGAGGAACAGAATCAGGATCAGTAAGAAAGGTTTTCAGTATAGAAACATAGAAATGCTTATGTCTGAAACTAATGATTGCAAACAACCCATGTGTTTGAACTTTCTGTCAAAAGTCCTGGGAGAATTATACTCATAATTCTCATAACCAGTCCTGATCAAATGTTAATATAATTACAAGGTATAGAGGCATGTAGATTTTATTCTCTTTGTGCATTCTGGGAAACATTTGAAAGATAATTGAATACTTGTACTGTCTGTGCACTAGCTAAAACCAAGGTAACTATTGGCTCATGTGTTGCATTATTGCAGAACCACCACTTGTGAACCAACCTTTCTCTTGGTGAAGGTTTCCTCTCTGAACCAGCTTCTTCTCCTCCACATTTAAACGGAGGTAAACAAAAACAGAGCATGTCTATTTTTCTCCTAAGTGCAACCCTGAATTCTGAGAGATCAGTTATGGTGGAAACTTAAATCCCAAATGGAGCTGAAAGGATGCAGAGGAAGAGTGTGATGTGTTGCCAACTGACCGAAGGTTTATCTTTTAGGGCAGACTTTGTCTGCAATGACAAATTATTCCTTACATTCCCATACAGTTTATCTTCTTGCTCTTTAGTCTCTAAGCCTAAACTGCCTGCTCTCAAATGCAATTGCTTCTCTTGCTCCTTTATGAGTCATTGTCGATTCAGCTAAGTCCACCTTGGAAAAATCCCACAGCAACGAGAACACCTGATAATGTGCTATCACAGTGAATTACGACGCTTCTTCCCTGCATTCCTGTCCACATTTGGACTCCATAGTCATGGAAGAACCATTTTTCTTGTGTTAAGAACATAGCAAAACCTTTCATGTAGTACAGTTATTCTATGATTTAATCATTCCTTTCTTAGAAAAACGTCTGATTAGAACATGATACATTTGTAGTATTCTTTTGGAAAATTTAGGGGCTGTGAGAGATGATTAGCAGGCTTCCTTCCTTCTGGCTCACTGCAAGAGCAAACAGGGAAAACAGTGAAAAAACAAAAACAACTTGAACAAAGAATTTAATGTAAAAGTGGAAAATCTATTCAGCTCAAGACACTTGGTGATTATTGAAAAGTTTTGATGTAACAAACAAAGGGAAAAAAAACACATGGCAGGGAGAGATCTTGAATTTGGTATAGAATACAAGGCTGAAAATTTCTGCCAAGAGTGGCTAGGCTTTTTACCAACAGTTGAACTTTGAACATTGATGCCTTTGTCAACTGTAGTACATGGCTAAATCTACCCAAGCTTCAAGTACTGAGTTCTAAGTCTGAAGAAGAACAATAAGTTCTAAATTTTCTTGATGCTGTCTCACAGTGAGAGCAGAAATGTTCTACAGCACCACGTGTTTTTCCTTTCTTTTCTCATTTCTAGGACTCTGCTACCTTATTCAAAATGGCATTTCTGTGTTGCCATGGACAGTGAGAACATCTTTGATGCTTTTCTTTTATCTAACTTCAGCAGGGCTGCTTCCCAAGGGGAAACTCATCAGGCTTCAGACAGGAACCTCCGGAAAATGCAGCTCTTCATAGAGAATAGAGAAATCATGAGTCTGCATGGTGAGAAGTTCACTTCACACAAGGCACGTGCCCACTAGAAGATGATAGGATATCAGGGAGGCAGCGTTTTTTTTTTACTTTCATGAGTATAAATCCACAGAGGTGGATGGGAAGCAATCTCCATACTGTTTAGGCTGATAAGAATTCTATTCCTAGGAGTCTGCAAAGCATCTATGAACTTGCATACCAGTGACTCCTTTCCAAGGAATAAACAGAAATTTTGCATGCCAGGTTTCTTTGCCTCTCAAGAGCTGTGGCCTAATGAGTAGACTTTACCAATGGGACAGATTCACTCAAGAGTAAAACACCACAAAGAGAAAATGATTGCCCAATAGATGTTTCTAGAGATGCCTCCCTCCCTCAGGGCCATGGAGACATATTCTGGGTTCTACATGATGTTCTTGTGCAGGACAGCAGCAGTGTTTTCAGGAGAGAATATTTTACTTTGTAGCTGGTCTTCTGTCTGCTTGTCTTTGAAATCTAACTCTGGTCATCTCGACAACAGCCTCTAAGGAAACATTTTTGTTTCTGTCTAGAATGGAGTCTGTTATTAGGAACTGAGCACAGACACTCATGGACCAACTACCCCAGCACTTTTAGTTTCTCATAACTGGAAGTTTCTTTGTTGTGATTTGACAGATAAGCATCTGCTTTTCTGAGTTATGTTCTCAATTTTTTTGTTTGTTGTTCAAGACAGGGTTTTTCTATGTGACAGTCTTGGCTGTCCTGGAACTCTAGATGGGGCTGGTCTCAAACTCACTGAGATCTGCCCGCCTCTGCCTCCCAAGTGCTGAGGTTAAAGGCATATGCTACCCCCGTGTGGACTCAATTCTTTTATTGGTGATTAAAAAAAATGTTCACTTTCTTTCCTGACAATGTCCTGGAGTAAGCTAACCAAAAGAGCTAACAGCTACTACTTCTGTCTTGACTACCCCAACAAATGGCTAATGATTATTGACAATTTTGTAAAACATGAATACTATAAACCAAATTGCCAGTAGGCACATTAGGGAATACATCTAGGGTAAGATGATTTTAAATGGTGCCCAGTGCTCCTCAAATCCCAGGAGTCCTTCCCTTGATATGTTTGTCATAAGCCTGCCTATTTGTCTTCAGGAATCTGAACACATCATGGTTATGAGCACTCACATTTGAAGTTAGTTATAAAGCCCAGTAAGCATCCTCTTTTGCCTCCATCTCCCCTTGAATACTCTGATGCAGCACACTGCCATGTGCTGAGCTGCTCCTCAAACACCATAACTTAGCATAGAGCAGAGGAAGGACATGGTTACTGGCCAAGAAGCCGCAAACACTCTCACTTGAACATCTCACTAAAAGGAGGCACATGGCATCAATAACCATGTGAACATCCTAGGATGGCCTGTTTCCTTGGTTACCCTAATATGAGCATGGTTTTTAACCCTCATTTCCACCTCTAAGTTTAAACTCCTTATTTACTGGGAATCATGAAGGAAAAAAGAAAAGCATTAGTACCTAGGTGACCCCTGGCATCATGTGATCTCCTCTGCTTACAGTCAACTCTGCTCTTTGGCAGGTCCCCTGATGGCAGCTGTGCCTGACCATCTTATTGCCAAGGCTGGAAGATTTATCTTTACGGGTCACTGCAGCCATATATAACACCTAGCTCTGAGCCCAGGCCTTCCAGGATGCTGTCCCTCCACCCCTGCACTATAAGAAGATTCCATTCCTCTGGTGTCCCACATCAACATAACCACACATAACAGTGACATGCACACTGTAATTATATATAATGTCAAAAACCTGGTGGTGATGCAGGCCAAATGTGTTAAACTCCTTCTTTGCCTGACATTTCAGTTGATCTATTGGCATTAGTGGTCAACCTCTAGGACATTCCTGTAGCATGAGGGTCTGCTTGTTGGGGTTTCTGTCCTGCCCAGTTCCCCACAGCCAGAGAGCCCCAAAGAAAATCACACACAGGTCTACATAGGTTATAAACTGATTGGCCCATTAGCTCAGGCTTCTTATTAGCTCTTGTAGCTTATATTAACCCATTATTCTTATCTATGTTAGCCACACGGTTCAGTACCTTTCACCTGGGCAGGTTACATCTTGCTTCTCCGTGGTCTGGGCTGGAATGGGAGCAATGGGCTTCATCCTTTCCAGCATTCTCCTGTTCTCATCACCCTGCCTCTACTTCCTGTCTGGTT
>LOEQ01002150.1:395107-412686 GCA_001685075.1 Bramus lutescens | reverse complement strand
ATGAATACAATTTGTGTGCTGTTATTTTGGGGTATAAGCTAGCCATGCGGGAGCCGGGCAGGACGAAGAGCAGGCCCACTCTCCATTTACTACACATTCCCTCCAAGTTGGAGAAAGGTTACTTCCTTTGGCAATCTGTTGGTACAGTTTGCCCACATTTTGAGTGTATTCCTACTCTGCTTTTATTCTGTTACTTTGAATTCCATAAGTGCGCTGGTTTTATAATCTCTAGCCCCTCTGTGGTGGCAATATGGACCTTACTAGATCTACTTATACCATATTCCCCTTTGTCGGGGCTACTGGTTCAGCCCACATTACCTACCTCGCCTCATTGCTACCTGAGCTGTCACTTCAGCATCTAATCAGACTTAGTCTTCTACAGCACATAGAAAATAGAAACGCTCCATTTCCAATATTTCACGCACACACACACATGCACGCACACACACACACACTCACATATATCTTAACTACAAACATCTCTCTGTGAAAGCTCATTGTTCTTGTTTGCTTTTTGTTGAAATAAACACCATGAGCAAAAGCAACTTGAGGAAGAGAAGGTTTATTTGACTTAAAGGATTCAGCACATCCCTGAGGAAAGCAGCACCAAGAACTCAAGGCAGAAACCACGAGGTAAGACCTGAAGCAAAGAACGTGGAGAAATTTAGTGTACTAACTTGCACCCAGGACCATGTTTAATTACCTTTCTTATATTTCCCAGGGACACCCAGACTACAGTGATAAGACCAACAGGGGGCTGTGCTCTCCTACATTCATTACAGTAATAAAAATGCAACCCAGGCTAATCCAATAAGGGCTTCTTCTTCTAAGGTGACTCTAGATTAATTTCAAGGTGACAGTTGAGGCTAAGTGTGGCACTCATCCATGACCAATGGCACAAGAGCCTTTGACTAAGTATAAAGTTTTACAGCTGGAGCTTGGGGATGGGGCAGAAACAGGCTGCCCCTGTCTGTGAACCAACCGATAAGATAGTATTAAGGACCTGTTACTAGTTCACAGTTTTGAAATCCTCTGACTTATTTTTGTGTTACTGGAACTAAAATATGTGGATGAAACAACAGAATGGGGGAGGTGTTTGACTGTAATTTTCCCCTTGCTTCCATCCCATAGTCCTTGCTTATGAGATCTGTGAGTCCACAGTGGGGACAAATACCACAGCTAGGAGAACTCTTGGAGAAGAAGCAGGCTATTCATATCACAATAGAACAGGAAGGGGCTGGGGAACAAAAGTAGTAGTAAAACCACTTCCTCAGAGATATATTTTCAGCTTGGCCTCTGTCTAAATCAGGGTTTCTATTGCATTGAGGAGACACCATGACCATAGCAACTCTAAGCAAAGAAAACATTTAATTGTGGTGGCTCGCTTACAGTTAGTTCATAGGTTTAGTCCATTATCATCCTGTCAGGAAACAAGGTGGTGTGAGTCAGATATGGTGCTAGAGAAGGAGCTTAGAGTTTTTCTATCTTGCCTCACAGGCCACAGGAAGTGGTCTGGGACACTGGATGGTATCTTGAGCATATATAAGACCTCAAAGTCTGCCTCCACCGTGACACATTTTCTCCAACAAAGCCACACTTCCTAATAGTGTCCCTCCCTTTGGAGACCATCTTTTTCCAAACTCCCACAGTCTCACCTCCTAAACTTTCTATCCCTGTCCTCAATGTGCCATGAGGAGAGCACCAAACAGTGGACGTATGAACTCTAGGATACAGCTCATGTTCAGATCATAGCCTTGTTTCTCATCAAGAAGAGAAGGCACGGGAAGAGGCAGCATTACCGTGGATGCATTGATCTTGGAAGCTCTCACTGTAATACATACCTATATTTATAATGTGGAGAATATTGCTTTTCTTTCTACCAAGGGGGGTTATGCATGTTGGCAGCTAGGTAGAGACTAAGCTTTGGTTACTTGTTGTCATCCTGGTAATATTCTGCTCCTAACGACCATTACTAGGGTCTTCTCAAGTGAAGAGCAGGTGCCAGAGCTTTGTGCTTCTCATGTGCAACCTTTCAAGCACAGTTAAGTTAGAGCAATAGGGATTTTACTAATTGTCGCGATTCATCTCAGCTGAAGAACAGTAAAGTGTAGCGCTAACGAGATGAACCAATTACAGTTTGTGAAATATTGCTTCTAATAGAGAGGCACTGTGAAACAGTAACTAGGTACTTCCATATCTGTAGTACTTGAGGTGTTAGACTAAGCACTGTAGTTGGGAGTTAGATTTAAATGTAGAGATTCTAAGACCAAGAATCTTATAGGGAAATTACACTTTTATCACATAGATTTGTAAACACCAGTTTTAATGATTAGGGAAACATGTTTTAAATGAGTCACATGCCAAAGGCGCCCTAAAAATGTAACATTTGAAGGAAGTTCATTCTAGGTACAGGAAAGTGCCTAGCAAAAGTAGTGGTGAGGAGTAAAGACTGGAATAAAATGTCAAAGTTGTATCTGACTAAAGCACCCAGAATCTGAAAGACAGCAGTGAAATGTCCACGATCAGTGGGGTGGCTTGGGTCTCACTATCATTTGTATAAGCTAACCATATACAGGAGCCATGGAAATTAGTTTTCCATGTCCACACTTCTATTTTCAGGACAGTACTATAGTTAGCCTCCAATTGCTGATGGCTTTGACTTCCATGACTTTTCATTTTTATCATGGGGCAAAAGCAAAAGAGTCTCAGTAGACAACCTACTCCAAAGTTCAAATCTTTATGTTTTCCCAGGATAGTATTAGGAGATGTTTATGCCATCCTCGACAGTTGCAGCTAGCTGCACCTCTCTGTCTGCATTTCCTACAGGGGAAACAGCTGATACTAAATAGTGACCCTGTTGCTCAACAAAGATGCTGTGAAGATTGGTGTGTGTTCAGTTTCTGTTAGTGTAGCTGGAACTCCATCAGAAGTTGAGTAGCATCTGTATATAGAAAGACTCAGAGCCTCCCATTTCAGACTTTAAATTTCTGGAAAGTTTCCAGACACCAGATTGTTCCAAAGACTTGGAACAATCACTCACTTATGTATGCAGTCTTGGCACAGTACCAGCACACAAGGGAGTCCAAGGACTTAGATATGATTAATTTTTCTCAAATTTTGAACTCTGTGTTATGTTGGAAGCAGAAGTTTTAGACACAGCCCCATTGGATTCTCAGGTTCTCCTGAAATGTTCCTTTGTCTGTTGATGTAAAGACCCAACAATAATAAATCTAAAACATCTTTGATCCTATGAAAATTATTTAACTTACCAAAGACCTGTCAGGTGGTTGTGATCTCACTGCTTAAGTAGTATGAACTAACAGAGACAGTCCCACAAGGAGCATACGAACTCAGATCATTCCATGAATAAATCACCTAAAAGTATCAAACACTACCTTATTACACAAATATCCAGAAAAAAACGTAGCATAGGTAAATATAAGATGGAAAGAGCTTTCACATAGATTTCTTAAAATTAACTTAATAAAGTCCAGGGTCCAGAATTAAATTATCTCATGAGCCTTAAAGATAATTATCTCTCTTGTATCCTAAATACCAAAAATAAGCAGGCTTAAACTCCTAAAGGTTGGTATACCCATCAGAATCATAGGCTCATGAATTTAGGAGGAAACAAGCGACCTGGTGATATGACTACACAAGCAATAGATAGAATAAATTGAAGTAACAACGAGTTAGATGCACAGTCTCCATTCGAGCAGTCAAGGAAGAACTCCTTTCTCTTGTACAGGCTTCTCTTCCACTTAAGTCTCAGCTCTCTTACGAGTATTCCACTTAAAACTCACGTTCAAAGCCATCGTTTCTGAACTTAAAGAGTTTACAAATCCCGCACGTAAAACTCTAACTTCACGTGCATTTTATTTGAAGGTAAGTGCTGTGGAAAGTTAAACGCTTCCAAGACTAGTGAATTCTAGAGTCAGCGATACTTCATGTGCACCTTAGCAGTTGCAGCAGGCTGTAATGCCAGCTATCAGCTGCGGGGGAGACAGCTGATACTGAGAGGTGGACTCTGTTGACCACGCCCTCATGACTAGGACTAGTGCTCTTTTTAGAGAGACAGGAGAAAGCCTGGGGAGCTCACTCATCCCTTCCATTGTGTGAATCCACAGTAGGCACACAACTATTTACAAGCCAGAAAGGAATCCCTGACCAGACACCAGATATGCCACAGCCTTGACCTGGGAGTTCCCAGTCTCTTAAACTTTTATTTGTTGTTCAAGCCACTCGTAGACAGCCTCATGAATGGACTATGACAGCATTTAATTATGGAAGTTATTGCCCTACAGATACAGTTATTAACATTTCTTTCGCTGCTAAAGATTATAAAATTAAGCTGTTTGGTTCACATGTTTTAGAAGAGATATTTGACCACCTCACTTAATATAATCCAATGTTAAACATATAAAGATGATGCATTAAAAGATAACCCCAGTCTTGTGTGTTTACCAACAATTTAAAGGAAATAATTAGACAGTAGAACAGACATGAGGAGATTGGTCAATTTAGGTCAAACATAGTTTATTATTAGAAATAATAGTTTTTCAAGCAATAAAAGCACTTTGCCTGAGTCAAATAAATAGATCCACATATTAATATCATTTTCTGTATGTGTGTGTTTGCGAATGATTCCTGGACCACGAATTCAGAAATCTTATTAGGAGAGAGACTTGATTTAAGATTGCCACAACAAATCAAACTTTGCAGAAAGGACGAGAGGTTCAGGCCCTTATTTGAGACATCTTATTGGAGTCAGCCTAAGAGTTGTAGCAGACTAAACTGAGATGTGGTGGATTCCTCTGTGCCCAGACAGACTTGGCTCCTATTACCCAGAGCAACTGCTGTGGGCTGCACCACAAAGAAGACAGAACTGCGGCGTGTGCACGGAGGGACAACCTGCTCACATTCCTGCTAGATTAAGCAATATGTTTTTGCATCGGACCAGATGAAATTTTTTGATAACGTCAAACCTCAAATCCAAAATCTTTCAGCAGCCAGACTTTTAGTTCAAAAATCTTCCTAATTATTGCCAGCACAGCAGCTGCCAGGAGCTCTGGTGAGACCGACCTCACATTTTTCCATTATCCGACTACAAAGGAGAGGGCAAGGAAGACCATTTCCCTGCCACAGCTATCTAATTTGGCTCAGATTCAGAGGAGAGGAGGGTGGGACATTTGGCTCACAATAGAAGAATGGAAAAGTCCCCGAATAACGCTATGACTTCTGAGTAGTTCTCACCTGTGGGGCTAAGAGAAATTCCTTTTGGAAGAAGAGGACAAGAAGTTGGAAAGTGAACTTCAGGTAAGATCCAGAGTGAGTTGAAGAGGGGAATGAACAGTGGATATGAACATGTGTCTCTGCATAAATATATAAGATTTGCAAATTAGGGAAAAGAAAATTCTACCTCGGAAATCCCAGTTTACACATAAAACATAGTTACTTTCATAATCTTTATTATTGTCTCCCATGCAGGGTTGGTGCATTTATGGCGCATCAATTTCTTAAAAAATATAGAGAGGCAAGAGCATGCTGGTTGGAAGACTTGGAACGTTGCAGAGTCGGTCTCTGGCTCATGTGGTCAGTTACTGCTTTAAATCTGGACCGTGCTTTGTGAGGCACCCTAAAGATCTTCCCTTGATACCATGGTCTCTGTGCTAGCTCCTCAGAATGTGGCAACTCCGCATCACTGCAGAGAAATGTTCCTAAGAACCAGGTTATCGTTACATTCTCAGAAAGAAGAATGACGATGAAGATGCACACTCTTTCAGTCATAGCTGATGGAACAGCTATCATCAGCCGTACCCTGGGAAATCTTGATCTTCTCATAAAACATCACCATGGAACTCAGTGGTGATGTGCAATGCAATGAATAAAATTACAGTAAATGTAAATATTTTTGCAAGAACTGGTATTAAAATACTATTCTCAACTTATTTTTTCTAAAGAAATTTATCATTAAAATTTGAAAGCAACATTTCACAAAGATTAAATGACAACCTACCGTTCCTATCTCTTGAATTTGGATTCTCTTCCTTCTGAGACTGGACCAATCAATGATTAGAAACCAATTTATTTCTTTTAAAAAGTTTTGTTTTCAGTTTGTGTGAGTGTTTGCATATGTGTGTATACTTCATATGTGTGGTTGGTTCATGTGTAGGTCAGAAGAAGATATTAGATCTCCTATGATTGGAGTTACATAAAATTGTGAGCCGCCGTGTGTGTCCTGGGAGTCAAATCTATAAAATCAGCAAGGGTTCTTAACCACTGAACTATCTTTCTAGCTCCAGAAAACATTTCAATAGAGGACAATAGAGTGCTTTTTTTAAAGCTAAGAGTCAAAATATAATAAGAGCCAAGTTATAATGTGCATCTCTTTATACCCATTTAAATTGTTTTCATTTAAAAAAAATCTTAGCTTATGACCTATAAAAAGAAAAAAGGAAGAAAAAAATAGGCCACTAATCAGAGTTAGGGGTGAAGGTTATAATTCAGTGTTCGCTCATTTAGATTAGAGAGGCATTTTGTTCACATTAGATTGATTTAGCATTGGGTCTCACTATGTCCATATTGTAATTATCAAATAATGCAAACAGCATACCTGCTAGTGGCATGAGCGTGTGTATAAGTTAAGTAAATCTAATTCTAGAATCACAGAATATATTCTGACATCAAACCAATGTTCGTGTGTATGTAAACCAGCAAAGACAAGCAATTCTCATCCTGCTGGTTCTTTTACAAACACGTCTACATCTGTGCCGTGGCACTGCTTCTGGTTGTCTGTGTGGCTCAACAGGATGCAGCAGAATGGCTGCCCTAGGATACTCACAACCAAGCAAGGCAGAAATGGCCTTTTCAGATAGGAGGAATGGTGGCTTCCTATGGGAAAGTTACATTAAACACATTAGCAGTAAACTGGAAGTCTGGTAAATCACCTCTGCAAATCAAGGCTGTAAATTCCCTGGAGCCCCTGCTTCCATAGTGATAACTTTATCATCATCCTGAACTGATGCAGGAGCATCCAAATTCTTCTCACCTCCCCTGAGGTGTGGAGACAACCGCTAGAACTTCCACAGCATAGCCTGGAATGTGGGTGTTCCGAGGCCATCAATAAAAGAGACTCCTGCTTCACTAATTTTTTAGTGACACAAACTGGCATATTTTAGGTTTATGTAGGCGTATATAATCCTTGACTGACAATTGTATCCTGTTCGTTATAATCCATGTAAAGTGAGAATATTATCATTTGAGAAAGAATTTCGTATACCATCTCCTTGGAACACCATCACTTACTAATACAATGTACCTTAGTGACACAGTATGTATCCTTCACTTGATTTTAAACCAAAGGACATGTGTTAGTTAGTCACCAGTGTCATTGCTCTGACAAGACACCTGACAGCAGTAACTTAAGACTCACAGTTTGAGTGTGCAGTCTATGCAAGGAAGGCATGGTGGCTGGAACATAAGGTAGCATTGCATCCTTAGTCAGGAAACATGTATATTGTAGCACAGCTACTTTCTCCATTTTATTCAGTGTGTTATGTTGCAGCATGAAATGGTACTGCTCACACGTAGAGTGGGTCTTCCCACCTCTGTTAGCCCATTCTAGGAGCCTCTTTCACATGACAGCCAAGAGAGGAGTATAAAATAGCTTGGGGTTTCATGAACCCGTAAATTTCTGAGAAGCATGTAAATGAAAGCTTTCCTCAAAAGTAGTGAGTGAAAAGGAAGAGAGAAAATCATTTGGGAACAAACTATGAAGGAACAGAAGGCAGAGATGAAAGTCAAGGAAGATCGAAACTGTGGTCTACAAGTATCTTCTGAGCCGCACAGGATGGAAACAGTGCCCCACCCTTCCATCACCTTTCCCCGACTAGTGAAATCTGCAGCAAACACAGAAACTGTATATTTAAAGTCTACCTTGAAGTTCTTTGCTTCAGGAAAAGCAAATTCATACTTCTCCAGTTCCACTAAAGACAATGTTTAAAATGACTTCTATCCAAGTATTGAATCTCTTGGAAGGAGCACTCTAGCTGTGATGATCCAACATTCCAGGATTTGGGAGGAAAGAGAAGAGTGTATTATTTCATACCACAAAAAGTTTCATGCCTCCAACAGACAAATGCAACCAATTCTGAATATAAGATACTGATGTTCTAAAGCAAAACATTCAAATTCACCAATTTCCTGAAGCTGTGTTTCCTGAATTACTTTGAACTGCAGCTACCCTGGGCATCTTGGAGATAATGATGAAGAGATATACAGTATTATTTCTGTCAAAGTTTACAAACTAAATGGATTAGCACAGAGTCGTTGATAGTCCCTCACACAAATGTGTTAGATTTCTACCATCAGTGACCACACCTCCAATGAAAAATATCCCTCCCCTAAGGGGGGACGATTCCTTCAGATTTTCAAATGATTCCTTGAATCCAGGTCCAGTAAAGGAGAGTCTGTCTACTGTTCTTGGTGATACGGTCCTCTGAGAGAATGTCGTGTGAGTGTATTTGGGGTGAGATACAGTCTGACTATCCTCTGTGATATACGTAAGGAGTGAAAAGTAGAGGGGAAAGATTGGAAGGGAAAACAATGAAAATTTTAGCCATGAAGGCCAGGGGAGGACATATAAAATAGTTCTTGGTATTTTATTTAGTAATCTCACCCAATGCCTATGTTTTCATCATATATAATTAAAATTAACATAACGGTTATATCACATGATTTCATATAAAATCCAGCTGCCCTTGAAATATCCACCAACCTAGCAACAAAGATTTATGTTCTATCTCTTACTTCCTCAAAGAGATCTTCAGTTGAAGAATTTAAACACCTTGCCCAACATCACAACAAGAGGAGACAGAGCCCTTCAAAAGCTGAGCCCCAGGTCTGTGCTAGGTCCTTTGTTTCTCATGGGACTTTCAGGAATGACCGTACAAGGTTCTGCTGCAGGAATCTAAAACACCAAATCCAGGCTTCTCTTAGTGTGATTCTTACCTGGAACTAATTTATGCCCTTGGATGTGTGGAATAAAGCCAGAGACCCTCAGCCTGGGCTTCTTCATCAGTGCTTCAGCTGCTCCTGAGCCAGGAAGAATGTTCCCTGGTATTTGAAAGAAAGCTGCGGGGCTGCCTGGACCAATGCCCCACACAATCTTCTACTGCAGATGTGCATGCCCCATGTCACGGCTCACTCAGTGATGAAAGTCAGAAAATCGTCTAGAATCCAGTAAGAAATAAAACACTTGGCTTCATATTTTATACTCACCGTGGCTGCCCTCCAGATGTCTGGTCTCGGAGATGGAAATAACTTTTGGTAATTCTCCTGTGGTTCCCGTTTAGAGGGAGCTACTGTTCCAGGGGACAATGAAACCCAAAGCTACCCACTCCGCTTGCTTTTGTTATTTAGCTGCTCTCTGTCTCTGTCTCTGTCTCTCTCTCTCTCTCTCTGTCACTCTCTCTCTCTCTCTCTCTCTCTCTCTCTCTCTCTCTCTCTCTCTCTCCGTATGTTTATGCACACACTCACTTGTGTGTGCAAACACGCATGCACCTGTGTGGCAGATGTGTGTGCATGGGCTTATGTATTCTATTAAATGAAACCATAGTTTAATATTTTGCCGTTTTTCCTAGTGCCTACAAGGTCATTGTATAACTGATTTGAGAGCAGTTTCAGCTGTTTCTCTTCCTAAGCATATGGCCTTGCTAAAATCTCTGTTTAATTCTAAGTTGTGCTCTAGCTAAAAATATAAGAATTATTAAAAGTCCATTTTCTTCAGGATCATGCCAGTGCTTCCCTTTGCCCATTTATTTTCTTACTCTTCACTACCCTCTTTGCTTAAGTGTAGAGAGAAACAGAAAAAAAATCAAATTACTTCCTTTCCACTTTGAGATCCTTAGAAAACTTCTTGATAGTAGTAAACATGGATTTGAAATGAAAATTGGATGACAATTTTAATTCCTTAACAAAAGCTTAAGTCAAGCAATTTAAATTATCAAATATATTCAGCCAAAATTAATAAATCAGATGGGCAGGAAAAGGCTCCTAGAAGAAGGAAAGTGTGTATAAGTTCCCCCAAAAGAAACCTAAATATAATCATCACAAGAGATTTCCTCCAAAATGAAAATGTACATTTAAGAAAGTTAAATTAGCATGAATTACTGGATTAATAATGCATACATGATTAAAACTTTTAACCTGGAGTTACTTAAATCATATTTGAAGGCAAAAAGTGAAAGAAAAAGGTTTTTATTCCACAAGATGCAGGATTAAATTTCCTCTGAAAACTTCTACATAAAATAATCAATGTAATAAAATAGTCCACCCGTGGACATAAAGAAACTGCAGTCTTTGAAACTTAGCCACCCCAAATTGCTTTGCAACACATCAAAAAGTCAGATCGCAGTGCCTGCCTCTTGCTTATTTGTGAGTGAGTACCTTGAACCAGAAGAGGAAATCTCAGTCATTCCTGTGGCTGCCTGAATTCACTGGAAACTATTGCTGAACTGTTTCAGTATGCCAGAGATCTAAAGGGAGGTTCCTTTAAGTCATCACTGGGAGGGACAGAGAGAAAGGAATGGGGATGGAAAGGAAGAAGAAACACAGAGGTACCTGGTGGCTTTGTCACCCTCTTCTTGTGACCTTGGCCAGCACTGTGCAAACCCCAATGTTGAAGTCTTTCGAGAATCCTCCTGACTGAGGCAGAAGCCCAAGTTTTATGGTCATATCCATCATGGGAACCAAGACTCCCTAGAAATGATCTTGGGCCATTCAAATACAAAAAGTTATTTAAATGGGGAACTCTCCCTCTCTCTCTGTGTGTGTGTGTGTGTGTGTCTTTCTCTGTTGTTCCCTCACATGAAAAGTTATGCAGTTATATTTCTTTTTAGTTTATCACAACCACACTGCCAACATGGCTAAGAAGAGGAAGATAACTTGTGTAGGTTGTCTTTTAATGATGTAACGTTGACTGTTGCTATCTAGAGGCAACATAACCCAATGTGAATAAGATAGAAACTTTTTTGTTTCAGTGTGTAGCCACTTCCACAGCATCCTAAAAACCAGTGATCTTTAAAAGATGCTGAATTCCCGACATCCTTGGTCCTTTGGAAACCAAAGTTTGTATTCTAAAATCCACCGATGAATCAGTTTTCAAACATATTTTCTTGCCTTCTTCTTGAGGCTTACATTGATGTCACTGTGGGCCATTTTGGAATGTAATCAGTTCTTCTCTAAGAACAGGAATATACAAGCTCAATTTTTAAGATATTCTTCAAGAAAATTAATTAGTATATGAGGAACACAAATTGAACTTGGTGTTTGTTTGTTTGTTAAGGGGGGGCACAAGGTAGATAAAGGTAGACCTGAGAGGAATGAGAAGCAAGAGTGGTCACTGTGTATTATTGTATGAATTCCCAAATACTTATTTGTTATCTTAGGGGAAAAAGGAGTGAGAAGGCATTCATATTAACTATCCTAGCTAGGCTGTCACACACACACACACACACACACACACTCCAAACACCTGGGGGTGGTATATGATGTTACTTAGAAGACTCCAAGTAAAACCCTTTCTGAATTCTCCAGCTGGGAGCTTAATTTATAGAAAATGTTATTCTGAGCCAGACTCGGGGGAGCTGGCTGTCAAGGATGTCCTAGATAGCTCTTTGCTTTGTCTGGGCCCCATTTCGGGGCTGCATCTTTGAAATTGTTTAATTGAATCATACCCAATTCCTGTAGGTCTGAGTAAACCACGAGTCCTATGACTTCAGTTCCCTGTCAGTGGGGTCACTCAAACAAGCTAATCACATCCTTCCACAGGAGGAGGTACCCTAACTTCTTGATATAATGCGGCCTGCTTTCTGCACACGCTGGTGCTCACTCTGTTCAGCCCCCCACCCTCCTGCCTGGTGTAGTGCGCTCTCTCCCCTGTGCCGTTAGTACACGTGGTTGGATAATTGCTGTTGCTGTCAACTCTCCAGTATCAAGTGCTGTTTGCTCACTAGCCACAGAACACAAGACAGGAATATGGAAACCAGGTAAAGGCTAACCCTTTGGATAATCTGCCTTCAGGATTTTGGTGCTTCCTAGGTGTTTTAAGCAGATTAGAACTTTAGACTAATTTCTAAATCCTTTGTTTCATCTTCCAGAAAAGGAAGAGCCTTCGGACAAATACTATTGTCCTAGCATTTTGTAAACTGCAGCAAAATATCCAAAGCCACCAGGCTTACTTTTTCTGCCAGTCTCTGAAGTTTGACTATGACATCTTTACCCCATCCCTTTATCCTTGATGCTAGGCAGAGTATTGCAAGAGTGTGTGCCTGGGGAGCGACACACCTCATGGCTTCTAATCAAGAAGCAAAATGACAAATCAGAAAAAGCAAGAGTTCCAATATCCCTTCAACGAACAAATGCTCAATGATTTTATTTTGCTCTCTTAAGATTCTACCATCTTCTCAAATCACAACAAACCTTCTGGAAAGACTGAAAATTCCAATATCCAAACATAGTAAATAGTCCATGAGAAGTTGAGATTTTACCAGCAGTATTGATCCCACTGCCACGCTGGACTGTTATTTTTCTATAACTCTGTAACACTGAAATTAACATTTCATGGAAGAGCCACAATATCAAGGCAGCCAGTATTTCCCTTCTTAATGGCTATTATATCAAAACCATTGTTTTTAATGTTATTATTATTGATAAATGAAAAGAATGGGAAAAACTGGGACTACTGATGTGAATTAAACATTCAACAGACATAAAATTCTCAATAGTCTTCTCAAGGGATTAATCTCTTAATTCATTACTTCATTTAATTTTTCAGAAAGTAAACTTCCAAGGAGAATTATTATCTCCTTGATAAAAATGTTGACACACAAAGATAAATCATTTGTCAGGGCCACAGAATGATGATAATGATGATCATGGAACCAGACCCTGGGAAACCGTCAAGGTGATTTCTGTTCTCCTGCCTTTACTGGGGCAGAAACTGAGTACGGCCGCTGTGGGATAATCTTCTTGCATACTGTGAATATGTTTTGCTCTCATTGGCTGATAATAAAAGCTGCTTTGGCCTATAATAAGGGAGAATATACTAGGCAGGAAAGTCAAACCAAATACAGAGAGAAAGAAGGGTAGAGTCAAGAGAGACACCAGTCAGCTGCCAAAGGAACAAGATGTATTAGAGCCCAGGTAAAGCTGTTTGAACAATATTTCATGCATGGGTCTTGACAGAATAATGCTCTGGCTTGGCCTATTTCCTTTGTCTTTTGCCTCCCTTCTTTCCTATTCTTCAGAGAATGCTTCCTAATAGAGAACGTGAAACAAACAAACAAACAAAAACAGACACACACACACATAGAGGACTAACTTTTGGGGCATCAGTCCTAAAATCCTACCCCTCATCTATATAATACAGAAAGTTTCTGTTAAAATTGTGAAATCTCTCTGGCCAGGGAAGGAGATAGATTATCTAAACATCTTCAGCTCTTCTTCCTTTCCTCCAAATTTGTCAAAGACTTCTACATAAAACCAGATAAACTGAACCTGATAGAGGAGAAAGTGGGGAATAACCTTGAACTCATTGGCACAGGAAAAAAATCTTTCTGAATAGAACACTGTTAGCACTGGTACAAAGATTGATAATTAATAAATGGTACCTTGTGAAACTGAAGACCTTCTATATGGCAAAAGACCACATTTTTTTACAAAGCAGGAGATTAAAGAACAGGAAAAGTTTCCCCCCAACTACACATCTGATAGAGGGCTAATCCAAAATATCTTAAAAAGCCAGATATTAATAAAAAGTAACCCAATTTAAAAATGGAATGAAGATCTAAGCAGAGACCTCTCAAAAAACGAAATACAAATGACTGAGAAACACTTAAATTTTTTTCAGCATCCTTAGTCATCAGGGAAATGCAAATAAAAACTTCTTTGAGATTTCATCTTACACTCATCAGAATGTCTAAGATCAATTTAAAAAGTCACAGCTTATGCTAACAAGGACACAGTGTAAGGGAACACTGACCCATTACTGGTGAGAATGCAAACTTGTACAACCACTATGGAATTCATGGTGGAGATTACTCGGAGAAATGGGAAAAGATATACCTCAAGGAGGACCAGCTATATCACTCTTGGGCATATACCAAAAAGACACGTCTACCACAGAGGCACGTGCCCAACCATGTTCTTTGCTACTCTATTCTTAATAGCCCAATGTTCTTCAGCCAGTGAATGCTTAAAAAAAAAAGGTGATACATTTATACAGTGTAATCGAGTAATTGTCAATAAAAATTAAATCATGAGGCTGGGCAGTGGTGGCTCACGCCTTTAATCCTAGCACATGGGAGGCAGTGGCAGGTAGATCTCTGTGAGTTCGAGGCCAGCCTGGTCTACAAGAACTAGTTCTAGGACTGGCTCCAAAGCAACACAGAGAAACCCTGTCTCAAAAAGCGGGGGAAAATGAAATCATGATATGAATAGTTAAATGGGTGGAATTAGAAAAAAAATCATCCCAGTTGAGTTAATCCAGAATGACAAATGTCATTATATGTGGATGTTATTTAGTCAATGATAACCTAACTGCAATCCATAGAAACACAGAGCTTATATATAGAATAAAGGACTGAGGTGGGCATGGAAAGCTCCCTAGGAAAGTAAAATAGAATAGATAGCTATGAATGGAGAGATGGACACATGGATGATGTATGTGGGCTGGCACATGAGCATCAAATGGGGAAGGAAGAGTGAAGAGGGGGATGAGGGAGTATATAGGGGAAAGAAAGTGAAATTTGAGGACCATTTGAGAGATTATATGAAAACCCAACACAGGAGAAGTTTCCTAAAATACATACATATATAAAGGTAATCTAAATGAATCCATAAATAATGGGGGAGACAGCCCCAACTGGACATCTCTTGTCACCAAATGAAGCTTTTCCTACCAGGAATAACTTACATGTAATTGGCTGTTGGCCATATGGGTTTCCATGGAAACCCCAAACAACCCAGGCTGTTGTTAAAACTATAGATTGCTATGCACAAGTTGATACCCCATTACTGAAGAGAACACCTATACAACCCATTAAACATGGACGAGTTGAACTGTTGCCTACAGAGATCACACACCAAAGCATGATAGTGTCTGTGGTACAGGAAGGTATTATGCATGCTACGAAAGGAGGAGAGGAAAGATAACTGATCCATAAATCCTTTGATCTTCTCCTCTGCACTAATGCAATAGTGCCATAAAGCTTATGGGAGTGACCATCCAATATCTGATTTGAATTAAGGCCCTCTGCGTAAGACTGAACTCCTAGCCAATGCTGCCTGGGTGGCTAATAACTGAAGTAAAGATACCCCAATGACCTATGGTAAAACTAAATACTATTGTTCTAAAAACAAACAAAAGTAGTAAAAATAAAATGACTCCTAAAGACATTTTTGCTATACTCAAAGATCAGTGACTTTCTCTGCCAGCATCAGAGAAGCTTCCACCTGGGGCAGATGGGAACAAACACAGAGACCCACAGTCAGACCTTGTGCAGAGGGTGAGACCTTGAAACACCCAGCCCTAATTTGATAGAATGTCTCTATCAAATTTCCACCCTCAGGGCTCAGGAAACCCTGAGGAAGAGGAGGCAGAACTCTAAGAAATAAGAGCCAGGGGGGGATGGAGGACACCAAGAAAACAAGGGCCCCTAAATCAACAGAATCAGTACAATGAACTCACAAAGACTGGGGCAGCATGCCCACGGGTCTTAAAGCCTAGATGGGGCCCTAAAGCTGAAAGGATACGTGGAGAAATAGCCCTATTCCTAATCCAAAAGCTATCGCCTATTGATAACCACTTGCAAATAAAAATTTAGTGTTTTCCAAGGGAGTATCTCTGGGGAAAGACACGACGCTTAAGTGTAGAAGACTGCATGCCTAGCTGTAGATGTCTACTGAAATATGAATTCAGTGGCAACTTTGGAGGCTCCTCGTCTCAGAGAGTTGTGTCAGAGCTTTCCCTTTTTATAAAAAAAATCATATATATGTGAAATATACAATATACCACACATATCTGATCTATCACACATATAATTTATATAACATATATGATAAGTTAAAATATATAAAATATTATATATAAATATGTATAAGAGAGAGAATATATACATATATACATACATGTTTATGTATGTATTCCCTCTCTTTACCCAACAGCTTTTTTGTGTATATATTTTAGGGTCCAATTTAGTGTTTTTAAGGAACTCCTACACACAGGAATGAGTGAGTTTCTGCATCTATATCTGTCTATTGTGCGTTTTCTTGAGTTCTTTTCACTCTGCTTGTTTTCTTTCTCCTATTCCAATGTGTTAAGTTTCTTTTATCTTACATTCTATTTTGTTATATTTTATATTAACCCTTAGAAGCCTGCTTGTTTTCTAATGAGAGACAGAAAGGGGTGGCTCTGTTGAGGAGGTCAGATAGGAAGGAACCAGGAGCAAAACAGAGATGGGAAACTGTAATCAGATATATTATGTAAGGAGGTAAAATTTGTTTTAAATAAAAGGGAAAGAAAAGAAAAAATAACAAAATAAAATTGCAAAATCATTGATCGGGACTATCTAGAACTATACTGAATAAGGCAGCTTTGTGTTGCACGGCTTGATTCCAGTATTAAGATTAATTCATGCTCAAAAGGCCTTCTGCATATTTAATTTCATACATAGAATGGTAACTTTATTGTTTAACTTTGCCTAACTTTGGGTTTTGGCATTTCCTTAACCCTACTTCTACAAAGTCTGCCATGAACACTCATTTTATCCATGTAAAAGTCTGAACTCTCCTTGACATTTTCTTAATTGTTTTATTTTATGTATTCTTGATTTTAAAAACACATTCCACGTCAACGAGACTTCAGTTGGCATCTTCTTTGGGATATCAACCAATTCCCAAATAATGACATTGAGACTTATTAATCTTGAATGTCAGCCTTAGCTTAGGCTTGTTTCTAGCTATATCATTTTAGCTTAAATTAATCCATTTCTACTAATTTATGTCCTGCCCCAAGGCTCATTTACCTCATCAACATAATGTCCATACTGCTTTCCAGCTTCCTCTCTGTCTGTCTGTCTGGCCCCCAGCTGGCTGAGTTCTGGCTGGCAGTCCCCCAAATGGCTGACTAACTGCTTTTTTCTCTCTGCCCACCAGCTCCACCCATCCCTCCTTTGCTTAGCTGTTGGCTATTCAGCTTTTTATTAGACAAATTGGGTGCCCTAGGCAGGCAAGGTGAACCAGCAACACATCCTTCTATTTGTTATGGTTTTCATCTCTTTAAGAGACAAGCCACGCCTACTCTCAGCGACCCCTGCCCCTCCCCACCATCTTGAATCTCTCACTGTTCTCTCTTGGTGCGTGGGTGTCTCTCTTGGGGCCTCTCTCTGTCTCTCTCCTTTCTCTTCTCCTTCTTTCCCCACACACTCTCTCTTTTAAGTAATAAATATGCAATTCTGTTCTGTGCTATGTGTCTATGTGCCTTCTACCTGCCGCCTGCTCACACCTGCCCGCTTGGGTGG
>LOEQ01002150.1:342128-362318 GCA_001685075.1 Bramus lutescens | reverse complement strand
CTTCCTTCCTTCCTTCCTTCCTTCCTTCCTTCCTTTCTTCCCTTCTTTTTATTTGAGACAATGTGTCATGCTGAAGTTGCAGCTACCAATTTGGCTAGACTGCATTCCCAGAGTGCGCCAAGGATCTGCCTGTTTCTATCCCCAGCACTGGCTTCTCAGTCACACATTGTCATGTCCATTGTGGGTGCTGAACATCTGAGCTCCTTATTTTTTTGCTGAAAAAAACACTGTACTGATTGAATCATCACCCCAACTCTGAAAATAGTTTCCATTCATAGAGGTAAAATACAGCAGTCAAGCTTTTCAATGCAATTTTCTAAAACAATTCTTAAAATCTTATGAAAAACTATAAGTAAAAAATACTGTTTATAAATAGATATTAATTTTCACAATTTATGTTTTATTCTGAAAATATTGCTGAACATGTTTATAATGGTATCCAGATTTATCTAGTCCTTTCAATGATTCTCACAATATACATATCAAAATCAATGATAAATAAACTCTGAAGCACCAAACTTAAGGGGTTATATTTCTGTGTTTTCACTTTGCCTCTTTTGGCTCCAAGAACTTTGGAAAACTGAAGTATATACATTTGTCTGATCTGTCTGAATCATTTCCTAATAAGTACTTTTGAAATAAAAATTAGTCATCCGGAGAAAAAAATAATTGACCATCGCTGACTCTACTAAACTTTAGAGAGTTAACAGATGTCAATAGGTAACCCCAGATTAGCAAACAGTTATTTAAAATAGATATAAGAAAGGGGAGAGTGTAGAGTTGTGCCCACTGACCTAGAAAGCCTAGTTTTCAAGCCATAGGCAAAAGCGAAGGAATTACTAACTCAGACAACAGCGATGGCTTGTTATTACCAGGCTGTGGTGACTCCAAGGGGCTTTAAGTGTCCACCCCTCTGCCTACCATCCATTTTTTTTCACCCTGACGCATGGCCACAACACTCACAAAGAATTAAATATGAATTAGAACCAGTGTCCATAATCACAGACAAGCGCAGCCAAGAGAAATTTCCTCAAAGTGATGAAGTCAGAAGACCTATGGACGTGACCTGAAGATGGAAATCCTGGCACACTAACAGGAAGGCAGAGCAGTATAACAGAATATTGAGTCTAGAAACAGATCCAAGAACATAGGGGAAAGTATACATGGTAGCAGTTGTATTTCAAATCCAAAATAAACTTATTTAATAGAATTGAAGCAACGAAATCATTGTCTGGAACTGCCTACCTCTGACCTAGACTTTCAATCTTCCCTCAAGCACATTTTAGATGAAATGGTATGGAATAGTAAAGGAAGAAACCAGGTGGGAAGTTTGAAATATCATCCAAGAGAGTTCTTCGGAGTTTGATAAATGAATTGAAATAAAATGAATATCCTCTCATTAGAACAACACGTGGCAAAATGAGACAAACAAGCACAGGATAGGCTGGTAACCTGGGACTCTACTTGGGTTTTAGTTAAACATACCCCAGTTGTTCACATAATACACTGGACAGCCTGGTTTCCTCACCTGAAGATGTAAGGCACGTACTTCCAACTCTATGCAATGCACCTATCAATCCTGGATACCCACGTCAATTGTGCTATGTATAAGCCCACAAGAAAATTCTCTTCCATGTAAAGACTACCAAACAAGTTTCTTTTCTTCCAGTTGCAAATCTATGTGGGATTTTATTTCACTTCTTTGATTAAGAGGCAAGAACCTGGAAACACCCTACCTGGACCATGACGACCAAGAACAATAAGATAAAGATAAATCACAGAATGAAAAAAAATGATGACACCTATCGCTGACAAAAGATAAGTTGTCCTACTATACAATGAACTTGCCCCAATAAAAAGGCAAAAAATAACATATTAAAATAATACAGAAGTTTTTTTTTTTTCTGCTCAACTGTAGTGAATGGGGAGAAGGCCCTGCTTTTCATCCAGCCCAGCTCCCACATGTCTAGCTTTACATCCAAAATAACAACACACAAATTGTATTCATTTAAGCACTGCCNCTTTATTAACCAATGAAAGTAACACATAGACAGGTGACCCTCCTACATCACTCAACTATCTTCATAACAGCATTATTTGTAATAGCCACAACCTGGAAACAACCTAGATGGCCATTAAATGAAGAATAGATAAAGAAAATGTGGTACATTTATACAATGGAGTACTACTCAGCAGTTAGGAAAAAAAAAACTACATCATGAAATTTGCAGGCAAATGAATGAAAATAGAAAATAAAAAACACCCTGAGTGATCTAACCCAGACACAGAAAGATAAACTAGGTATGTACTCACTCATCAGTGGATACTAGATATAAAGCAAAGGCTAACCAGATTACAATGAACAGCTCCAGGAAAGCTAGGTCATAAGGAAGACCCTAAGAGAGATACATGGACCCCCATGAGAAGGGGGAATAGATGAGATCTCCTTGGTAAAACTGGGCAGGGAGTGGGGGCAGTCGATGGGAGGGGATGTGGGATGCAAACAAACATAAAGGAATGGGATGGTCCAGTTGGGGGAGGGATGGGGTGGGAGAAGAATGAGAAAGGCATCCTGATAGAGGGGGTCATTAGAGGCTTATGGAGAAACCTAGTGCTAGGGAAACTCCCAGGAACCAGCAAAAATGACCCCAGCTGTGACTCCTAGCAGTAGTGGAGAGGGTGCCTGAACTGGCCTTCCCTGGTAATCAGATTGGTGAACATCTTAACTGTCATCATAGAGCCTTCATCCAGTAGCTGAAGCAGATACAGAAATCCACAGCCAAGAACCAGGCTGAGCTCTGGGAGTCCAGTCAAAGAGAATCATATGAGCAAGAGGGATCAAGATTATGAGGTGGGAATTCACAGAGACAGCTGACCTGAGTTTGTGGGAGCTCACTGACTCTAGAATGACAGCTGGAGAGCCTGCATGGGACTCAACCAGGCCCTCTGCAAGTGGGTGATAGTTGTGTAGCTTGGGCTGTTTTAGGGGCCACTGGTAGTGGGACCAGGATCTATCCCTGGTATATGAGTTGTTTCTTTGGAGCCCATTCCCTATGGTGGGATAGCTTATTCAGCCTTGATGCAGGGGGAGGGGCGTGGTCCTGCCTCAACTTAACATGCCAGGCATTGTTGACTTCACGTGGGAGACCTTACTCTTTCAAAGTAGTAGAAGGGGAAGGTGGATTGGTGGTTGGGCGGAGAGTGGGGGGGGAGCTGGAGGAGGGAAAGGAGGGAAATTGTGGTTGGTATATAAAATGAATTTTAAAAAATTTAAAAAAAGAGTTGGTTCTTAAAATGTTGAAAGCAAAGATTTCATGGTGGCTTTTGCTTTTTTTTAGATACTTTGGATGAAATTGTAGACATGATTTAACAGCATTATGTAGGTATTTATTTATCAGAATGGTTTTTACATCAAGGACAAAGGAATGCCAGCTGTCCAGAAAAGCCATAGAACACAAATGGAGAAATGGCATAATTGGGTACTGGGTTGAGAAATTACTTACCACAGACGAAGGAAATGATAAAGAAAGAGACAGAAAGATGAGGAAGAGTACTGGAGAAGAGATTGCTCTAAATTAACCAGCAGAGCCACAACCAGGGAAACACAGCTCACCATGCATGCCGTCCTGGTGAGCTGGGAAAGCAGCTGTGGATTAAGCATTCTGTCCCTTTAAATTCATTATGCTTTTATGTACTCTTGGGAAAATATACCACAGGAACAGAATGGGCTATAGCTAAGAAAAATATTTATGAGCATATCTCATCAATTTGGTATAAGGCAACATCAAAAGGCAATAGGTGGACCAAGCACATTTGGCAACTTTGATGGCATTATTATTATTAATAATTATTATTATTTTATTTCAATACATGGTATCATACAACTTAATAGTATGCTAAAGCAAATATTAATACCAACATTATGGGAATAACTGTAAATATCTGCAGAGCCATTAGTCCTTCCTTAAGTTTTGGAAGCCCTGCTGTACCTTTCCTTCTGTTTTCTAAATTTAGGCATTAAATTAACATTCCAAGTGAGCGTGTGAGTTTTCCCAAGTTTACATCCCTTGAGTTTCCAAAGTGAGTCAGTCTGATTCTGGATCTGCAGATGCCAAACTTTGCTGCTGACAAAGCCACCTGTTTCTCCATGTTAAGCCTCAGGTTTTGCTTTCATCAAACACATTCTTCAAACAGCTTGATGCTGCCACCCGTGGAACCCCCTGAGAAGCATTGGCATTGCAAACTAGGAAAAAAAAATACTTGATCACATAATCACAAGGAAGGTATTTTCTGCACTATATTTTAACAGAAAATGGACTGTGCTGTCGGCCATGCATAATTATTGTCTTAGTTACTCTTCCATTGGTATGATAAAATACCATGATCACTGCAACTTGCAGAAATGAGGATTTATCTAGGGAGTTTGGTTTCAGAGGGTGAGAGTGTGATCAAGGAATGGCTGGTGACCAAACAGCAGCTAAGAACTCCCATTTTGAGCTGCAAGTAAGAGGCAGAGGGAACACTGGGAATGATGGGAGTTTTTTGAAACCTCAAAGCCTGTCCCCAGTTACACCTCACCTCCAACAAGCCACATTTCCTAATCCTTCCCAAGCAGTTCCACTAACTGTGCACTAAGTGTTCAAACACGTGTTCCTGTGGGGCCATTCTCATTCACACCACCACACTTAAATATCCACATACTCCTTTGTTTCCAGCTCTGGGGATTGACCTCAGGGACATCCATAGCTTACAAATTATAGCTGAATATGACTGCAGGAGGCAAAATTATGCTGTGGGGTGTCTTATGCTTAGAAAATAAGAGTAAGCGTCCCTGAGTCTTTCTACTGTTCCTAAGTGAGAGGCATGGCGTAGGAAAGGAGGGATGTGGAATTATCACTGTGACCCGCATGAGTATGGGTACCACACCCAGTAGGAGTGATTACATAGACATAAATGACTATTTTCATTGTGTTTCTGTGGTGTCCTCATAGTAATGCATTTGCACTTTGACTCCTTGCCTACTGGCTTATTAAGGTTCAGATAAGATACTAGGACGTGGAAACTACAATTTTACCATTGCATAGGGGAAAAAGTAAATTAGGATTCTATTTTTTTTTCTGAGACAGTTTTGTTTTTGATCTAAAAACCAAGATCTTCCTGACTCTGCTTCCTCAGGGCTTTCATTACGGTCATAAACCACCATGGTCAAAAGTCTTTTCTACTTTTATGCAATTTAAAACACTTTGTCTAAGTGATCAAAAAGCTATATTGGTGAATTAATACAAAAGGATTTATAACTAACTCTTATATCCAATAAACTATAAGCAATAATTGCCAACCAAAGTTTCTCTAATAAAGTGATATTAAGTGCCAAATAGAATTTTAAAAAATGACAATGTTTACAAACTTTTTGACTATAAAAAAGATGTCACTCATCTCAATGGTGACATCTCAGAGCTGATTAAAGACTGTCTTTACTTTCTATCCCCTTCCTATAAACACACATTTTCAACTTGACTAAATGATTGTTTTGACCATACTTGTTCAACCTGACTAAATGACATATCAGCTTTTTCCAATGCTTCTTTAGCTTTTCCTTATGTGGCTACTATGCCAGCTAAAAACCACATCACTGGCCAAGTAAATTCCAAGCAAACTAATTGATCATGATGAAGATGAGACCAGTAGCCAGTATTAATGAGAGCGAATGATATGCTGGCCTTCTTATGTGTAACAGCTCTTGGTCTCCTTGACAACCCCTGGGACAAGTTATGTGATTACGAGGAGGCTGAACCCCGCTGGCGAGTAACCTGTACAAATTCACATTCTTGCGCATGGAGGACCCCAGATGACAGACATCTTTTTCAGGAGAATTTTCTTTCATTTTTCAAATGTTATACACTGCTCTTGTCCAGATGTCAAAATCATTCCTAACCTTGTTTTGCTAGAAGCTGTTGTTATGAACAATAAGTGCAATATGGTTCACATGTACTTTCTGTGAGCTCATTGAAGTCTGAAGTCCTATCTTCTTACAAATCCAGGCCTGCCAGGGAGGGCATTTTCACTTCCCAGAGCAAAGTGCTAGAAAGAAGATTTGTTTTCCCTCAACCCCAGCTAAGAGAAACCTGAATTTTCTGTTACTAGACAAAATGAGTTTTTACAGTATGGTCCTCAAGGCTCTTCAGATTTAATCTGGAACAACATTAAGATTTTTTTCTGCTTTTCCCCCTCATGTTTTATAGTTTGCAGTAATGGTGCAGAAATGGTGAATCAAGCTGTCAGAGCCCGAGGCAAGGCAAGGCAGTGTCTGCTCTGCTAGAATGGCATGGTTTACACTACTGTCACATTCACAAGGGAGAGACTGTATGCCAGGACATTGGTATAGAGCAAATAATTAGACTGCGAGGGTTCCGGGTTCAGTGTTCATCATCAAAAGAGTGAAAGAAGAATTCTCTTAATACATTTATAAATTATCAATATTTTATCTCAAATCTATGCCCTCACGGACAAGTCTTTCAGTATTCTGAGTGCAGAATTAAGCATTTATCTAAAGGATGCATGCTTCATAGTGAGAGAAAAGGGCAGCGTTAGAGAAAAGCATGTGTCTGGGTCAGTTAGAGTTGACCTATACATTTTCATCCCTGAGACACTACTTTTATATAAAAAATTAACAGGTGCAATATGGTTTTCTCAGTCTGTGTTTTTGGCAAGATTATCCTCCCAGTGAAAGGTGAACCCATTATATTAAAATAGCCATCAACAATGATTTTCAGCAGTGCTAAAATCTCAGCCTGCAAGCAAAAAGCAAAATTTTGAAAACCTTACCCTTTTCATCACTCTAACCGTATCTCAGTGCTACCATTTTAGTTAAATGAGATTGGCAATTATATTAAAGGTTGATGATTTTCAGTGAAGGCACAACTCCTCTTTTGTGTAACATATACAGATTCCTTGGAACCATCATGAACCAGTGACAGTGCTTGATAATCCAAAATCCAGTGAAAGATCAAGATGCCCATAGATTGCAATGGACCAGAATAGAGAATGCTCAAGGATAGGGCTTCAAACACTTCATTGCCGCTCCTCTTTGGAAAGTCACTCACATTATGATGTACTGATCAAGGCAGAAAGTAGGAGATGCATGAAAGTACACAGTGAGAACTCCTACAGTTAAACGTCCCTAGCAGAGTTGAGAAAGGAGCAACTAGATTCCAGCTTAACCTATGACAAACAAATTACTGCACTTTAATATGCTAGAAAATGTAGAATGGAACCAAACTGATTGTGGAATGCACTCCAGATGTCACAGTGAGTTTGGAATCACTATTCTTTCACGTGCCTCTATCATGATAACAAGTTATATAGAGCTTCAATTATCTCATGGGAGAATGTCCTCATTTATATCACTCTGTTCCTTTTATCAACATTGACAAATTGCCTACCTGACTACTAAAAGCAAAAAATATTACAAGACAACAAGGTGTGCTTGTTGCTTTCTTGTTGCCATGGTAAACTTCCACGACCAAAAGAAACTTAAGGAAGAATAGGTGCATTGTAGTTTACAGTTTCTGGAGGACGGGGCCCATTATGCTAGGGACATGTTGCATATCAAAAGCAGGGAGTTGGTTTTGTTTTTCATTTGCACAGGAAGCAGAGACAGGAGAGGAATTGGTGCCAGGCTATAAATTCTCAAAGCCTACCCTCAGTGACACTTCCTCCAGCAAGACTCTACCTCCTACATGTTCCATAACTGCACCAAACAATGTTACCAACAGAGGATCAAGTGGTCCAATATATGAACCTGTGGGGACATTTCTCATTCAAATCACCGCACTCTGTAAGACAGATGGTAAGAAACAGGAGAAATGTATGAACGCTGATGGGCAGCTCAGGAGGTAGAGGAAACAATCCCTAAAGTGCAGAGGAACCATTGGCCACTGATGGAGAGCCAGTAACTAAAAATAAGACTTACAAGAAAATGCTCAAGTCTTTCTTAACTCTGTAGGAGGTCTGAAGTGAGTTCTAACAGACAAACACTGAAAGTGATCTTATAATATTAAGGAGATTTGGCCGGCCATGCATTATGAAGTACACAACTCAGGAACAAGTTTAAATAACATCCCATCCCAGATCATACACTCATACACACACACACATACGTGCGCGCGCACACACACACACACACACACACCACTGACTTACATATGCCAGTGTGTAAAGACACAGGTTTCTATGTACAGAAATTTCATTTTCACTGAGAAATGATATTGTTCTGTATGGGCTCACTACATGGTTGTTATAACATTGGGATATTCACAGATAGAATGACTTCAAAGCTTAATGATTTCAACTCTGCTTTTCAAAGAGCAGCTAAAAGTGGGAGTTAAAATTTGAAAGAGCTACATTTGAATTCTAACTCCACCATTCTTCAAAAGTGTCATTGTGAGGAAAACATACAGCTCTGATTCATCTGCTCACTCTTTCTTGACATGGAGAATAGTATTTTCTTGATAGTGTGTCAAGAAATTTTGGTGTGATTATATATGAGAAACACCGTAACATACACAAATATATTAAGTAACTTTAGTAATTAAAGGTTATTGATTACAACACTGGGAAAATATCCTGCTTTGTCTCAGTTTTCAAGAAGGAATTAAGTTTACCATTGCAGTAAAACAAATCACAATCTCAGAGAACCGAGACAACAATGAGGACCCTAAGAGAGACTTACATAGATCTAATCTACATGGAAAGTAGAAAAAGACAAGATCTCCTGAGTAAATTGGGAGCATGGGGATCATGGGAGAGGGTTGGAGGGGAGGGGAGGAAAAGGGAGGGGAGCGGACAAAAATTTATAGCTCAACAAAATCAATAAAAAATAAAGAAAAGCAAAAGCACAAAAAAGCATCAATAGAAATCATGTTTAAATTGAGAAAGAAGCATGAAAATGTCTTAGAAAAACCGACAACATCTCTTCACAGTCATGCTTGGGGGCTTTATGATCAAGCAATGAAAAATCTCAAAGAGAGGGAACACTTTTAACAAGCAAGATTCAAGCCATAGATCAACTGAATGGAAATAAAGATTTCAAAATCTTATCTTGCAATGAAATATAAATATTTGTAAATGTTTGCTCCAAATATAGACTATGGTATAGACAAGTCCGTTCCATTTAGTTGGGCTTTTCAGATAGGAGTTTACACTAATCTGTTGTTTAAAGTTTGGTCTTTTAAAATGTCACACATAACGCTGCTGGAAGTCCATGAATATTATCATGCTCCTTGAGGCTATGCTTTCTAAATGACAGCCAAAACCAGAGTTAAAGTTTGAAATAGCTGCACTTGAATCCTAGGTCCGCCATGCAATAAAAGTGTCATATGAACAAAATATACAGCTCTACTGCATCTGCTTACTCATTCCCAACAAGAAGAATATTATTTCCCTGATAATGTATCAGGAGGATTTGGTGTAATGCTATCTAAGCAAACACCATGCTCTTTTCTTGATTCTGATAAAATGAATGGTGGATGCTGCTCCCATTCCTCTTACCTTCCCAAAAGACCACACACACACACACACACACACACACACACATCTGCACAATGCATACACACACACATCAGAAATACGAACCACGTACACTCTAATTAAAGCTACACAATTAGTTACCAAGTTTTAATTAAAGAATAAAAGTCCTTTTACAGCGTGTTAAAAATGCTCTCAATTAGGTGTATTTAGATTTTGGTAGGAACACATTTAGTTTGTGTAAAGCCTAACCCAGACTTTCATTTTTCATGTTCTTAAAGTCTCTCATGCACCTATCTTTATTTGAAGATGCAGACAATATATTTTGGATTAAACACATATTCTTTCTTTCCTCTCTCCAATTCTATTTTCCCTAATCTTAATTAATTTTGAGATATGACACTTTTTAAAAACTCAACTTACTCTGGAACTCCAGATATGGCTCAAGATAGCTTGAAGTTCTTAGGCTGCCTTGGGATTACAGATATAAAGTTATTAGCATTTTGTCATCTAAGAAAGAAAAGTAATGTAGTTAGAATTCTATTTGTACACAGTAAATTTGGGACAAGAAATATTTATGTTATAAATTATGCTTTAATACATTCTCAACTATCTTACCAAGAGCTATACTACCCAAATTTTCATTTTATAATCTTCAGAATTATATTTTAACAGTTGATTGCTACTTATGTAGTGACTTTGATGTAAGATATAAAGTTTTACTTTAATGACGATTTAATCAATGCATTAAAAGTTTGTCCAAAGTACCCAATCGCAGGAAATTAAATAGTATTGCATTTAAGTTACACACACACACACACACACACACACACACACATATATGTTTACATTCTCATTTTATAGACAAGTGGAGGATTATCAGTAGATAAAAGTCAAACATAAATATATCTCATGTCTTTAATTAAATTAATTTTATTTAATACATGAAACAGCAAAATCATATATATAGTGGTGCCACATGGTGTTTCTATACATGCACACATTAAATAGGTAGCAGTGCATATCACAGCACTGTATAAAACATTTTAAACAAAAATCTAAGAATTATAACAACATTGACATCTGAACAACTTTACAGTATGCTGAGATTTTTCAGGGTTGCAATATTAACATTTATGATGAACCTTTTAAAGACTCAAGAGCATGAAGCAATGCATAGTTTTATGAGATTCTTTCAGGGGCAAACGAGTAACATTTGCAGCCCAGTCCTCCGAGTCTCAAACATGGACCCCAGGAGAAGCTCCACTGAGATGGGACTAATGGCAAAACCTCCCATGGCTCACTGCACACCCCGAGGGGGCACTGATGGCAAAACCTCCCATGGCTCACTGCACCCCAGGAGGGAGGGCAAGCGCTCCAGAGGAGGGAGGATGTCTGGTTCCCCACACACAAGATTTATGATTTTGAATGATTAATCAGCAGTGACTGTGATTTGTTTTCAAAGAATTTCTCTTTGAAATGTACCTTGATCTTGATATATTACTCTAGGTTGATCTGCACACGGGGGGAAAAAAGTAGCACCAAATGCTGCAACCACTTTGAGGGGAGTTTTATGTGATCATTAGATTTCAAAGCCATGCACTTGGGGTAATCTTCCACCTGGAGATCTGAGCATGGTTGTTTAGGCAAACTCCTTCTTCCTCTCAGGATTCCTCCTCCTCACCTCCTGTTCTCTCTAGAATGATTTGAAAGCACGCAGTGACTTTTTTTTCTTCTTTGGAAGAATTTGCAACCCAACTGCGACGAAAGGAAACCTTGGGGACCACAGTGCAACTGCTAAGCCTACGAAAGCACCACTCTTCTAAGCGCTTAAAACCCGGGCTTTCTGTAGAAGTTACATAGAATATTTAATACGTTTTCCATCACGTCCACTTCTGAACCCTAGTAATAAGCATAATGTTATCCTCGGAGCAGTTTTGACGTTTACTGCTTTGCAGAAATTGAGTGTTTCAGGTAGAGATGACTACCACAGATATGGTAGGGAGAAAAATGTATTGCCTTTCTTATTGCTTTAGTAAAAGCAGTAGAAATTCTTTGTAGTTAATCTGTTGAGCAATGGGTATCTGTATATGTGTGCCTGTATATGTGTGTTTATCTGTTTGTATGTGTATGTTTGCAAGTATATGTGTGTGTCTCTGTCTGCGTGTACATGTGTGTGGTGTGTATATGTGTGTGTCCTTGTGTATGTGTGTGTAGTGTGTATATGTGTGTGTCTTTGTGTATGTGTGTGTAGTGTGTATATGTTTGTGTATATATGTGTGGATGTGTGTATCTGTGTATATGTGTGTGTTTGTATGCGTGTGTGTCTGTGTATATGTGTGTGTCTTTGTGTATGTGTGTGTCTGTGTATATGTGTGTGTCTTGTGTATGTATGTGTAGTGTGTATGTTTGTGTATATATGTGTGGATGTGTGTATCTGAGTTTGTGTGTATATATATGTGTGTGTCTTTGTGTATCTGTATGTAGCGTGTATATGTTTGTGTATATATGTGTGGATGTGTGTGGGTGGGGTGCCTCCAGCTGCTCATGAATTGGGGGAATCTCCCTGGCATCAGCAGACAGGGGTTATATTTCACTCAGCCCTTCGCCATGGTAAAGGAGTCAACAGGATCCAGATGTTAGTTCTGGGCGTTATAGAGTGTCTCTGCTCTGTAATCGTTGTCTGAGCCCCAAGCCCTTGCTTTATAGTGCTTGAAAATCGATTCTCCCCAGCCTTCAGCAAGAGCTACAAAACTCCAATACTTTCCCATTAATCCTTAGGGTGAGGGATTGCTGTTGCGCTTCCTAGCCTCGGAATTCCTGAAGTCACGGGAAACTGGAGCGCTTACAAGGAAATCCCTTTTGGAAATGAAAATGAAACCACATGCTGATGTTTTCATAACGTGTCAGACTGGAGCTATTGATTGAGAATATCCTTAAACTCTTGAAAGATGCATGGTTTCTAATATATATATATATATGCCAGTGCTGTATTATCAAATAAGTGATGAGTTTTGAGTTTTGATGTTATGTGTGTTAGAGAGAGAGAGAGAGAGAGAGAGAGAGAGAGACAAAATGAAAACATAACTATAAAAGATTAGGACAGCTGCTTCAATGATTAAAACTCTGAAATGGAGAGCTCTGCAGTGAAAAGACAGTTTGACTTTGGCCATCAAAGAAAAAGATTTAATGACAATATACTACTATAAAGAAAGCATTCAGGTTTCTCTCTGCAGTATTTCTACCCCCAAAATCCCAAGCTTATTCCTTACTGAAATTAAAGGCAGGTACCTGTCTATTCTTGATGGTCATACAAACTTGCTTCTAGTGATTTGGTCTTTTGAGAATTTTTGAAACTCATTAAAGACTGTCATATAAGATAAAACACTTTGAGGTAAATACGACAAAATTTCCTGAAAGGAATTGAAATAAAAGCTATGAGACTTATGAGCTGAGTAGATTGCCATCCTCAGGCAATAAATTTTCCTCTAAGGTTTTGAGAAGAAAAAGAAAGTGGCAAACATGCATAGTGGCCTTTTTATTTTTGCTGTTTTAGCATTAGAAAGTGTTACAATTAATCTAAGATCACTACTTCCCTTAAAAATTAAATTGTGCATGTATGTATGCATGTGTGCACACATGTGCATGTATATGCATGATTTGCATATGGGTGTGACATGTGGTGTGTGTGCACATTCAGGTGTACAGTTGTGTGTATTGCAGAAACCCATGTGTGCTTGTGGAGATACATGTAGCAAGCATATAGCTGGTGTGACAGTGTTACAGACACAAATTTAGGAGAGCAATTCAGTTTTAGCTATTGGTAAATTGTATTTTAAAGAATACAAACACAACATGTCAATGTGACATGGTCTTGAACAAAGAATTTGATGCATCTTTAAAAATAGATAATTTTTCTCATCTATATCTATCTATTTATCTATCTATCTATCTACAGAGTTTCACAGTGCAGCCCATGCAATCCTGGTGCTCACTATGTAGGCCGGGCTAGCTTTGAACTCAAAGAGATATACTTGCCTCTAACCTTCTTACTACTGGGAACAAAGTCATAAGCTACTAGAGCTTTATATGTCCAATATTAATGGGAAGTAAATAAACAATCTTTAGATCTTTCAAAATACACTCAGTTTCAAAAATTTGCACATTTATTTAATTGTATAACTTTCCCTTAATGCTTTTGCTCACATTATGACATGTTTGAAAAAAAAAGATTATTTCGTTCTATTGTTCTTAGTCATGATTCTGACCTCCCAGATTCAAGAGGGATGAGCTTCAGTAGATGGGCTAAATGCTATATATATATTTGAAGGAAAAAACAGGAAAGGCTTTCACGCTGTTTTGAGATGAATCTCATCATCACCATCTGCTGTTCTCTAGAGACTTGCTGCTGTGTCTAAAATTCCTGACTTGTCAGCATAATGGAGGAAAGAGTCATTCTGGTTCAAAACATCAGAGGTCAATGTGTGGTTGTTTGGCTC
Source organism: Bramus lutescens (assembly GCA_001685075.1). NCBI lineage: Eukaryota > Metazoa > Chordata > Mammalia > Rodentia > Cricetidae > Bramus > Bramus lutescens. The sequence goes on along the minus strand of LOEQ01002150.1, from coordinate 348,294 downwards.
CAGAACCTGGGGCAGAGCATCACGCCAATGGGAGCATGTTACAGAGGCTGCTCTTCACTTCTTGGGGTCAAGAGAGTGCTGGAGACTAGATAGCACTGAAAGTTCTGTTTGGAGTGACCTAGTTCGTCCAGCTAGATGCCACCTTATATGGTTTTCACAACTTCTTACAACCATCTCACTGCTGCATCCCCAGCACTGGAAACAGAAGCTCTCGTGCACTATTTTAGACTGAAAACTATGACACACGACAACATTTCTCTAGAACAGATGGAGGAGATGTGGTCCTCTGTTAAGACGATGTTGAACAGGACCCGACACAGGAATTATCCTCATTTGAATTCTAAATGATAAACCTTTGTACTGCTTTATGGTGCAAGCTGTCCAATTGGTTCACTATCATGATCTAAAATATTTCTTGAACTCAGCAACAAAGTATTGTCTTCTGCATTTAAATTCTTGAAGATTTTGCATGGTAGTATTTATAAAATGAAAGAGCAGAAGAAATACGTATTTTTTTGTTAAATTTGAGTGAAAAGAGGTGAATGCCGATTACCCTCTGTTTCCAAATGAATTAACCTCACTTTGTTTAAAGAACCCCCCTTTATAGCAAATGTAGCACTGACTGTCTGAACATGATAATGCAAGACTCAGCATGGTCAGCAGGAATGACATCACTGCAGGACCTGAATGACCTTCTCCTTTATCTTCTGGCAGCCACCACAGCTGTGTGATAATGGCCTTGACTACATAATGCTTCAAAGGAAATGAGGGCAACCAGGTTTCCTGAGGTTTCAGGAGAAAAAGGAAGAAAAATAAAAGAAAGAAAGATCAGCACCATACCCTGGTACCTTGACTCATTGGGAGAGAAAAATGCCTTCTCTTGTTGTCCATGGAATTGGAGTCTTTATCCTTTAAAGAGTTGCAGGAGCAATGTAGTTATTGCAGGGCCTGCCACTCATTTGCATCACTGGAGATCTGGAAGGTATAGGCCACACCTGTTGAGAGGACAGCAAGCAGAGTGTGCATAGAGAGGAGAATGGCTACAGACACCTTTCAGGAAGCTGAGAGAGGAGGGTGCCCTGCTCTGGGGTTCTTCCAGCCAACCAGCTTGGCATGTCCAGCTGACTCAACCGGATAATGTGACCATATGCTGGTCAAGCGACAGTGTGTGAAAATGCATCAGAAGAAATCCATAGTGAACCCAGAAGAGCAAATTCTGTGTTCCTGCGGTCTTCAAGGTTCAGACGCCTCTCCGCTCTTCCATGTTAAGATGAAACAAGAAGTGACTGGCAATAGTTTTTAATAGTGTCAGCGGCAGTTTGCTCCATGCCTACCCGGTGCTGGTACTATGTAAATCCCTGTCTCTGCGTTCTTCCTCATCTTAATCCAGCTATGTGGTAGACCCAATTGCAACTCAGATTTAAAAGTGGCATCTGCGCTGAAAGAAATAAAACAGTAGACGTGCACACACACAGCGTTTCTATGTGCAATCGTATTCAAACCTAGACGTGTCTGGTAACTAAGTGGATCTTTGAAAAAATGCCCCATAATTTTTAGCATTTTTTCTCTTATAAGATTTGAAAATAGCAGTCCTTGCAAAGCCAAGAAGCTTCCGTCTTTCTAAATAGTTAGCTAAATGAATAGTGTTTTCACTGTTATCTTGGAAAGGTTTCAAGCTTGGTGCCATAAACAGCCGTAATTACTACGTTCACCTCTAAAGGCCGAAGCATTTATACTAACATGGTAGAAGAATTGGATCCTCTGGGAAACCTGCTTCAGATGTGTGTCCTGATGTCTGGTGTTTCAATCTTCAGTGTTCTCCTGCCTTAAGATCTTGCCCTTACATTGTGCTCAGATTTCCTTGTGGATAAAGACACAGGCATAGTCCAACAGGAGTCTCTTCTGCACCATAGTGCCAATATCCTCACTGACCACGGATACATTAACCCAGCCTGAGGCACAGTAGATCAAGGTTCAAGGCATGAATTTGGCAAATATGTGTAGTTCAACTAAGATAAAAACAAACTTCCTACTGAAGTCCAAAATTTAGCAACCCTATTCATGATGAAGTCTTGGGGTTCAGTTTCATGGGTCACAGGTTGCACCCTGAAAACTATAAAGGTGGCAAGCATTGAGAACACACTTGTGGGGTTCAAAAATATAAGCGTAGACTGTGTGAGTGGTGTGGAGCATAGCCAAACAATCAAATAAGTCTGGCCTCAGCAGGAATTGTACTCGGAGCTAGCAAACTGATGTCATGAAGAAATTCTATTAAACTGAGTAGAGATCAGACTTTTACCCATCACACACACACACACACACACACACACACACACACACACACACGTGCTCCTACTCACTCTCGATACTCACATATACACATGTGCACTTCTTCAGAAGTCATCAGAGTCTGACCCAATGCATTTGCACATGACATTTGAACATATGGCTAAACAGAACTGTACTTGGGCTGTGGGCCACTGTGATCAATATAAATAAGGATTAATTTTCCTTCAATACTCTGGCTATTCAATCTGACGCCTTTAGTATTATCACCTGAAAATTCACTTTTTAAATCTTCCTGTTTATTCTTATTTTATTCTATGTTTCAATACTGCCTTTCCAACCTTATAGGAAATTACTATTTCACACAAGGTATTGGAATGGACTCCTGATTTCCACACTGCTCAGCACTTCCTGTTTCTATAACGGATGCTATCAGCCCCCCATATCACACCCAGACTGAAAATTTATGGGAGTTCTTTGACTCCTTTTTTGCAGCTTCTCTGTCAAACAACTTGATAAATTTTCTCCAGGGTCTCTTTAATGGGTCAGAAAGTTAAATAATGCTCCCACAGGTAACCTTTGATGTGACTGATTGTCACATAAATATGTCCTACCCCTCTAAAGCAGCTAGCAGTCTGGAGAGGAAATTAATATGCCAACCAATCTTCCCAGGATGCTTTGGCCCCAACGGCTCTGCAATAGCAGTTGGCAGTCAGGTGGAGCACAGAAGCCAATAGCTTGCAAGAAATAATGATTTAAAGGCTTCAAGGACAGGTACAAGACAAAGTGACTCATATGGCTACTATCCAAAAAAGTTCACAGGAATGGGGGGTACCTGTAGCTTTGAAGTAGAGGGTCTTTCTTTTTTCCCAGACTCTTGAAAATTCCAGCATAAAGCTCAGGGGTGTGGAATAGGTCAGTGATATCCTAGGTTCAATCCTCAGCACAGAATAGAGGAGTAAGAAAAATATAATACAATGCACATCTAGATATGAAAAAAAACCACTAGGGTAAAGTAGCTACAGAAAAGGTTGCAATCTTAGCAGATGTGCAGCTGCTGAAATCCTTTCTCGTTCTGGGGGCCTCAGCTTCACTAAATTAATGCAGACTGAAACAGCTTGGAGACATTTCACTCCAGTCAGGATGTCTGAGAAAAGAAATGGCATCAAATACAGCAGGGATATCGCGAGACGAGAGTAGTCATTCCTTGTTGACAGGACTGTAAACTGACGTAGTCCGTCACCATGGCATTCAGAGTAGAGGTCTCTCAGAAGTTAAAGATAGAAACATCGCATGACCCAGCTATATAACTCCCAGCAATACAGCCAAAAGTCTCTATAGTCTACTACCGAGATCACTGAACATCCGTACACTCCTGCTCTATTCACAATGACTGGAAAATGGAACCAGTCTTGATGCCTATCTGTAAATGACTGGATAATAAAAGTGTGCCACATATGCAGAAGGGAATTCTGTGTTACTAAAAAGAAGCAAAACTTAAAGGAAGCTGAGTAGACTAGAAAGCAGTATATATACTCTTTGAGTAACCTGACCCAGAAGGACAAACTCTGCATGTTTTCTTTCATATCCAATTTCTAATGTTGAAATTATATTGTGTTTAATTTAGAATACGCAGTTGTAGAGACAAGAAAATGAGAAAGAAGCCGTGAGAGGCAGAGGAGTGTTTTCAGGAGCGACGAGAGCAAAACCCATCTGCTACAAAAGGAGGGGAGTTACTAAGGGTAGAAAGGTTTCCATGGAGAAGGGAGCAGAGGTTTCAGGGAAAGGAGGAAGTAAGCGGAACAGCCAACCAACCTAAGGGTGTATGGAAAAACCCAATGGAAAACCACTCTTTACAAACTAAAATTGTCATTCAGAAGAAAAGGGTTTGAACAGAGGTCTCTCATATCTCTTAATACTACTCACAGAATCCATAGGAACTTTTAGCTTTATATTTTTCTGAGATTATACTTTGAACACAACGTTTCTCCCCTCCCTTTTCCTCACTAAAGCCTCCCAAATACCCTTCTCTTTTTCCAAATTTATGACCCTATCTTTTATAAATTATTATTGTATGCATATAATTATATGTATTATATATATATTCCTAAGTATAACTTGTTGAATCCATATAATGTTGCCTTGTGAATGTTTGCAGGGCTGAAAGTTTAGCAGTGAACAATCAGTTGGCTTACTCTTCCCTGGGGGAGGCCACCCCTCCCATGCCCAGCTTCTCTCAGTTGTCTACAGATTTTTGATTCCGGTTGAGACCTTATGGGCTTCTCTCAGTCCAATTCGCTGTGTTCTCCTGTGTCAACCTTGCTCAGCTCCTATTTGGGCAGTCATGTTAGTGAAACTTTTGATATTAAAATACTTTTGATATCAATATCCCCATTCACAGCAAAGTCCCCGATTCTCTGGCTCTTAAAATTTCTTTGTTCTCTCTTCTGCAACGTTCCCTGAGCCTGAAGTGTGGGAGTGTTCTGTAAATGCAGCCGCCGGGACTGTGTTCCGCATCTCTGCATTTTGATTCATTGTGGTTTTCTGTAATGGTCTTTGTCTGTTGAAAAGAGAAGCTTCTTTTGTGAGAAGAGAAGACTCCATTTGTATGACTGTATAAAACAAATGTTTATAAGTTGCGGGTAGGGATTATGCAGGTTTAGTAAATTAGGAGTTGTCGCGTCTTCTCCAGTAATCATGGCTTCTCTAGCACTGAGTAGCCAGGCAGCTGATACTTCCTTATAAGCTGGAGAATGGAGAGTCCTCAGTGACTCCCAGAGCAAAATATTACCATTAATATTGTTTTGATGTCAGAATTAGTTGATAAGACCCTTATGCTGAAGACAGCACACAGTTTGGATAAAGGGCAAAGAGCAATCAAGCTGAAATGGAACTAGATGCTTCCTTCCTGTTGGCTACCATTTGTGGTTTACAAGATGCTCTGGAGGCACTGAGGAAGAAAAGACATCAGTGATCTTTCCTGGCTGTGGATTCTTAACGCTACTTTTCCAACTTGAGAAGAAGGATATGCCCAGTGGTTCAGCAGCAACAGCCATGTTTTGGAGATTAATTATTTATTGATAATATTTGGGGAATGCTCCATGAGAGTAGACACACACTTGATCCCATAATATTTGTCAAAAGTCTGTAACTACAGACATCAAAGACCCTAGGGGAGAATATATTAAATTCTCCTGAATGAATATATAGCCAGACTTCCTCCTAATTATTTATGTTCATGACCATAAACTTGCACAAGTGTGCTTTCCTACCTAAGACAACCACACAGTTACAAAGAGCCATGGGAGTTAGAGGGAAAATGGATTGGGAGGAGAACCAGAAAGAATGGGAGATACATAAGAGAGTATCGTGGTGAATATAAACAGAATATATTCTAGAAATATTTGGAGTTATAAAAAGTAAATTTAACAAGAGAATCTTACATCCTATCAGATCTTGAATTAGAAAATAGTGGTAACTTTATCCTGTCACATGGATTTTGCCATTTATTCATTAAATATAAAGGTGGAAAATACATTTGCCACCTTTTATATTTTTATGTAGTTAAGCATTCTAGAATTATTCAACAGCAATTCAAAATGCCAGAGATTTTATTGTATTTAATCAATCCAATTTTAAATCTCCTTAGCTACTTTTAGGAAGTATGCATTTTAAGTCTAACTCTTGAGCAAAAAAGGAAACTATCAGTACTATGTAAAGAAAGCAAGCATGATAATTCGGAGCTGAGCTCGGTGGCACACAACTGAAATCCTGCACTTGGGAGATAGAAGCTTTATGTTAGAGCTTCAGACTTTAAGATGGTAAGTGGTCCATCATGTTTCTCTCTCTCTCTCTCTCTCTCTCTCTCTCTCTCTCTCTC
>LOEQ01002150.1:314979-330629 GCA_001685075.1 Bramus lutescens | reverse complement strand
TGGCCTTTTGATAGGCCAGCCCTTAGGTGGGTGGAGTAGACAGAACGGAATGCTGGGAGAAAGAAAGCTGAATCAGGCAGACACATGAAGCTCCGGCCCAAGATGGACATGGATTAGAATCTTTCCGGTAAGCCACGACCCTGTGGTGATACACAGATTACTTGATATGGTTTAAGCAAGATGTGAGAGTTAGCCAAGAAGAGGGTAGATAGAATGAGCCAGGCAGTGTTTAAATGAATATAATTTATGTGTTGTTATTTCAGGGTATAAGCTAGCCATGTGGGAGCTGGGCCAGACAAAAAACAGGCCCGCTCCCCTATCACTACATAATACAACTACTAATTTATTTTTTTTAAAAAATAACATCAACATACTTACTCTATGAAGTCAGTATTACCTGGTACCAAAATTAGGTAAGGATACAGGAGGGGGAAAACTCCACAAATCAATTTTTCTGTTAAACATAGATGCAAAAATTCTAATAAAATGTTTGAAAAATAAATTAAGAACTCATTAATAAGATCCTAGACTATATAATTTCTTCTCAGGGATGCAAGATTGATTAAATATATACAAATCAATAAATGTAGGACAATATATAAATATATTGAGGACCAAATTTGCATGTACATTTCAATAAATAAAGAAAATACATTTCATAAAATTTAACATGATTTCATGAAAAAATGCTGAAATCTCTATTAATAAAATTAATACATCTTAAATACCATATATGACAAACAAATTGTCCACATTATACCAAGTGGGCTAAAACTGAGAGCATTCTCTTCAAAATTTGGAAGATGACAAGAGTGTCCCATCTCTCTTTTCTTATTTGACATAGTATTTGAAGTCTTAGTTCAATTAGTAAGAAAACAAAAAGAAATATCAGCATACAAAACAGAGGGGAATAAGTCTTAGTATCCCTGCTTGTAGATTGCAGAACTCAATACATAAGAGATTTTATTGGGAAAATCTGAGAACTAATACGCCCTTTAAAGAAATATCAGGATCTAAAAGTAGCACAAAAAAACCAATAGTTTTTGTTTTCCAATAGTGTACTTCACAATAAATAACGTTAAACAACATCCCATTCATAAAAGATTTTAACATCTGTAGAATTAAATCTAACAAAAGAGATGAAAGTCTCTATAATGTTTAATGCCCAAATAAAAGAAATTGAAGTTATAGAATCTGGAAAGACCTTGTATTCTCATCAACTGACAGAATTTAGAATGAAAATGGCTATATATTGAGTTCCAATAAGTTTTTTATCAAAATTCCAATGCTATTCTTCTGAATGGTAGAGAAAAAAATCTTAAAAATAATTTGAAAATTCTCTGAATAACCAAACCACTGCTAGAGATAGAGAGGGGTGCTGGATCATGGTGTCTGATCTCAAATTTTACTGCAGAACTACAGTAATTAAGATGGCATCACAATGGGAAAAACAAAAGGCATGTGGAGTAATGGAATATAGTAGAAGACCTGTAAACATCTTCACAAAACTATACCCACCTGTTTTTAATAAAAGTATCCAGAATATACATTGGTAAAAATGAATATCTGCAATAAAGGATATAGGGAAATTGTGCACCCTCAAGTATAAATTGATTGGTATGGCTGAGTTATAGGGCAGTTCAATTTATACTTGAAAAATCAGGTACAAGAAAGTTCTTGCCTATATATCTTGTGTTTTTCTTCCTATATTTTATTCTAGCAATTTCAGTTTCAAGCCTTTTATTAAATATTTCATCAACTTTTATAAGATGGGAAATATGGATCAAAAATAATTTTTCTACTATATACTATAAGGCCTACAGTACTTGCATATCTAGCTTCATTGGTGCATAATTCACAATGGTAAGAAAGTAGAACCCACATATATACCTAGCAGTACATGAATTAAAAGGGATTATGATGTATATCCATAAATGAATTTTTCTAGTTGTAAAGAAAAACAAAATCAAGATATTTGCCGAAAATGAATGTTATTGGAAATTTTTCTGTTAACTGGCATATCCAAAAAAACAAACATACCATGTTATTATTGTTATGCTGGTACTCTTATTTTTACATTTATACATGTGCATAGAAGCGTGTATGTAAAGTAAACATAGGTCAGAAAAAAAAGCATAAGAGAGGGAAATACCTTAAGGGAGGATTGGGGACAGAAAAAAGAGAGTAATATGATCTGCTAGATGAGAAAAAAGGGAAACGCTCATGAAAACGAAGTGAGGGGTAAATTGAAAACATAAAAGATGAGGAGAACTGAAAAATGTATATATGAAAATTCCATAATGAAACTCATTATTTTATATATTGAGTTAAAACCAAAAGGGAGAACTTTAGTGTATTTTCCAATTTTTTTTTTGTAGGTGGAGTTTACTCTACCTCCAGTTACTTCTGGCTCACCAGCCAATTTCCAAATAATCACACAGAGACTTATTAATTATAAATGCTCAGCTGATAGCTTAGGCTTCTTATATACTAGCTCTTACATCTTCAATTAACCCCTAGTTATTATCTGTGCTCTACCATGTGGCAGTACCTTTATTCAACATGGTGTATTAATCTCCTGCTTCCTTCATGTCTGGCTGGGGACTCAGCCCTCCATTCCAGTGTTCTCTCTGCTTCACTCACCAGCCTAGCCTCTTCCTGCCTAGCTATTGGCCAGTGAGCTCTTTTTTAAACCAATGAGAGCAACACCTAGTCACATTGTACACAAAGCATTATTGCACAGTATTTCCCCATTTTTGTCTAATTAAAGAGGAAGGTTTAGCTTGAATATAATAAAATCATATACAACAGAAAACATTTTCAAGTAAGAATCACAGTTACAATATCCTCTATTTATCAATAAATAGAAAATACTGTAGTATCTATTTTATCTTCATGAGTCTCAAGTTTTATACTTAATTTACCTTTTACCAGTACTAAGGAAAATTTTAAGTTTAATTATTTAGTCTTTAACTCCATCAAAGAGGACAGAAGGGTGTAATATTACCTAATGACAGGGATATTGGACTTCCTGGAAAGTCACCCAAAGTTCTTCTGTAACATTGGGCAATCCATTTTGGGACTAAAGGCCTAGTATATTTCTGTGAAACAGAGGATTTTGCAGGACTGTCCTACCTTGTCTAAGCAAAGTTTGGCACTGGCTTTCTTTTGCAACCACCTGGTCCAGTTTGGACAGTATACTGTCAGCAATTGAGACAAGAGCAGATTCTTTGCCCAGTGGCTAGCTTTTGCCACAAAGAATGCAAACTCCATATTGTAACATGATGGCCTGCTTGTTTGGGTTTCTGTCCTGCCCAGTTCTCATAGCTGGCAAGCCCCAAAGAAACCACACAGAATTCTACATTAATCATAACCTGATTGGCCCATTAGATCAGGCTTCTTATTAACTCTTGTAACTTATATTAGCCCATTATTCTTATCTATGTTATCCACATGGCTCAGTACCTTTTTCAGTGGGGCAGGTCACATCTTCTTTCTTCCATCTCTGGGCAGGACTACAGGAAGAGCTTCCTTCTTTCCAGAATACTCCTGTTCTCATTTCCCCACCTCTACTTCCTGTCTGGTTGTCCCGCCTATACTTCCTGCCTGGCTACTGGCCAATCAGCATTTATTTAAAACATAATTGACAGGATACAGAATTGTCCCGCATCACCATATGTAGTTCTTTCAGTGCCCATCATCTTCTATGAAGTAAATTGGTGCTGTCAGGAGCAGACATGTCTCATTGTCAAGATAAGCCTTAGGTTATTAAAACATTTTACATGTCATAGTCTTTAGGTCTTCAGAGTGTTTGAAGACTGTTTATCTAAGTACACCTGTTTAACCTTGAAAACATACCTAATAAGACTGTATGATGTGGAATTCCCCTCTGTATGCTGTGAATACGGTTTTTATTACCATTGGTTAATAAAGAACCTGCTTGTCCTATGGCAGGGCAGAATAGAACTAGGGGAGAAAACTAATCTGAATACAGGGAGAAAGAAGGCAGAGACAGGCAGATTCTATGTAGCTCCCAAAGGAGAAAGGTGCCAGAACATTACTGATAGGCCACAGCCTCATAGTGACACACAGATTCATAGAAATGGGTTAATTTAAGATGTAAGAGCTAGCTAGGAATACACATAGGCTATTGGCCAGTGTTTTAATTAATATGGTTTCTGTGTTATTATTCAGGTCTGGGTAGCCAGAAAATGAAAAAGCAGTCTCCTTCTACAACTGTAAGTTTGATTATTATATATGACCAAGTACTAATCTATATCTATTAATTATACATTGCATTTTAGGTGAGCTGCATAAGCACACTATACCAAACAAAAGTAGAAATGGACATACAGTATAAAAAATAAACTTCAAATTTGTATAAATAAACCAAAATCCTTATCTATATGAAATATTTAAGATTAATAGATGCATTTTTTGGATTAAAGTAAATTCATTAATTTACTCTTTTATTCCCTCATTTATATATCACCTTTTTCCTTGAGAAAGAGATCTTTGTATTCAATGCCTTGGTTTACCTTTTTTTTTTACCAAGACCATAACCATCCCCCCTAATGATAACAAAAGTTCATAACCCATATTTCAGTAATGTGGGTATAGTTTTCTCTAGATTTAGTCCTGTTGTTTAGGGCTAGCATCTTTTGGGGAATGTTGAGAAACATAAGGATAATAGTTAAGTCATGGCTGGAGAAGTCTGTGAGGCTGGATCATCTCAGCCAGCAGCTTTGAAATTGCTTTGAATGCAGAACTCTGAGAAAACTTTAATATAGGTGCTTTGAGATATTGGATTACGAGGGTCATCCATTAATATTGATGTCTGGTCCCCTTGCTCAGAAAATACATAAGCTTTTGCAGGTAAAATATACCTGTATTAAAAAAAAGTATAGACTACATTTTATGCAAGTCATCCAAAGATGATTTTATTTTTGTTTTATGTTTGAGCATGTAAAATATACATACAATTCATGTCTTGTAATTTTTCTAGGTTTTGTTTTATATCTATAACTGTAATTTTTAGGGAGTCTTCTTGATCAAACATGATAATTTTCAACTTTAAACAAATCCACAGCATTTCATTTTCTGTGGGAACAAAAGCATAACCTCTTCCCCAAAGCAACTCATCATTTGACTTTCATTTTGAAGTCAAGACATTTTTAAGATATGCAGGTTTATTTAATCTAACAGCATGCATAATCCAAAATGTCTTAGAAGTTATTGCTTATTATCAGAAATCAAATAATTTAAAGAAAACATAATAACGTATAGAATTCAGACTCACAATAACATACAGGATACAGACTTACTGTGTAGTTTTCATCGTTACATGGCTATTTTCCATTATATTACTTTATTCTTTCTTTAAAGACTATATTATTTTAAACTATTTTTCTAAGACTTTTTTATCCTTTTTTTCCTCCCCCAAACCTGTATACATTTTAAAACACACTGTAACCTGTTTAGAGCCCCNNNGGTCTGGATCTGTCCTGACAGTGTATCTGTAATCTTTGCTGTCTGCATGAGAACAACTTTAACCACCATGTGGCTTAGCTCATGGCACGCTGGCCAGGCTCATGCTAGAAGCCCAAGACCACAGCCAATGGCGACACCTTCCTTCTAATATCTTCCTGCCTAGATATTGGACATCTGCTCTTTATTAAACCAATGAGAGCAATCCATAGTCCAGTGTACAAAAAGGATTATTCCTCAGCAGATCTCCCTTTGAGAAACGCTAGGATAGGACATGTATACCAAATTAGTTAGCATTCCTTGGTGCTGTTGGACTGGAAGAAGCAACTTGGGGAAGGAAAGGTTCATGGTCTAAAGGAAGCATCAAGACACCATGGCAGGGAAGGTGGATGATGGATGGTCTGTCTATGGTGGGTCAAATCTGTCTTATCACCTCAGATGTAACGAAGCCGCAAGAAGAGAAAATGGGGTCTGATTACAAGCCAGAAGGCCTCCTGCTTTCTGCAGATAGGCCCCATCCTCTGAAACTTAAACAACCTCCTAAAACAGCATCTCCTGCTGGTAGTCAAGTGTTCAATCCCATGAAACTATGGAGGACCTTGTATGCTCACACAAAAATTGTATCTATTGGCTTCAGGTTGAAAGGGGATCTAAGGAGTTCAATTTTAAGTATTGTAAGGTGTTTTCTCTAACATTTATCCAAGAAAATGTCATCACATTGAAATTTCTTATTTAAATCACAGAGTAAAACCAGTTGGGGAAATATTATTACTCAATGGCAGAGCATTCAACCTCACTGCGTTCCCGTTTCCACTATTTGAAAGGCGTGCATATTTTCCACTGCTAAAACAACTACAGAGTTTTATAGGAAATCATTTCCTTCCAGAGTGCCTCAAGTTTTCAGATGTGCTGGAGAAACAGCAAAACCCAACAGAGGGAATCTCCATTAGGGCAGGAAATGCGCTGTATGGCAAGAGCTGAGCTTTCCAAAATGGCTGCGCATGTGCAAAGAACAATAACATTAAGAAACACTGTATGCTGTGGGCAGAGTCATCTTGGATCTTTTCTATTTTTGTTTTTTTTTTCCTTTTTTTTTCTCTTGAGTTACACAATTAGGACATCATGGAAATTAGAAGCTTAAGAAGTTGCTTAGGTCATCTTTTTACTCTGGCCGCTAATTTGAGTTTATTCTAGGTGGATTATAATACCTAATATTTCCTCAATTTCAAGTGCATGCTGTCAGTCTCATAGCAGAAGAATAGTAAAGTGCTATAGAGTGTTAAGGCATCACTGTAGAAAATAGCTGTCGAAAATCAGCTAGGTAGCAATGGGGTAAGTAATATCTACTGCAGAGTTGCATTAAGTTTATCCCATAATAATGTAAATGTGGTAAGAAAAATTATTAAAAGCATCTTTGGGAAAAATCAGACTCTATTTGCTCAGTCTATTTTATTTTGGGGGTTGAACAGAAATTGCAATACTTCTTCCTTTCCTATCCACCCTCCAAAACCTCCCACATATTCTTTCCAGCTCTCCTTCAAATCCATGGCCCCCTTTTTCAATAATTTTTATTTCATGAATATTTGTGTTCGTATGTACATATACATTCCTAAATATAACCTGTTCAACCCATGTAATGCTACTTGTATGTATATTTTCACTGTCAATAGTTTAGATAAGAATACTATGCCTTTCCCTCATTTGTTTATTGTTAGCTTGAATTTACCCCAAAATAAAAATCACTAACAGTGAGAGCTGAGTTAAATTAATGCCATAAAAATTTTGTGTGCCTCTCCAGCCAGGTAGGCTCGCTGCAGAAAACTGTCATTCCTTCAAATGCAGTCCCCCGTCTTATTCCATCTCCACTGTAGATCACCTGAAAAGCCCCCATCTCCAGTGGGTCACACAGATCTTCTCCTGCAAATTTCCTTTCCGCAACTCCTTGCTTTATCTTTTTCCCAACTTCAGTAGGCATTCTCTGAGAACCCACAGGTGGCTCTGGTCAGGGAAGCAGGTACACTAACTGCTGATCTTCACCTCTCCCTCCATTCCATCAAGCCCTTGCCAGATTCTCCTGCCCAGCTCTGTGGCAGACCTTCTGCTGTGGCTTCTCCTCACTTTCTAGCCCTATTCCCAAGTTACTAAGTAGATTCTTTAGGAACAATCTGCTTTTCTTCCTTTTGTGAATTCCTTCAGTCCCTGCATCCTAACAAATCCTAATCCCTGAGTGTCATCTCTCAATACCCAAAAAATTAATTTTACCTGGAGTCCCCACTGGCTGCACTTATCAATATCCCAGAAGTTTCCTATCAAGCAAGATTCAGCCATGACACTCTTGTATAAACCAGAGAAGGTAATAAAAAACAAGGAAGAAACATGCATGCAACAGATACTAAACCATGTGTCAGTACCTAGAATGACAAAGTCCAAAGACCAGATGAGTAATAGCCAGGATAATACACTAGAGCCCAGCAACCTGACCATAGTTGGTCTTGAGAGAAGTCTTTAAGACGCACACCTGAAACATAAGACAAAGGTCCTGATTCCTTCTATCAATATGATAAAGGTCCTCCAAGGGAAACTGAATAAATCACTTAGAGAAATCTATGAAAGCACAAACAGTGTAAGAAATTGAATAAAATAGTTGAAGATTCGAAAGTGAAAAATAGAATCAGTAAAGAGAACCCACTATGAGGAAAATCTGGAAATGAAAAATCTAGGTACTTGAACAGGAACCTTCAGAGGAAAGCCTCACCAACAAAAGAAGTGATGAAAGAGAGAATCTTGGATATTGAGGACACAAAAATGGATACTTGGATCATAGAAAATGTTAAATCTAAAACATGGGGCCACTATGAAAAGACAAAATCTAAGAATAATGGGAATAGAGGAAGAAGAAACACAGGTCCACAGAGAATATTTTCAACAAAATTGTAGGAGAAAATTTCCCTAATCTGAAGATGCCAATCAAGGTAAAAGAAGCACACAGAACACCTAATAGACTAGACCAGAAAAGAAAGCTTCTTGGCACATAATAATAACAACACTAAACATACCAAACAATGAAAGATTAAAAGCTGAAAGGAAAAAATATCAAATAATGTATAAAGGCGGAACTATTAAAATAACACCTGACTTCTCAATGAAAACTCTGAAAGCTAGAAGAACATGGACAGATGCTCTGCATACTGTAAGAGAGCACAGGTATCAGTTTAGACCATTTTACCCAGCAAAATGTTAATCACAATAGATGGAGAAAATAGACATTCCATGATAAAACCCAATGTAAGCAATATCTATCTACAAATCCACAACAACATAATAACAGGAACAAAAATTAGAGAGCATTTACGTCTCCCAAAATCACAAGCCTCAATGTCCCAATAACAGACTAAGAGGACTGATAAAACAAACGAACAAAAAACAAGATTCATACTTCTACTGTCTCCCAGAAACACACTTTAGCATACGGGGTAGACATCACCTCCAGGTAAAAGGATGGAAGAGGATATTTCAAGAAAATGGACCTAGTAAACAAGCATGTGCAGCCATTTTAATATCAGCCAAAGTAAACTTGCAACCTGAAACTAATCAGAAGAGATAGAAAAGAATACTAAATACTCCTCAAAGGAAAAATTCCCCAAGTGTACATATCAATTCTTAACATCTATGCACCAAACTTGTGGGTCCCAAAAGAAACGGTAGCACAGTTTACAGTTTACATCACATCTTAACACCAACATGCTGAGAGTGGCAAATGTCAGCACCCAACTCTGACTAATAAACAGGCCATCCAGGCAAATACTAAACAAAAATGTGGAAGCTGACTTACATTACACACCAAGGGGACCTAATAGATATTTACAGAGCATTTCACCTAAACATAAAATAAAAAATACCACTTCTGAGCACCTCATGGAAATTTCTCCTAAACTGTTCACATACTTGCACGCCCGGCAAGCCTGAACAAATAAAAGAAAACTGACATAACACCCTGTATCCAATTGTACCACCCAGACTAATGATATCAACATGCACAGAAACAACGAAGTGTGGAGCCCAGAAAATGTGAGCCTATTTCCAAGTTGACCAAATGTCAGAGAGGTGGAACTTACCTCTATTCCTTCAAGGTTATTGTGTTTCTACCTCAAAGATCCCACCTAGGTTTAGGTCAGAGAGCTCTGCTCGCTCAAGGTTATTGTCAACAGGTGTGGCTAATAGCCAGCCCTTGTATTTCAGGAATAGAAAAGTAGATAGGTTTCTGCTTCAAACAAAGGTCTATGGATCCAACCGAGTTCCAGTTCATTTAAGGAGATAACTTTGGATTCCACCCAGGAAGTGGTTTGCCTACAGAATGTTTTGGTCTAGGGTGTGAGTGTGACTTGTTTTGTTCTAGCTACAGAACATTTATCTATGGATGTAGCCCCACACCCTTCAATTGGTCTGTTCATTTCCTTGTATCATGTTAATGTAGTTTTTTCGTCTTACTCCTACCTTTTGGGATCAGGGGTATTTAAAGCAGTTGGAAATTAACTATGGGCGAATTTTCAGTACTCACTGAAATTCCCTCCCAATATTATCATATATGTCTCTCCGTTTTTATTATTTTCTTTCATGTCCTCATATTCTTCACTATATTTCCAAATCTCCATGCCCTGGCAAGGGGTATTTTTGTCAAAGCTGATCCCGACAAGAAAGTTTACAGACTCATATAAACTGAACAACTCTCTACTGAATGAATAATGGGTCAAAAAGTAAAGAAAGAAATACTTTCTAGAACTGAATGAAATTGCGTACACAATACACCCAAATTTATGGTTCTAAGAGGCAAGTTCATAGCACTAAGTGTTTCCTAAAAGAACGGGAAAGATCACATATATCACACAATGACACACCTAGAAGCTCAAGAACAAAAGAAGAAATCGCATCCAAAAGGGCCGAAGTCAATAAAATAGAAACAAACGAAACAAAGCAATCAAACAGAAAAAATACAAAACGTTAATAAAATGGAGTTGGTGGGGGTTTTTTGGTGTTTTTTTTTGAGAAAAATCAATGAGATTGACAATATCCAAATTAATAAAAGACAGAATACCCACTTTAACAAAATTAGAAATGAAGAGAGGGTACGTAACAGCAGGACCTGAGGAAATTCAGAGACCTATAAGAACGTATTTTCAACACCTCTAAACCTCCAAATAGGAAAACCTAAAAGAAATGGATCATTTTTTCAATACCTACAACTTAGCAAAGTTAAATAAAGATCAGGTAAATAAATAGATCTATAATCCCCTAGTGAAATAGAAGCAATAATTTAAAGTTTCCTAATCATATATATATATACATATATATATATACATTTTAAACTAATATGACTGACAAATCTTTTCAGTTTACAAGAACATTATCCCAAAGCAAGATTGCTTTTTTTATTGATGCTCGTTTTTCAAGACAGGATTTCTCTGTATAGCCCTGGATGTCCTTGAGCTCATTCTGTACTGGCCTCAAACTCATCGAAATCAACCATCCTCTGCCTTCTGAATGACTGGAGTAAAGGCATTGCACCACTGCCACCCAGCTGAGTAATATAAAATAAAATGTGTGTGTGTGTGTGTGCGCGCGCGCGTGTGTGTAATACTATTTTAGTATTGTTACTATTATTTGGGTTTTCTCCTGAGCAATTTGCCAATTTTCCCTGCATTTCTAATCAGTGCAGGATCGCATCAAAGACATACTTTCCTATACAGCTCTGGTCTGAATGTTTTTAAAAGTTGATTATTTGGGCAAAGTAAGCATGAACCTGAAGTCTGGGGCAGTCAGGCAGCTCTGTCTAGGGGTTTCTTTCAGTCGGGTGTTCTGGAATTTGGTTCCATGCTTTGGTAAGTAAAGCAGTGAATTTCACAAAGGGTTTACCTGTACTCAGGACATGGGTCCTATGTGTGTAAGGAGTGATCTCACGGTTAGGGTTACACGGATGACAAAATGCACATATATGGTCTCTACCCTTGGTACTATATGGGTATAAATACTTCAGAGTACAGATATAGCTCTTTATTTCCCTCCTCTTATGGATTTCTGGAGATTCGATGGAACTCTTGATGGAAAAGAACACTCAAGCTGCTTTTGTCTGAACTGAATTTTTCTTTCAAAGTGATGGTGGAGATTGAAGCTAGAGAACAGGTTATGTATACTGTTTATGGATGCTTGTTAATGTGTGCATTTTTCAGGTGTAGGCTCAGGCAGAATTTAATCTGCAGTTCATGCATAACAGAATGGAACATCTGGCTTCTCCCATTTCAAAGTCACCTCTGACTATTCCTGTCTACCTAGCATGTAGAAAGAGGCTGAGTCAACCCTTCTAATTTTGAATGGCAAGACACGAGGCTAGTTTTATAATGAAGAAATTAGCTGAATAAGACCACAACGGTTAGTTAATAACAAACAGGTGATTTGACGCCTGGGAGGTCGCGGATTCTCTGAGGAACAGGGAGAGTATGACAAAAGCAGGCTGTCGCAGGCCCTTCTCCCCAGACCACAACGGTCCAGATCATAAAACAGGTAATTTAGTTATGTTCAACTTGTAAAAACATTCACTCGTTTTTGATTTTTGTTTTTCTGTTTTTCTTTTTGAGATAAAATTTTTAGAGGTGTCTCAGAGTCTCAGAGAGAGTTATTTCCTTTTAAGATTCTGGCAGCTGGATGGTTGCCAGGATGCCTTGTTTTCCCAGCTCATTTGAGGATCCCCGTTGCCTATCAGAGTATGCCTCTGGCATAGCTCAGCCATCACCGTTTCAAGCAGGGGCTCCTTTGTCTGCTTCCTTGACTTTTTTAGTGGCCAGAGAGTGAATATTCCCCCAATCTGAAACCTGGAGTGTTTGAAGGGACCCCTTTGTCCAACACAGTCTGCACCAAAGCTTATATAAACAACATTCCCTTTTGCAGGGCATCTAAAGTCTGGTGACCACAAGGTAGTGTTAACCTTTTATCCTTCATTCAGATTTTTTTCTTTAAATGGGAAAACTGACTCCTGAATGAATGAGAGTTCCTTTCTGTGACCTTGCTGGAGGAGGAATGTGGCTTGTTTTCAACATTAACGAGTTTAGACTTGATCCTGTGTGACTGTAGCCAGATCTCCAGGGAGGGCTAGGAGCAAACTTGTACTTCAGATAGTCACAGCCCTGGGATGAGTGTCAGCGAGAGCTGAAAAATGAGCCAGCAGCCAGGGTTCTTTCAACAGTGATAGAGGCCCGAACAACCATGACAGAAAATTCAAATGTGTGAGATTCATTTTCCAGTAGTTGCCCCTGGCACTGGGGCTTACAGAAGCAGAAGAGAGGACAGAGAACAGTGAAGCCAGGGGACAGGAGTGAACTGGCTTCTTCTGCGCTGTGAGAGGAACACACAAAAGTTTTATGGATGTGCAAAAATAGGCATTGGTATTAGAAATCCAGTTCTAGTTGAGTAGACAAGTGCTGAATTGAAGCAGAAGATGAATTTCTTTTCATTTAAACAGATATGTAAAATTCGAATCCTCAATTTGGCCACCAGCCAATCTTCCGTGTTCTTAAGTGAAACATTTGTAACAAATGTAGAGGGTTCCATAGGAGAAGGAAGTGTCAGTCTGATCTTATAAGACTCATTTAGATTATTAAAATATTTAAAATAAAAATGCCTTAGTGTCAGAACTTTGAGCAGAATGAGGCCAACAGGATCAGAGCTCGAATTCTCCTTAGTGGAAATTTAATCATTCTCTATTTAAATTTGCTTACTTTTCATCATTCATAGGAAAAAAGGTTCTAAACTTCACAGATTTCTTAGAGGATGTTTTATCACCTGCTTCCTGTCGATGGCTCTGATTTCTTCCCTCAGAAATTAGCTAAATATTAATCACATCCTCTCTTCTCAAAGAAGAAGCTGTCACAGTTAAGTGAACCAGCCCAGAGAATGTGAGCTTGGGAGATCTGGCTCTTTCCCTCATCTACCTTATCATGGTGTGGGAGGGGAAGAGATGCCCCCCTCACTGCCTACAGATGGTGGGAGAGATGGTCCTGTGGTCATATGAGCTGGAGAGCTATCCCTGGCCCTCACCAGCTAGTAAAATTTCTGTTTATATCTGTACTCTATATTTTTAATTGGGTTGTTTGGTATTTTGATGTCTAGTTTCTTGAGTTCTTTATATATTTTGGACATCAGTCGTCTGTCAGATGTAGGTTTGGCAAAGATCTTTTCCCATTTTGTAGACTGCCTTTTTGTCTCATTTACCACATCCCTTGCCTTATAGAAGCTCCTCAGTTTCAAGAAGTCTCATTTATTAACTGTTGTTGCAGGGTCTGAGCTACTGGTGCTATATTGAGGAATAGGTCTCCTGTGACAAAGCATTGAAGGCTACTTTCCACTTTCTCTTTTATCAGGTTCAATGTAACTGGATTTATGTTGAGGTCTTTGAACCACTTGCACTTAAGTTTTGTGCATGGGGATAGATATGGATCTATCTGCATTCTTCTACATGTCAACATCCAGTTCTGCCAGCACAATTTGTTGAAGATGTTTTCTTTATTCCATTGTACAATTTTGACTTCCCTGTCAAAAATCAGGTGTTCGTAGGTGTGTGGATTAATGTCAGTTCTTCAATTCCATTCCATTGATCCACGTGTCTGTTTTTATGACAGTACCAAGCCATTTTCTTGCTACAGCTCTATAGTAGAGCTTGAAGTCAGAGACAATGACACCTCTAGATGTTTGGCAGGGGAACCCTCTTTGAGGAGTGGACAGTGGTTAGGAGGGAGTGTGGAGAAGGGAGAGGGTACAGTGGTTGGTATGTAAAATGAATAAGAAAATCATAGATAAAATGTTCTTCTGTTTTTCTTTTGGTTGCATTAATCCAGACTGTCAATTCTGTACTTTTCTAGATACATAACCATTATTAAAAAGATTTTATTAGCACTAAAGAATGAAATTTAAGTTATCAAAGAAAATACAAAGTTCTTAAAGTTTACTGCCATAATAGATAAACCTGTTGGCATGTTCCTATAATCCCAGCCAACACTCAAGAGGGTGAGCCAGGAGTCCTTCAGTTTGATAGGCAGTCTGAATACACAATACCTTATTTTATACAAATAGATAAATAAGCATAAAATACTATTTCAAAGGCTTATGGTTATGCTCATGTTTATAATATTTCCCTATGATTCAGGAGATTCAGGATTCAGTCCCCAGCACTTGAGAATTAAGGATGGTTTTCTAGAACTTCAGTCTCTATGGGATAAAATGTAGGTGAAATCTGTGTGAATCATTATGGATGTGAAGATAGATAGGCAGACTCCGTCTCAAAAACAAAGACAGTAGCAATAAAACATCAGAAGGAAAAACCACAAGGAACTGTGAAATTTCACTCAACTGTGTTAAACGGCAGCAGTGGGACACTAAATGACAAGATGACCTGTATTGATGCCACAAATTATTACAGGTGTTTTGGAAATTATTCGAATTTTAATTGCAATAGTGAAAATGAGAAGATGTAGAAAGAAATGATTTAATCCTATAACCAAGATAAATCAGCCTTATTTTCATTAAAATCATTATGAAATTTCTTTTTCGGAATACTGGAGTAAGCATAATGCTCCCCGTTCCTCTCCGTAGATATAGAAACGCCCACAGTGTTACCTGTGAAATGGAAAGAATAATGCTCTGGAGAATAGGAAGGAGAAGAAGCTGAAGAGGGATTGCTGCTGTGTAGACTGGATTCCTGTCTGGTCACTAGAGCAGGCATGGCAGCAAATAGGTAAGGAGATGACCTGGTAATGACAGTGAATTGAGAGCAAAACTTCAAACAGCTCCCAGGAACACGATTCTTTCTGTAATCAGATGACGAGGAAACGAGCAGCTTAGCAAACAGACAACTTTTGAACCTAGCCCCTGGACTCCAGCCAAAGATCACAGAAAAGGCTGCAGGGCTTCTTCGCCCTGCCAGGAAATGCCAAATGAAGATCTCAGACCTGTGCCCTCTCAAGGCCGTGTCAAGGATTCCTCGCCCTTGGGTAGGGGAGAGACTTTCAGTGATGGTATATTGTCACACATTCCTTTCCACCTGACTTGATGGCCAAGAGGAGATGCCGTCACACAGTGGGAGGACATGCGGAGAGAGGTGGTGAGGCCACTCAGTGACG
>LOEQ01002150.1:260822-311368 GCA_001685075.1 Bramus lutescens | reverse complement strand
GAGAGAGAGAGAGAGAGAGAGAGAGAGAGAGAGAGCAAATTCTCTTGCAAGTTCTTTCTTGTCCTTAGTTGAAGCAAGCACACCTTTCCGAGATAACACTTCCTCCATGTCTTAAAATGGTTATGTGCCCAGCCAGGGTAGCAAAGACTCAACATTCTGGTTCCAATAAAGGACATCTGTGAAGCTTATCAACTGTAAGGCCCCGGAGAGCTTGGCTCCTCCACACACTCAATCCAGTAAATTCTCTCTGGGGTGATGAGCCTGCAGAGGCTGGCAATAACCTATTCTCCTTAGAGCACCCTCTTGTACTTGCTTTCTGAAATCCAGTCTGAGAGATCAATGATGTGAGCGGTCTGATTTTTATATAGAAACGTGCTTATATCTAAGTTTGGAGCCATAAAATTTGATGACAAAAATCAAGCTAAGAATCAAGAAGTTGATGGAATTGAAGGGTGTATACAAGTAAAGGAATGCATAGGACAGCTACACTGGACCTCACTGGGGCAAAGTCAACAGGGTCACTGGGAAACAGAGGAAAACAGAAAAGAGCTATGAAAAGAATGATGGACCCTGTGCTGCTGAGAGAGGCGTCCTCTGTTTTACATATGTTTCTTCTGAAAATTTCATACATGTATCCAATGCATCTCGATCATATCTACCCCTCACTTCCCCTTCAACTACCTGCAGGACCTACTCCAACATAGCATTCTCGAAACTTCATAACCACCTTTAAAAAATAATTATTGTTTAAACTCACTTTTTCAAATTAGCGCTGCCTATTTATAGGCATGGATGGAACCTTTGAAACACGCAAGTGACCACTACATTCCCCAGAACTGACTCCCAGAAGCCATTAACTACCAATAGCTCCTCAGCCAGGGTTGAAGTCTAGAGCATCTCCGCCATCCATGTTGGAATTTTTAACTAGATTCGTTTTTTTACATGGTCTGTACAGGTGACTAACTCCTATGAACTCTTGTGAGCAACAGCCATGCCATGACCTGATAAAAGCATTTCCCAGCTCCCTTCTCCACGTCAAGACCTTATATTCTTTCAGCTCTCTCTTCCCATGAAGCCCCCTGAGCGATGGAGGGGTTGATATAAATGTGTCATCTGTTGTGAGCACCTAGCCAGTTATTATTATCAGCACTTTGAACCACTACCCACTGCAATGAGAAGCTTCTCTGACCAAAGTCTGGAGCCTCACAGATCTATGGATATAAACATAGATATTTAGACAGCAGTTTGACAACCCAACTATTTAGAACAGGATCTGATGGTTCTCCCCTAGGGCCTAAGACTTCTCTAACCATGCAACCCTAACCAGATTTTATAATTCAGTGAATAAATTTCAACTAAGATTTTGCAGATTCATTTTTCAACATTTTCCGGCATTTTTTATGATTCATTACACATAATCAGATCTTGAAAGAAGATTTTCTGATTCCTTTCAAACGATAGTAATCAAGAGAGAATGTGGCACAGGGTGGCAGTATAGAACACTGAAAAGAAATGAGATACAATAATTGTGCCCATAGAGGTCAGACAAGCTAAAAACACAATTTTCTTCTCAACTCATAAGCTGGCTTTCAAATAATTTACCATTTTTACATTTTCTTTTATATATACCATTATTTATAATACCTTCTTCCATAGAAATCTATGTCTACTATTAGTAACGTAGTTAAGTTGTGATATTAAAGTCATTTTTTTTCCAATAGAATTGAAAAGTCGGGGGTTCTGAAAAACCTACCTCTGCTTGACTGATCTATCAACAACTGTGGTTTTCAGACTCTGAACTTTTTCTGTCCATTGCCTTGAGTCCATAGGCAGATCCCTCTGCTCTACAGCATTCTAGAGAAGAATTAGCCAGTGTTCTTCAAGGCTCTATATCCTTTTTTTAGCCTCCTACCCACAAATACCCTTATGCTCACACCTTATGTGATACCAGTCTTAATTTTACCAGAGTCAGCTAAAGGATTTGTAAGTATTCTCAAATGAAGGTCTAGTTATTGCTGCTTTCTATTATTTCACCAACTATAAAATGCTGTAGATAAGGGCAAGCAGCTTCTTCTTTCATCATGAAATTATGTCCAAATAAAATTATTCAGTAATGGTATCAGGATTATGTCATTAGTATCTAAGTGCAGTTAGAATTCCCTGTAGCTGACAGATGAGGGGAGAAAGCACAGAAGCAGTCAGTCCAGGATCTCTAAATGTTAAGAGTAATACATTAAGAAAAAATTGAGCATCTTGATGAAGATAAAAAATTGAATATAAATAATAGATGAAAACATGTCTGTTCTAGAGCAATGGTTCTCAACCTCCCCATTGCTTCCTAACTAAAAACCTTTAATACTGTTCCTCATGCTGTGGTGACCCCCAATCATGAAATTATTTTTGATGCTGCTTCATAACTGTAATTTTGCTACTGCTATGAATTATATATAAACATCTGTGTCTTCCAACAGTTTTAGGCCACTCCTGTGAATGGGTCCTGCAACTGTCAAGGGGTCATGATCCACAGGTTAAGAACCACTGTTCTAGAGCCTGGCATACTGGCTTGAGGATAGCCCTTAATTTGAAGCCAGTACGGGACGCATAGGAGACAGTGAGTTCTGGACCAGCCTGAGCTACCTATCATTTTAAAAATAAAAAAGTTTGTCCTAGATGCTTAGCTGAATATTTTTTTCAGATTCTTCTGATTAATTCTTCATGTAAGCAATCTAGTTAGGTCTTTTTATGCCCCTATTATCTGTAGCTGAGGTAGCTGACATTTAGTGACCTTTGTCAAGTTTCCCAAGGCGACAGGGCTGATACTTGGTGATGAGGGTTTCAGTTGCATCTGCTGTCACCAGGAGCTCGACCTATAACTGCATGCTTCATGACCTTTCCCCATGTCTCTACATGCTGCAACAGCAAGTGTGTAATTGGAATGCCAGGATAAGACACATATTCCTAGTTCTACCAGTACAAGAATGGTACACCTCTATGAGAGAAACAGATTTTATGGACGCCATCATCTGTCAAGAAGAGAATGTGAATGAATTCATCCGTGGGTACAGTGGGAAGGTGTCTACATTTACACAGTGCTGCTCAGCAGTATTGAGCAGAAGTCCTTCTGGTTCCCAACGCTATGTCAAGGGACATGAAGCTGTAGCGCTTCTCATTTAGGCAAAAATGAGAAAAGGAAACATTCTTAGCAATGTAGCATCAGCGACTTAGCTCTCTGTACCTCAATAGTGAGTGGCTAAATGTGGAAAGACATCAATTGCTCCTGATGAGAATGTCTGTCTCTCTGCCCAGCAGCTCTCAGGGAGAAAAGAAGCTCAAAGAATCCAAAAATTTAAAAATAGGGCTTGAGATGTGCCTGCAGGATTTAAGATACGACATCAACGGCAGAAGAATGGATGCTAGGTGTGGTGGGAGACATCATAGTGAAAAATTGCAGGATGGATGAATCTTGGATGCAAAGCATCTTAAATACTTGATCTAATCTCTGTGTTTGATCAGAGCAAAATTGAATTACGTTAGATAAAACACAGATACCAGCGTCAGCAGAACACTAAGAGTGAAGGCCTCGGGGTGTTGCGTTTCTTTACTTTGGTTATTTACATTCTACATTCATAATTTTAAGTTTGTTTATGCATCTAGCCACAACTGATTGAGCATCCATAACATGCCACATTTAGTTCCAAAATTTTCTCAACACTTATAGAAAACAACATTTAATATTATATCCATTCATTTGAAACTCCCTATTTGGCATGTTTTGATATGGTTCACCTGTGTCTACAACTGTGCATGTTGTGTGTTTGTCTCTGTATATCCATTAGTATTGCGGAAATGTGTGTGTATTCATGCGTGCATGTGTGTAAGCATGTGTGTCTGTGTGTGTGGTGCTATTTTGTTTGTGCTCTAACAGATAAAACTTTTCTGGAGATCAGAGTGTAGAGCTCACCACTAGTTATCCACAGAGGCCAGGCAGTGGTGGCGCACACCATCAATCCAGCATTTGGGAGGAGGAAACAGGAAGTAATATGACCAGGCAGAGAGAGGAAGTGAAAAAGTGGGACTGAGACAGGAACTTACCGCGTTTTGGCCGAGAAGTTGGCAAAGTAACAGGTGACTATGACTTGGTCCTTTGTCTCTCTGATTTTTCAGCATTTACTCCTATCTGGCTCTTTATTATTATTATTAAGATCAGTTAGAATTTGCAGTACATCTAGCACCCAATGTGAGGCACAAACCCATGAACTTGAGATTAAGAGTCCCATACGCAACCAACTGAGCTATTAGAATTTCTGCTGTGTGTGTGAGAGAGGGGCGGGGTGAGAGAGAGGGAGAGAGAGAGATTTTATGAACTGGATAAAAGTGCATAAACTCATAGAGAATATTTTATTAACACTATTTCTGTGCATTGAACATCACACAACTTTTGGACAGAGGGTTTTAAGTCAATGACAAATGCATATCTATCACCCATGAGTCCTTCCCTGGGTTTGATGTCTAATACTAAAAACATAAACAAATAAAGTTATAGTTTAGGAACATAGAACTAAGGAGATTGGTGGAAGGAGGTTTTCACTTGAGTAAACCTTGGATATTTTCTCTGGTAGCCTGTCCATTGTGCCTCAAAAACCTATAAAATTTACAGAGCAGGCCTTCCTGTTGCTAGCTAGGTCACATCTACTCAATGCCATGAAGGCTCCATAAGCATAGAAGCAACTCTAGTAAGACATAAAAGCATTCAGATCTAAAAATCATCAGTAGGAAAAATACAGATAATTTTAGTGCTGTTGAATTGTCAAATACCTAACCACATAGGTGACAAAGGTCATCTGTGTCCAGATACACTCTACAAAGATTAAAAAGATAGTTATGAAATTTATGAAACCACAAAAACAGCAAGATATTTCTGTAATGCGATTCATTTCCTACTTGAGCTAGAAGGCATATTTAAAGGTGAATGTGAATTTATTCATTAATTGATTATTGAATGGGTGATCTTTTATGCTATTTTATAAACAGCAGATAACAAGACTATTACTCTTTTTCCAGTCATTTCATTATTATCTTTTGAACATATATGATTGTATATAAAGTAAATGTACTTTATATATATATAATTTTTATTGATTGAATGTTGGATTTCAATGCAGGGTGTTAAGTCTTGAGACTATTTAAAAATAAACAACAGACAACAAAAGCATATTCAGTAGATTATTTTTATATATTTGTGAATATACGCATATATATGTAACAATAATAATTAAATAAAAACAGGTATCAATTTGAGAGTGAGGGGAGCCATGAAAGAGAGAGTGTCTGGGAGAGGATGGAAGGAAGAAAGGGACCAGGGGAAGTGATGTAATTATAGAAGGTACTTTTTAAAGAGACAAATGGAAAGAAAATTATCTCCCCTGATTAATGATCTATGTTCAAAACAACAGGGGTGCAAACTATGCACTAAGAGGAAATTTACTTCAAACAATTAACTTACAATGTAGTCAGAATTTTGATGAAGTAGTCACTTTCAAAGAGCATCAAACAACATAATTTAACTCCTGCCTTGACATTGCTGCAAGATTATACACAAGCTAAAATGCGGGAAATGTTTTTTGGAAAGAAGAGCAGGCCTGGATTCACAAAAAGCCAAACGAAATGAAACACCCTTGCAAATTTGGCTGTTTATATGTGCTCTGCTGCAATTCATCCATACTAAATTAATTGTCCGTAGGGCTAACATTATCATATACACCAAGGGAAGCAACTCAGTCGTAGATTCAAAGATAAGTTTCCCCAGTGACAGAATTTCACGAATAGACTCTTAACAGAAAGGAAAGCTAGAAATACATGCAGGTATTGTGATATTATGAAGGTATTCAGCTAAATTACACTACTTCAGTGACATAGACAAAGATTTCATCCCACATTACTAACCAAAGAAACCTGGGAGGGACATTGACATTTTGATTCAAAATTCATTCAAAGTGATTGGAAAGAATTGTTCAAGCATTAACTTGAAGAGATATTTCATTGCTAGGTATTCATTCAAGGAACACTTCTCAAATTTGCTCTCTCAGAGAAGGTTTTTGCATGTTTGCATTATATGTTTGAAGGAAGGGGCTAACAGGAACTGCTATCTTTGAGTTATTTGAAAATGGCATGGACTTTTAAAAACTAATATGAAACTAATTTTAAGTAGAGAAATAACACAGCAGAAGACAGCTAACAAGTTGAAGGTCTAGCTACTGTGGCCATGATCCAGTCTTATCCTGTTTTTGCGATCTAAATCAGCGCAATGTTTTCTAAGCCATGCGGCCTTTTCCTAAGCATGTAGAGAGGAGGTCTGCATTCTTAGAGACTAGGAGCTTAGCTGAGGAGCGTCCTCAACTTTAAACATGTGAAAATCGGGTGGTCACTATGTTGGAGGCAAGTTCAAAATTGAACAGAGGTTAATATGCTTAAGCCTTTGTTGGACTCCCTGTCATCTCTCCCATAATTTCTCCCAAGCAGGTTCTGTTTTCTTTCTGCGTAATTATCTCTGGCATACATCTGGCAACTTAATCCTTGAGAATCTTTCTGCAGTTCTGCAAGGAGTGGAGTTCATGGAGCGCTTCACAGCATCCTTGAACTGAAATTGTAGCTGGCCCGATTCCTCCTCCCACGGACACTTAGAGTGGCATTGATTTGTAGGGCTGCTTTCCGGGGCACTAAAATAAAGTTAACTGCAGAGGAGATGAAAAAGATGCTATCTCAGGGAACCATGTTCCTTCCTGCTGTGTGGCCTCTTCCAATATATCAGGGTCACTCTAGACCATTCCACAGGCAGTCTTATTCCCATCACCTCCCTTCAGAAATGCAGACTGGAACAGATGTTACCACAAGAACTTCTAGCTTCCTTTATTGTTCCCATTATTGATTTATCACATTGTTTGCACAAAGAATCCTTCGACAGAAAATAAATCTATTAACAGCATTAGAAATGTATCCCTGAGCTGTTTTACAAATGTTTCCTTGCCATATCTTACAATCCACAGACACTGTGAAGTCTAGTGCATCCACGGGTGCTCATCAAGGAGCTCTTGTTCTAGGTACTAAAGTATATACATAGATTTGTGTTGTAAAAATATGGTTTTTGTGTGTTGTTGCTGCTGTCTTTTTCTGAATCTACAACCTTGTGCATGCAAGACAGATTCTAGCTCTGAGATGCACCCACATTGCATCCTCATGCATGCAAGACATAGATGCTAACCCTGAGATGCACCTACAGGAGATACAATAGAATTTTAGAATTAAAAAGCTATCTTATTTGAGAACTAGATTGGTTTCCTGGAAAAGTGCTTGATTGAATAATGATTTCTCTTATAATTTCTGAGATTCATTATTACTTATTGTTTAGGAAATATATGAAAAAAATAATAATTTGATACATAAATCTCTGAGCACCAGTAATTTTTCAGTAGCCTCTTATCAATAAACCATGCATTTTGAAATCTGAGAATAAAACAGAAGTTAGAAAATGAAGAAAATTAACTTAGTTGGATAAATACTTATGGATTTGTCTTGTGAATGAAAGTGCAATGATTTGGTTCACCTTTCTGGGTCTCTCTTGAAATGCATCCATAGCAGGCAAGGTGACAACATGGGGAAATTGGGTGAATCAGTGAAAGCCTCTCCAAACGAGATGAATCCCATGGGAAGAACTGTGGTCAAGCAAGTGCCAGTGAAGAGAGGCAAGAGTAACTTCTTGACTAAGCATCTGAACACAAATGCATAGAATATGTTCACTAAACAGCATAAGTTCAAACAGTGAAGGAATGAAATATGCATGTTTATGACCACAGCATAAATGAGGGGCTGTGGGCACAATATGACTGAAAAGAGGAACATGAGAATGCAGGAATACTTTCTATTACAACAAACATAAGAGTCTGAATCCATCCACCCTTGTTTGTTTCTTCCGGCTACTTGAAAGACTGATGGAGAGTATAGAAGCTCAAGTGTTCAAGACCAACTGGAGAAACATAGAGGATATAAAGAATAAAGGAATAAGAGGAAGGAAGGAAGGGGAAAAAGAGGAGAGAGAGAAAGAAAAAACAAAAGAAGGAAAACCAAGAGAGTAATACAGAAGCTCTTGGGGGTAAATTAATGACATCATTTGGCATATCACTAAGCACATCACAGTAGAACATCATTCTTTCCTTCCTTCTGTTGATCCCCCTTAGGCCCCATCCTTGCATCAGCATTCTCAAGTGTCAGCTCCCATACTTAGAAAAAGCATTTTACCTGGAATCTCTAGTGGTCACACCTACCAAAACCCCAGAAAACTTTCTTACCAGGCAACACCCACCCACCGTACTCTACTAAGAATGAGAAAGGCAACACAAGCCAAGGAACAAAATACCCACCCAACAAAGACCAAACCAGATATTACCACCTAGGATTACAATATTCTGAAACAATAAAAGACAGGAAAAGATAATATGTCTTCATTAGAACCAGGGGCAACCCCACCACAGCAGCCCAGAAATGAGGTCTTTCAGCAACATAGCTGAAGCAAAAGACAAAGATATTAAAATACCCTTTAAGAATATGATAAAATTCCTCAATAAGGGAATGAATTCCCTCAAATGATCTGTAAAAACATACACAAACACACAACAACAGCACAACAAAAAGTGTAGAAAATAAATAAAGCAATTCAAGACATGGAAATAGAATCAATATTCTGGGCAGTGGTGGTGCAGTCTTTAATCCTAGAACTTGGGAGGCAGAGAGGCAGCTTTCTGTGATCTCAAGGTTAGTCTGATCTGCAGAGCTAGTTACAGGGTAACCAAGGCTACTTAAAGAAAACCTTTCTTGTGAAGTAAATCTAAAAATGAGAAAGTTAAGAACTCAAACAGGAACCTTAGAGGTAAGACTCACCAACAGAACAGAAGAGACGGAAGACAGACTATCAGGAACTGAAGAAATGATAGAAGAAATTGATGTATTAGTCAAAGAAAATGTTAAATCTAAAAAAAATCCCAGACACAAAAAGCTTTGACGGAATCTGGGGCATTATGAAAATATTAAGTTTAAGAATAATAGAAATAGACAAGAAACAAGAAACACAAGTCAAAGGCACAGAAAATATTTTTTAACAAAAAAAAATCACAGGAGAAAAAGTCATTCACCACACACATACACACATAAAAATGTGGTTTTAGTACAGAATTCTACCAGATATTTGAAAAAAAGGTTAATATTAATACTCTTAAAATTATTCCACAAAATATAAACAAAAGGAACAATGTCTTATTCATTTTATAAGGTCATAATTGTCCTGATACTTAAAAACACACCAGCACCCATGAAGAAAGAGAATTACAGACCAATCTCCCTTATGAACATAGACACAAAAGTTATCAATTGTCAACAAAATACTTGTAAACTGAATCCAGGAACACATCATAAAGATCATGCATGCATCATGAGCATGTTAGCTTCATTCCAGAAATGCAGGGGTTGTTCATTAAGAGTAAATGAATAAATGTAACCCACCATAAAAACTAACTGAAAGACAAAATCACATGTTCATCTTATTATATCCAGAAAAGGTCTTTGACAAAATTCCTCACCCCTTCATTATATAAGCCTTGGAGAGATCAGAGACACAAGGGACATACCTCAACATGTAGAAGGCAGTTTACAGCAAGTCCATAACCAATATTAACTTAAATAGAGAGAAACTCAAAGCAGTTTCACTAAAATCAGAAACAAGACAAGGTTATTAGTTTTTCCTATACCTATTTACTATACTACTTGAAGTTTTAGTTAAGGCCATAAAAAACTGAAGGAGATCAAGGGGATACAAATCGGAAAGTATGAAGTCAATGTTTTGTTTGCAGATCATATGATAATAAGTGTAAGTGACCCTATAATTTTACTGGGAAAATTCCACAGCTGTACAGTACTTTGAACAAAATATCTGGATTCAAAATTAACTCACAAAATTCAGTAGTCCTCCTATATACAAATGGACTGAGAGAGAAATTACAGAAACAACACATTTTACAATAGCTTTAAATAGCATAAAATATCCTATAGTAACTCAAGCCAAGAAAGTTAAAGATTTGTGTGATGAAAACTTTAAGATACTGAAGAAAGAAATTTAAGAAGCTATCAGAAGATGGAAAGATACTCCATGTTCATGGATCTGCAGGGTTAACATATTTAAAAAAAAAGATGGCTATCCTACTAAAAGTAATTTACAGATTCAATGAAATCCTCATCGAAATTTCAACACAACCCAACCAAATTCCTAAGGGATCTTTATTTTCTTATAGAAATCCAGAAATCTAGAATAGCTAAAGCAATCATAAATAATATAAGAACTGCTGGAGGTATCACCATCCCTTACCTCAAGTTGTACTACAGAGATATACTAATAAAAACAGTCTGGTATTGGAACAAAACTAGACACATCCATCAAAGAATCATATTGAAAACTAAGGCATAAATGCACACACCTATGGACACATGAGTTTTGGTAAAGAATCCAGAAATATACACTGGACAAAAGACAGCATCTTCAAAAAATGGTGCTGGTCAAACTGGATGGCCGTATGTACTAGAGTCCAAATAGGTCTACACTCATCACCCAGAATAATATTCAACTTCAAACTGCTCAAAGTCCTTGTCATAAAACTTGATACCCTGAACCTGGTAGAAGAGAAGGTGGAGAATAATCTTGAATTCATTGACATAATAAAAGACTTTTTGTACAGAACTATGCTAGCTCAGGCACTAGGATCAGCAATGAATACATGGGACCTCAAGAAACTGAAAAGTTTCTGCAAGGCAAGCACACTATCATTAAAGCATAGTAGAAGCCTACAGATTGGGAAAATATTTTTACGAAGTATAAGTCAGATAGAGGACTAATATCAAAAATATAGAGAGACCTAAAATGGATATGAAGAAAACAAAACTCAATTAAAAATGCTGTATAGATCAAAACAGAGAATTGCTAAAGGAAGAGAGTCAACTGGCTGAGAAACACATAAAAATTTTCAACATGGGGAAATGCAAATCACAAGTACTATGATATTTCATCTCACTCTTGTCAGAATGGCCAAGATCAATAAAATAAGGGATCACTTCTTTTTGTCAAGAATGTGGAGCAAGGGGAACATTCATCTGCCACTGTACAACCATTGTGAATATCAGCCTGGCAGTTCCTCAGAAATCTGAGAATCAATCTGATTCAAGATCCAGCTATATCACTCTTAGGAATGTATTCAAAGGATGCTACATCCTACAACAGAGACACCTGTTCAACCATGTTCATTGCTGCTCTGTTTATAACAGTCAGAAATTAGAAACAATCTCATTGTCAACAGATGAGTGGATAAAGAAAATGTGGTACATTTACACAATGGAGTGGTAATCAGCAGATTAAAGAGCAACATCATGAAATTTTCAGGCAAATGGATGGAACTAGAAAAAATCATCTTGAATGAGGTAACCCAAATTCAGAAGATTAATATGATAGGAGCCTAGCATAATCTTCATTAGAGAGGCTCCATCTAGCAACTGTTGGAGACAGATGCAGGGACCCACAGCCAAACACTAAGTAGAGCTTGGTGAATCTTGCAGAAGAGGGACAGAAAGGATTGCATAAAGCAGAAGGATTAAGAACACCATAAGAAAACTGACAGAATCAATTAATTAACCTGTACTTAAAGGGGCTCACAGAGATGCAACCACAATCAGATCACCTCTATGCATGACCTAGGCCTTCTACATATGTTATGTTTGTGTTACTTTGTCTTTTGGGGGGACTTCAAACAGTAGTAGTGGGGACTGTCTCTGATACTTCTGCCTGCTTTTTGGCACCATTTTCCTTCTACTAGGCTGCCGATCCAGCCTTTATATGAAGGGAGTGCCTAGTCTTACTGCAACTTTATATGCCATATTTGGTTGATATCCCTGTGAGGTGGATCCTTTTCTAAAGGAAATTGGAGGAGGGGTGGATGGGAGGAGGGGGATATTGGGAGAAGGGAGGGAAACGCCAGTAGGGTTGCAATATATGAGAGAATAAATAAAAAATGAAACCATGAAATTCACAAGTAAATGGGTGAAACTGGAAAAAATCAGGACAAATATAGTATGTGTTCATTTACATGTGGATATCAATTGTCAGGTCAATGTTTAAAATGATACATTTTGTAGAACCACGAACGTTAGATACAGAGTAGGGAGTGAGGTAGGGGCATATAGATCTCCCTAGAAATGAGTGATAGAACAGATGGGGCTGGAACAGGATCAGGTGGAGAGTGAGAAGAGGGGAATGGGGCTGGGAATAGAGGGAGAGAAAGTGAAAATGAAGGGTCGTTTGGGCATAGTCTGTAAACCTAATATAGTTGAAGCTTCCCAAAATACTTACATAGATGAAGGCAATCTAAATGAATTCACCAAATAATGGAGAATACAGAAACCCTAGTGACCATCTCTTATCAGCAAATGAAGCTTCAAATACTGGGATTATATTACAACTAATTAAGTTGTTGGCCAAGAAAGTCTCATAGTTATTCCAAGGAACCCAGGCTATTGCCAAGACTATAAATTGTACTTTGCAAACTGTCTGCACGTTTCCATTGATGAAGACAACACTACACAGCTCATTGAACATGGAGAGGTCAGGTTGATGCCTACACAAAATCTTCACCCCTGTGTTCTAGCATCTCTGGTACAGGAAGGTACTCTGCAAGCTACCAAAGGAAAAACTCAAAAACCAGTCAAGCCATAAACCCTTTGATCTAAAATTAGGTCCTGCCTGCAAAATATGCTAATGCAAATATGGCACAAAGAATGTGGGAATAACCAATTAACATCTGATATGATGAAAGGCCCACTCCACAGGGTGGAACCCATATGCAACACTGCTTGGCTGACCAAAAACCTGAGACTAGGTAGCCCAGGAATCTAGGGTAATGTTGTGGGATAGAATATTACTTTAACTATATAAAGATGTGTTACATTTGCTTATATTCTGGAATATTACTCTAACTATTTAAAGCTGCATTGCATTTGTTTATATTGTGTTTGATTAACTAGGC
Organism: Bramus lutescens; assembly: GCA_001685075.1. Classification (NCBI taxonomy): domain Eukaryota; kingdom Metazoa; phylum Chordata; class Mammalia; order Rodentia; family Cricetidae; genus Bramus; species Bramus lutescens. The sequence goes on along the minus strand of LOEQ01002150.1, from coordinate 298,259 downwards.
AAAGATGTGTTACATTTGTTTATGCTGCATTTCTTAAATTGTGTAAAGATGGTGTTGCTGTTTTACCTTGCCTGCCTAAGGTACCTAACTGGTTTAATAAAAAGTTAAACAACTAATATCTAGGCAATAGGCAGTCACTAGGGCTGGAAGGCAGAGAGAACAAGTCGGAGGAGAAACCCGAGCTTAAGAGGGGAAGAAGAAGAGAATGGGGGATAAAAAAAAATGCTTGGAGCCAATCAACTGGCCAGCAGCCAGCTAGCTAGGTGTGGAGTAGGACATACAGAATAGAAGAAAGGTAAAAAGCCCTGAGGCAAAATATAGATGAAGAAAAACAGATTGAATTCAGTTATAAGAGCTAGCAAGAAACAAGCCTAAGTTAAAGTCAAGCCTTCATAACTAATAATAAGTCTCCATGTCATGATTTGAGAGCTGGATGGTAGTCAGAGACCAGCTTTGACAAAAATACCACTTAACCTAGGTAAGGGCATAGGGTTTAGAGAAATTAGTCAAGGGCATGCAGATGCGAGTGAAAATAATAAAACAGAAACATAGGATAGTACCGGGAGTGAGTTCCAGTGAAAACTGAAATCAACTGTGTTTAATTTTCCATCCACTTTTATACCCAATACAACAGGAGGAAGAAGACAAAAGACTTCTTTAATATGATATAAAGGACAACTAGAACAGTTACTTACTTCAACACTTTGAGCCATCAAGCCATTAATCCATGAGAAAAAGCATTCTGTTGTTTAATCAGTGAACCCACCTGCTGTAGGACAGCCACTTGTTTATTTCCAGCTGCTCAGCCCCGAAATAATCACACAGAAACCACAGTAGTTGCCATTCTGTTTGGACAATAGCTTAAGTGTATTTCTGGCTAACTCGTATTTAAATTAACTCATCCCATTAATCTGTGTATCACCACAAGGCTATGGCTTACCGGGTAGAGTTCCATCTGGTGTCTGTCTCCAGCGCGGTTACATGGCTTTTCACTGACTCTGCCTTCTTTCTGCCAGCATTCAGTTTAGTTTTCCCTGTCTAGCTCTGTTCTGCCCTGTTCTGCTATAGGCTCAAAGCAGTTTCTTTATTAACCAGTGGTATTCAAAGCATACAGAGGGGAATCCCACACCACCCACCCTAGACCAAGTATCCTAAAGACAGCCATTCCCAAGGTGAAACCTCTGATTTTAAAGAAGAAGCAGAAATGTGCTTGAATATCATGACCATTGGTCAGGGTTGAGTGGGTCCACCTGTATGGGTCATCTTAATGTCAAAAAGACCAAATAGCCACACCCTAGGTCAGGATGTGCTGCCAAACATGTCAACAACTTTTGAACAAACTAAAACTCTCTGATCTTCAGACAAGGTGGAAATAGGTTCCCATTTTCGGACCTCCACAGATGGTGACTCAAGAGAAATCATGCTACAGGGGAAAAACTAAAGAAGCAATAACATGACTCCTAATGATATTCTGCTCTACTCATAGCTGAATGCCTCCCTCAGCCATCATCAGAGAAGCTTCCTCTTGCAGCAGACGGAAACAAATACACAGGTACACAGGCAGACATTATGCAGAGATTTAGATCTGGGAACATTCATACCTAAGTGGTATGTCTGCATAAAATCCATCTCCTTGGGGCTCAGGGAACCCTGCAGAAGAGGAGACAGAAAAAAATCTAAGAGTCATAGTGATAAAGGAAACATGGTCCTACAAATCAACAGGATCAAAGCTGAAATCAACTCATAGAGAATGAGGCGGCATGCCCAGGACCTGAACGAGTCTGCACCTGGTGTGGTCCTAGAGCTGAAAAGACAAGTGGAGACGAAGCCCATCCCAATCCCGGAAACCACTTGCAAGTGACTATTTAGTGTCTTCCAAGAAAGTGTCAGTGGGGAAACAAACTACCTTTTAGATAGATTGTACACCCAGAAGTAGAAGACGAACAGAAAAGGAACTCAGTGCATCTTTGGAGGTTACTAGTCTTAAATGCTGTCAGGGATTATCCTTTTCGATATGTATTAGTTTCAGTAAGGGTTCTCTAGAGTCACAGAACTTATGAAATGATAAATTACACACACGCACACAAGTGTGTGCGTGCGTGTGTGTGTGTGTGCATGTGTGTGTGTGTGTGGAGAGAGAGGGAATTTATATACAGGGGAATTTATTGGAAAGACTTACAGGCTGCAGCCCAACAACAGCTGGTTATGAGCAGAGAGTTCAAGCACCCAGTGGTTGCTCAGCCCACAAAGCTGGGTGTCTCAGCGATTCTTCTGAATATGCTGGAACCCCGAAGAAGTAGGCTCCAGTGCTGGTGAAGAAACGGACGTGCTGACAAGACAAGGGCAACCAGACAAGGAACTGATACACCCCATTCCTTCTACAGACTTCCAGGAGAAGTTGTGCTCCAGATTAATGATGTGCCTTCCTGCCCAAGGTCTGGATTAAAGGCATGTATCATCCAGCTTCAACATCTGGATCAAAGGCATGCTACCTTCTTGCCTCGAGATCCAGATCACAAGTGTGCCCTCTGGTTTTCGATTGCAGTTCATTCCAGGTATAGTCAAGTTGACAACCAAGAATACTTTTTAGTTTTATCTTATTTTTATATTTTATATTATTTATCTGTATTTTCATTCCTTACTTCCGACAGGTTCTTTACATATATATTATGACTTTCAGTTTAGTGTTTGCTTGGGATTCCTTAGTGTGTAATGAGGTGTGTTTTCTGTTGTCTTTGGCTCTTTTCCTTCTGTTTGTTTAGTACGATTCTGGTGTGTTGGTTTTTGTTTCATCTCATTATATTCTATTCTATTATCCTTTAGAAGGTTCTTTATGTTTTAATGACTGACAGAAAGGGGGTGGGTCTGGATTGGAGGGGAGGTAGGGAAGAACCAGGAAACACGGAAGGAAGGGAAACTAATCATCATATATCATGTAAGAAAAAAATATCTACTCTCAGTAAAAGGATAATAAAGATATCTGGGGAATGGAGAGAGAGCTCAAACATTAAGAGGTTAAGAGTATTTTCTGCTCTACCAATAGTACCAGGTTTCGGCTCCCAGAACCCACACTGGATGGTCCACAAACATTTGTGTCTTCAGTTTAGTAAGGGTTGTTATATCTATGCCCTTCAGCATCACCTGCACTTACATGCACATATACCCCACCACACACATACACATAATTAAAATACAGAAATTTCTTCATTTACACCTCTTTGTTAATCATGGGAAAAGAATAGATTTCATTTTTTAGTTTTGAAGAGGTTGCCTCTCTAACTTTGTCTATTGGTTACTGTAATGTGTCTCTCTACCCAGAGATCTCATTGGAGCTGTCTGTCTATTCATACTTTCCACAGGATGGTTCTATTCATAATTGAATAAATGTTTGGTTTTGTTCCTTCCCTAGGATATCACTACTAACTGCAACGCTGACACTAAGTAGTGGTCTGTCACTTAAAAAAAAAAAAGGCCTGGACATATACCCAAAGAACTCCACAGCTTACCACAAATATACTTGCACTACCATGTTCATTGATGCTATACCCACAATAGCAAGGGAATGGAACCAGCCTAAATGTCTATTAAGAGATGAGTAGATAATAAAATGTGATGACATTCTATTCCTCTATAAAGAATAAGGAAATAAAGAAGTTTGCAAAGGGCTGATGAATTTGAGAAATATAATATTAAGAGAAGTGAACCAAATTCAGAAAGATAAAAAATACATGTTCTCCCTTATATGTAAATCCTAGTTTAGACTGCAGGTTACACACACACACACACACACACACACACACACATGTACTCACTCACGCACATTGCCATAATACAGGCTAAGTATGCAAATCAGTGTATGTAGAGTAAGCCTGAAAAACTGGGAAGTTGCTGATATGCAAGGAAGAGTAGTTGTTTAGGAACGGTGTAGTGGGGGAGAACAAAAGACACATGGAATACAAAAGAGGGGAATTTGTCTTGGGGAAGAAGTGGTGTGCAGTCAGGGAAGGGTAATCTACTAAAACAGTCTTTGGTTGTAAACATGACCTGTATCCCTGTTTTGAAAACTAAAACCGTAAGTCCTTTAAATAGCTCATTTTTGATTTCTTATTGTATTTACTTATAAATTAGATCACTTTAGATTACTGCAAAATGTATAACCTGCTTTTTCCTACATAGATGAAAATATACCTTTAGAAGATTATTTCAAATTTAGCTCAGGAAATTATTCTACTTTTTGTCAAGATCTGTGGAACAATTTACCTTACAAATGAGAAGGTATTGAAATCCCAGGGGCCTCTACAAATGGGCAGAGTAGCCATAACATTCCCAGTACTAAGTAGCATTAATGATGTTTTCCATTAAGTGGGTTTCCAGACTGAAATGCAGAGTTCATGTGTTTCTACAGACATATATTCTATTTAATTCCTAAGCATAAAGTGGAAATTATTTATTTTAGTTGCAAAATAGATGAGAAAACTAAAATTATTTTAGAATTGTTCTAATACCTGCTAGTGAAGGTTTTTCAACACCAGGGTCATAGTTGTGAAAGGAGTTGAACTTCAGAAACAACATTCTGACAAGAAGCTAGCAGTTACTCAGGGAGGGGCATGCCTTACACAATAAACTGCAGAATGAAAATCCCTTGGGACGCTTGAGACAACGCACACACTGACCTCTCCTTTTAAAAATAGTACTAAAATGAACTCTGACTTGTCCCTGCTCTGTCTACCATGGAAAGAGAAACACTCAAGGAGGCAACCTTCTCTTTTATTTTTTTCTCCTTTGAGAGAAAGGAGAGGAAAGGGGATGCTGGGAAGCTGGCTTCAGATGTAACATGGAAAGTGAGAAGTTGAAACTGATGCTATAGGATGAAATCATAGCCTCCAGGCCTTCACAATGAGTTATGAATAAGATCTGACTTGTATTTTATCTGTCTTCCTTTCCTCTTAGAGTGGCAAACTATAAACTGAGACAATGCCTTTGTTTCCCAACTGCCCAGACTGGAATAATCACACAGAAACTATATTAATTATAACACTGCTTGGCCAATGGCTCATGCATATTTCTACCTAGCTCTTATATCTTAAATTAACCCATTCCTATTAATCTGTGTATCATCACAAGGCTGTAGCTTATTGGAAAGGTTCTGGTGTCTTTTTCCTTAGGCAACTATATTACATCTCTCTGACTCTGCCTTCTTTCCTCCTCTGTCTCTACTTGGACTTCCCACCTTGCTGTATTCTGCTCTGTCATTGACCAAAACACCTTCTTTATTAACCAATAGTAATAAAACATATTCAGAGCATACAGAGGGGAATCCCACATCAAGTAATGGATTCATGCATCTGCCTGGGTTAATCCCAACCAAACATCTTTTCTAAGAAATCTGAGTGGAATTTCTTGATCAAACGTCCTTTTTCAACCAATTGCTCTTGTCCTCCTTGTCTCAAAAGAATTAAAAATAAGAAAAAGATAGCCAAATTTTTGTTGTCGTTTTGTTTTGCTTTTGTTTCTTCAAGACTTGTTTTCTCTGTGTAGTAGTTCTGGCTGTCCTGGAACTCACTCAGTTGACCAAACTGTCAACAAACTCACAGAGATCCTTCTGCCTCTGCCTCATGAGTTCTGGGATTAAAGCTGTGCACCTCCACTGTTTCAAGTATATATAATCCTTAAACTGGAGTTCATTTGGGGAAAGAAATACTAGAAATGTGGAAATAGAGTCAAGAACCTCCTCTTACTACTGCAGAGTAAATGAAGGTCTGGACACCTGCACACCAGTTAATGATCAGGAGTTTCCTTAAAGGATTAGGGATTGTGAAAATATCTTCTACAGATAAAAAAGTTAGAAAGAAAGGAGGGGAAAGGACAGAGAAGAGAAAGAGAGAAGGGAGAAATGGTCAGAGATTTCAGAAATAAAGAACACAATCCGAGCCCAGCTTGGTAGAGGACCAGGGAGAATTAAGCCCTAGATTTAACTTTCAATGCCACATAAACTAAATGTGGTGGGAGACGTGTTTGTGATTCATGCTCTTGTGAGATGAAGGCTGGACTTTAAGTTCAAGGTCATTCTTGGTTAAATAGCAAGTTTGAGGTCAACCTGGGCCCCATGAGATCCCTTCTAACCCAAAGGCGTTGAGAAAGACAAAGGCTGAGGGCTCTAGAAGAAATCCGAGAGACAGAGTGGTGGGCAAAGGCGAACTAAATACAATTGCATAGATGAACAAATTTTCAAAGAACAGATAAAATGTATAAAAAACAAAGCAATATAAAATAATCAGGTGAGTGCTTCGCATTGTAAAGATATTTATTAAAACATAAAATAGCATCATTAATAATTTATTTTAACTGGTCTTAAATTTGTTAAGTATTAACAAGTACTTTCTTACAAAATGGTGAGACAAACATGAAAATTAGCAGAAGGAAGTTGATCGTTTCAGCAGTGGGTTGTTGGGCTGTCAGTTAACCCACCTCCTCTATCTTCACCAATGCAAGTTCAGGTGCTTGGTAAATTGTTTTGTCTCTTTAATATTTTAGTAACAGTTTTGGCCACTCATTAAGATTGTTTCAAAAAGTTGTATCTCTATGATTAAAACATTTCCCAACATATATGGTGGTTGATTTTTTGCTGTTGTTATTTTGCCTTCTAGAGTATTTGAATATTTTTGTCTCTGAGTTTCAAGCGAAAATATCTAGAGGACTCTATTACTACAAAAATAAAATGGTGTGGTTGGGCGGGAATGGTGCACACCTTTAATCCCAGCACTTGAGAGGCAGAAGCAGGTGCATGTCTTTGAGTCTGAAGCCAGACTGATCTACAAAGTGGATTCCAGAACAGCCAGGGCTGTTACACACAAAAACACTGACCTGAGAACAAACAAACTAAATAAACACATAAATAAACTATTGGGGCTTAGGAAATGATTGAGCGGATAAATAGTTATTGTAGAAAGGGATTATTAAAACATGTGTGCCATTATAATACTCCTAGAGCAGGACAAGTGGTGGATCCTGGGATCCTCTGAAGCATCTGGGCCCTGCCTCAAACAAAGTGGAAGACTGAGGCTCACACTGCAGGTTGGTCTCTGATTGCCACACGAGCACAGTTGCACGCACGGGCCCACATTCACAAAATAAGGCGTGTAAATAAATGCACAAATATGTGCACACACCAAAGAGCATGCGGCATTTGAATGCGGTTTTAAGGAAGCACCCCTTGGTGCGGTGGATAACTGCCATAGTGATAGATAACAGAGACTCCCTAACGCTTCTGTGGCTTCCACCTCCAAGCACTGTCTTCTCATGCAAGCGCCTGCAGGCTGCTTAGGGTGATTGAACTTGGTTCCAGGGCAAGAATTAGACTCCAATGTGCACCTGGTGCTTCCTGGAGCTTTGTGAGGAAGGCTTCTGTGAAAATGAGAACGTGTACTCATGTAAGTGTGACTGTAGTCTTTGACACACCTAGTCTCTGCCTGTGCTTTGATGAAAACAAGATGGTGACAAGGCAGAAAGGGCACCCTCACCAGTTTTCAGCTTGGCAAAGGCAGATATGGGTGTGAAACGCTACCAAATGGGTCAGTACCGAGATCAATGATGGCATCTCACCCTCTAGCTTTTAAGGCTACATACTAAGTGCAGGAAAATAGAAGGTACACATTTAGATGATCTTTGTCTCACTTAATTCCGTGCTTCTGGAAGGTACTGTATCTTATATGCCTCACGTGCAAAGAAAAAGTAAAAAAGAAAGAGAATATAGATAAAAGAAAACACCTATTACTTCAGTCTAAGTAAAGGTGCCTCAGAACAAACTCTAAACGAATAAACCTGGAAAACAGACTGGACAGGAATCAGGAATGGGAAGGAGATAAAAAATGGTGGGGAGAGAGTAATAAGAATATATTACATACATGTACAGAATTTTAATATACCAAAAGCAATCAATAAAATATGTAGAGACAGTAAAATGCAGTTCTGTCGAGATGTATGGCACATATCAAAATCACTGGCATCAGTGCTCGCATATCTCAGAATACTTCTACCAATATCAAAAGAAATCCTGTTGCCATTAGCAAACACCTCCAATGATCCATTCTCCATACCCTTGCAAACTAATATGCTGCTTCTATGTATCAATCTATTTTTCTTTCAATTTACCTATAAATGAACTCACATGGCATGCCATCTTTTGTGAATGGTTATTTCTGTGTACCATGTTGTCAGGGGCTTCTCACTGCGCTGCACTTATTATATGTCATCCTTTCTTTTTTGTATTTATTATGAATATTTAGTTTTTGGTGGAATAGCTTGATAATATCGTTGGAACACAACAAGCTCTATTCCTTATCATTGGATGGGCATTGGATAGTTTCTACTTTTGGGGCATTCTCAAAAGTATGTTATGTGCTTTCTTGTTCAGGCATTTTGGCCATTTTGAGTTTCTGTCTAGGAATGAGTGTTGAGTCATAGTTAAGCTCACATGGTCACATTGTTTTAAAACAGGGTTGTTTTATCATCTTATCGGTAAGCTGTAAAAATTCTTTCTGCATTCTGATCAAAGACCTTATGTACATATAGCTTACACCATAGTTTATTTCACTGTATGAACCACTTCATCTTGTTATGTCAATTGAAACACAAAGGTTTTTTTAGTTTTCATTTCCTTGTCTATCTGTTTTTTGGTTCTTACACTTTCGTAATTTTACCTTAGAACCAGTTCCATGTCATTGGATTTCCTTTGAGATTGTCTCATCTTTGATATGGAAGGAATGGCTTAGCTTTGACTTTTTGGGTTTTGTGAGAGTAGGAACCACGTTGTTTTGCATGTGGGGATCTATTTGGCTCAGAATATTAGCCTACTCTTTCACTACCAAACCTGATTGGCATTTTCATCAAAAATCAATTGACTACTGCTGCAAGGGTTTATTTTTACATTCTCAGTTCTATTGCATTGACCCATGTGTCTAAAATTGATAACCATGCCATGGCATTTCTGTGCCTTTGCAGCAAGCTCTAAAATCCTGAAGCTGAACCTGCTGCTCATTTTGCACTCCTATATTGAAGATTTATTTGTCAGCTTGGCTTCCCCACATTCCTCTACAAAAAGGAGGAGTATCTTATTAATTTCTATAAATGAGCCAGCTGGACTTAGATCTATATTTAAAAAATGGCAAAGATATTAATATTAAAAAATAATCCCTAGGAAAGAGATACGACTCACCTTTAAATTTCTTACAGACTTATACTGGGCAAGATTTTCTGCACTGAGTTATTTAACAAAGTGAGTTTGGCATGGATGCAAATGCTTGCTCAAGCAGTGCTTAAAAGATGAATCAACATTTTAGTAATTGCACAGGGAGTGACTGAGTTAAATTCAGAAATGGAGCTCAGCAGGGCATCAAGAGGAATGCTCAGGATGCTGACTGTTTGCTAAAACTGGTGTCTTAGGGCTGATGAGGCAGACCAATTGAAAAAGTGGAACAATTAGATTACGAGTCGTTACAAGCATGGGCATGTTTTCTTCTTCAGAGTTTAAAGATTGTTTTATTCTGACAGCAGTTTGTCATAAGTAACTGAGATATGACTAGTCCATAAAGGACTTGTGAATTTTGACTTGAAAAGAAGTGGCTTCAGGTAAGGCTGGTGTGATAATCAGGAACCAGAAAACCAACATAAAATCTCAAAACATTGATAAAGTGAAAAATAATTTTGTTACATATTTGTCCCCCCGTGAGAGTGTGTGTGTGTGTGTGTGTGTGTGTGTGTGTGTGTGTGATGGTGCATGGATGGTGATCATAGGACAACTTGTGAGAGTTGGTTCTCTTTCATCTAGTGGGTCACAGGACTTCCTTGCATCATGAGCAACAGACAAAAGTCTCCCTGCTGTGCTTACTTTGGCAGCTTCACTGATAAAATAGCCTCAGCTGTGGAGAGTTGAGATGTTGTGGAAGCCGCAGCAACTGTCTCTTGTGTCCTTTATCTCCCAACAGAAGGCAAGGGTACCTAACAGCCTCAGGGTTTCTGTGCTCCAACCTCTGCTCCACTTCATAGCGTTTACCCTCACGTAGACTCATTTCAACCCATTTATTAATACAAATTGTTAACCGGCTCCTAGTTTGATTCAGTGACTCATTAGGCGTTGGTGAAAGAATAACAATATAAATCCTACTTAGAGTCTCATTAATGTAGGACTCTAATGAGAAACTGAAGCAAAGTAATTGCACCTTGGTACAACAATATTTATAGTTGAACTATGTCTGTGAGTCTGTGTATGTGAAGAGAAGGGAACCAAGATTGAGGGATGAACGGTGTTTGACAGGACACTCAGCAGGAAGCTACTGAGAAGGGTATGTGCAGGAGCTGTGCTCCTATGAGAGTGCAGTGCACATTAGCATGTGCGAGCTAATGCTGGCATTTTTAGAAAACCACAAATATCCACTACAGCTGTGTCAGGCTTGATGGTGTAAAAGGAACAGAAAGTTGTAAACAGTGAGATGAGGAGGGATTTGGTGTGTCATATGAAGATTATAAAGGAATCTTGTGGCGTTCTATTGGGGAAATTCTACCCATCATACACCATCAGGTTTGTTGAAGGGCCATGCTCTTAGTGGTATGGAGGATGGACCAGAGAGGACGGAGGCCAAAGACAGTAGATGGAGGGAATTGAGACTGTTATACTAGAATGGGGGGAACCATGAAGCAGGGCGAGGAAGGAGGCAGCTACAGAAATGGGGATGAAAACACAAATGTGAAAGAGGAAAAGGCCGTCAATGAGATCTGCTGAGAGCACAAGAAACAGGTAACTAAAGTAGGATAGTACAATTACATGCAAATACTACTACCACCACTAACAAGGCTTCTGGGCGTTCACCCAGCCTCTGTATCAAGTGTGAGAAGGAAGTAAAGCACGGAGGAGACCTATCCAGACAGCATCGTTTTCTGAGGATAGGGCTCACTATTTTGTCCTCTGCACATTTCCAAGGTATGTACAAAGAATATTTGATGAGAAGGATAAAGTAACAAGGAGATGTAGAAACGAAAAATGGGGGCAGTAATACTGCTTCTAGGAACTGTTGTCCTTTTTCTTTTTCTTTTTTTTTTAGTAAACATCACTATGGAAAATAAGGCCTTTGCTCAGAAACAGAAGTCTGAGCTATGGATATGACATAGCGAAAATATTTGTGGTCAATAAAGTCAACACCTTATGGACTTAGAAGAAACTGCAGTCACTTACTCTATGAACTTGTAGCTTCTCTTGGCTTTGGTAATCCCAGTGTTATGAGTGTAATTGGTCATAGGGAGTTAGGCTTGTCACTCACCCCTCACTCTTGGTGGTAGCCAATGGTACCTACTTTTAGGATCACTTTTGACAACCAAACAAAATAATACATACTTTAAAACATACATAGAAATGATAGAAACACCAAGGTGAATGGATCAAGTAGGTAATTCCCTGCAATTCTTCATAGTTCTTGCTTGCTAGTAAGGCTTGTAAACTGCCGGTTACTTTGCACTTTCTATGAAGCTTGGTGAAGTTATTTCTAGGCCTTTATAGGGCTGGGATGAAAGAGCAACAGATTAAAGAAACGAGATAGAGAACATGTTTATTTTGTGTCCTTGTTTCTCATGCTGTGGGAGGCAGGGCAGGACAGGCAGCAGGAGGAGGACAGTCAAACGGTCCTATGTGGAAGCTCACTCTGGAGGTACTGGGTCTGGACATGTGGTATTTCCATTAAGCCTAGGGCCAAGTACTGAGGAAACCAGACCCCAAGAGATCTGTACCTGGAATGGAAGGACTCCGCTTTTAAATAGCCTGCGTAATCCATAGACCAACCACTGCTCACTCCAGGCAGTTGCTGCTGCTGAAAATGAAGACAGGAATAGAAGCTTATGAAACCAGCCCCTAGTTTCATCTCATCATATAACACACCACTAAACATGTTACAAAGCCAATGCCATTGTCAGGTCCCACGTAATTCAATCAATCTGGAATCACTATTAACACCGCAGAAAAAAAGAGACATCATGACATCTCTGCAAAAAGACATTAGGAAGAAAAGGAAGGCAGGGGAGGCTCAGCTGAAAGGCTTTCTCTTCCATGTATTCTGGACTGACAGATACTTCTGTATATCTCAAATGACGGTAACTTAAGACTTCATGATCTTCACTTCCTTAGACTCCAAGAGACCAGCGTGTCCATACATATGCACATGGGAGCACTCACATACAGGCACACATGCACGTGTATGCACACACCCACACAGACAAATGCTTCCACGTATCCCCAAAATAGCCAAATTCTTTTATTTGATGATTCAATACATTTTAACTCAAATAGTCACCACATAACCTAGGCACAGTCTTAAGCATTTTACAAGCAATTATGATGCTGATTTTCTTGTCAACTGATAGAGTACAGTAAGTGAATGCCTTAAATGATATACTTCTGTACATAAAAATATCCATGTATTCCCACAGGTGTATGGAGCAGACTTTACAGGTTAACACAATAAATAGGATGTGTCCATACAGCACAGCACAGCACAGCACAGCACAGCACAGCACAGAGCATTGGCCCTGGCAGTGGTTGCTGTGTTTCAGGAAGGTGCCTCTGTGCTTCTCTGAGCTCCGCTCCTATTTCCCACAAAAAAGTGTTAGATTAGCCATGACTCCATGTGTGTGTATACACATGTTTCGTTTAATTTGTGTCTCTAAGAGCAGAAGTGGGACTTGATAATAATTCAGGTGTTTTCCAGATCGTCCCTGCTACCTGTCAATTCTATTGACTTTCCCATATCATCGTTTCAAATCCAGATGATGCTTCGAAACTCTAGCACCATACAGGAAGGAAATACATGTGTTTCTGTCAGAGCAACAAGATTATATATCCTCTTTGTTCCTCTGGCTATAACAATTCTGTTTAGAAAAAAATTTATCAAGCTAAAAATAATTGATCTATGTTGTCATAAAAAAGAATATTAAATACCTTTGGTAAAAATAGAAATATTTAACAAGATTAGAAAAGCCAACAGTTATAATGTCAAAAGGAGAATATAAAAATGTACACAATGAAACACATTGAGCACCTCAGAGGGAGGGAAAGGGAAGGCCACTCCTAGGTGCTTCCTCCAAACCAGGACTGAACTTCTCTTCTTCCAAATGCTGAGAAGTTACCGCACGTGGAAAAGCCAGTCTTTCCTATCAGCACATTTAACTCATAGCAACATAGCTGCTATATCTAAAGGATGAGTTTATAGAACATACATCATTCAGATTTGTATATGCAAACATGAGGGAAAACCCAAGGTTTTCTGCATGGTTCATGATCAACTGTGCGTTTTCACCATTTTCTTGTGTTGGCATCGCTTGCTCACTTGCCCACGTGAAGACAACTAAACTGTAGCATGCGTCAGTGGGCAAGAAATGCTGTCCCTCCAGAGCTTGCTCGTGATCTCCAAACACTTCATTTGTTTCTGTGGTTGAAGACCTCTTCCACCCGTTGACTGTCCTTGAGAAAGCACAACTGTGTAACTGCTGACTCCTCCTGGTGCCTCTTCTTGCAGAACACTATCCAGTCCTACAGACGGAAGGCCGCTGAAGTAGACAACTGAGATTTTGGATGGGGACAATGAGTATGGTCTTTATCACAGCCAACCGTGGCATCTGACAGCCCTGCGGCAGATGCTGGTGGGGATGTGGGATGCTAGTGGGGGATCCAGGATGCCAATGGGGAAGGGCGCTGCTGTGGAGGATGCAGTTACCCGCCTGTGTTTCCTTTGCACATACAGTCACACTCCTCATGATGCTCCAGGGCCACATCAGTGAGTGACTTATGCAATCCCTTGATTCCAGTTTTTGGTCTCAACTGAAGGACCTATAAGGGAATAAATAGTCATCTTTAAAAATCTTTTTTTTTTTCATGTTTGACATCAAGGACAAGTAACACTTCAAACAAAACAAAATAAAACAAAACAAAGCACGAAGTTGGAACCTAAATAAAAAAACCTTGCACACTTTGGTGTCTCATAAAGTTGTATACACAGTCCTCCACCCTGGTCCCCAAGTCATCCAACACCGCCATTTCATTAAAGAAAGGGTGTGTTAATGGCAAAACATTCAAAGCAAACTGCACCCAGAATACAGAACAGCTCTCAAATTGAAAAACTCACCACATGCCTACTACTTCTAGATGCTATCCTACAAGAGATACTTTCACCTCGAATATTTTGAAATCACTAATGCACAATTTGTTTTTCTGTTGTTTTAGCTTCTTATTTTCATACATTTATTCATACACTGCACAAATATTCACACTTGATACAACCCACTCAACCATGGATGTAGTGTGGAAAGAAACTTGATCATCTCACAGCTGAAACTGCCCAATTAGGCCACTCATCAGTTCTTTTGGCTACACTTCAAATCCTCTGTAAACTTGAGGACATGGATTAGATGTCCCTCCTCGACATCATGCTCAGCCACAGCTGAGTTTCTGCAGCTGGATCTCACTGGGCATCTCTAAGGAGGCTCAGCAGTAACAATGATGCCCCCACTAAGTGAACTTATTCACAGTTTAGAGTGTTCAAGTTTAAATAAAAAATATAGGCACCAAAGTTAAAAATGTGTCTTTATAGCACGGTGACCAAAGGATCTAGCTGTGTCTTCTATTACACGTATCTGAAGTATTGGGTACTCAACATTTCTTACAACAGAAACTATGACTTCTAAGAATTATGTTGCTTGGTTCCTGAGCAAAGACCAGAGCACATAATAACATAAAAATTTCATTTTCTCTGCTTTCCGTGTATAACACTGATAACTCCATGAAGTGACCATGGAAATTCCCCATTCCTATAAAATGTCATTAAACCACAGAGACCCACATCTTCTGTTTGGCTGAAGACTTACAAAACTCTTAGAAAAGAGGAATCAATGCATAACTTTTGGAGTACACAATTCTATCAGAGTTTAATTAGCTCACATTCTTTGGATACTTAATGTGTGCCCGCTACCATAACAATGTGTTTATACATGGCTTTAACTTGCAGTAATCCAATGAGGTAATCTACAGTTAGTACTTTTCTGTACTTATGAGTGAATAGATTTAGACAGGCTGAGGAAAATAGTTATTTGTGCCTAGGCCAAAGGATGGGTTATTAAAAGTAGAACAATAGATAACAAATGAAAGGAGCCTCATACCATCCATTGACCTTCAGTTTATTTAGCAACTTGCTTTCTGGTGAGACAGGCTTCAGGGTCTTACAGTAAGTGTCAGAATTGTAGAGCTCTGAGAGCAGTTTTCTCATTCTATTGCTTTTCGTAATTCTGGAGAAAAGTCAGTATGTTCGTATTCTTTCAATTGCAATAATGACTAAATAATGAGATGTTATTTTATGTCAGTAATAACTGTTTTAAATCAGCTGAGGTGTCATGAATTACAAAGTTGGCAATGGTGTTATTCCTTCTCATATTCTTGCTTCATGCTTGTTTTCTTTTTCTGGAATAAGTTTTTTAAAACTTATTAGCATCAGATAGCATCAGAATAGGCAGTGTCATTATTTTCCTCCACCTCCACATGTTTCTCCATTCAGCAGTAAAGAGCCACAGGCTAATAGGTGAGATAGCTCTGCCTCCATCTCCCTGACTCTCCTAAGATATATCTTCTAAATATCTTCCAAAGGAGCCCCCCTCTAGTCACTTTAAAGAACAGGATAAGACATTCCAGAACAGGGAGAGGGTATTTAGGTATCAGAGGCAGGCAGATTGTCTACAGAGTCAGTTCCAGGAGAGCCAAGGCTACACAAAGAAACCCTGTCTCACAAAACAAAACAATGAACCATTTGAAGGCGGGCTTCACTTGGGCCTTAGCCTTACAGTACAGGTGTTTACCAAGAATTGTGAAAAATTGGGTTCGCTCCTGCTTTGGTTTAATAGAAAATGTCCCCTGCAGACTCCTGTATTGGACAAATAACAGCTGATGGAGCTACTTTAGGGAGTGACTGAAACTTCAAGTGGCCTGATCGAACTTGGGAAGGCAGGTACAATGGGTCGCATATGCTCATTCTCTCTCTCAATCTCTCCGCTCCAGTTGCTGTTCTGGGAAACAAGTCATCACATTCATGAAGTTATAAATAAAGAGCCATCGTTGGGTCAGTTATGCAAATAGACAGCAAACACGTTCTTGTTATCAGAGCATCCTATAGATTCTTTCTTCAGTCACATAGCTGCCTTGCCCAGTATGGGTTCACTCCCTCGCTGATAATTCAGCGTACTGAAAAACCACGCATAGAGGAAGATTCCTGAGCAAGAAGGTAGGTAACGTAAAGGAACAACTTGAAGTGAGCTGCAGTTCATGCTAAGTGCTGTGTACAGATGAGCTCACTCACTCTCCAATAAAAAGCATATGGGTATCTGGGTTGGCAGCCAGCAGGTAAGGAAAACGGGGCTCAGGGATAACTTGCTCCAAATCACAGAACTAGGAAATGTTACCGGCAAGCTGGGCAGGCCTAGCGCTGAAGATTGTACTTTTCAGTACCACACTACAATGTGACTTTTCCTTTCCATACATTTCAACTTGTTAGAAGCAAGAAGATATCTGCAAAGGTTTCGTTCCGTTTTATTTATTTGTGCATGGGATGTTTGTATACGCAAGTCAGAGCGTCTGCAGAGGTCAGAAGACAGCTAGCAGGAGTCAGTTCTCTCCTGCTAGAGGAACGGAGCTCAGGTTTTTAGTCTTGGTGGAAGCAGCCCTTAAGTGCTGATGCATCTTGCTGGCCCATAAACAATGATTTCAGAGTGTAAAACCTCTCTCTAACACAGTCAGTTTTAAAGTCCTGAGTGGGAGGGGATGCAGAGCTGGACCAGTGGGTATGAGCCTTGACTGTTCTTGCAGGGGACCTGAGTTTGGTCCCCACCACCCAAATGATGACGACATAGAACTATCCTTAACTTAACTCCAGCTCCAGGAGTTCTGACATCCTCTCTGACCTCTGTGGCACGGAATACACATCATACTTACATGTATGCATAAAACAGGCACATATACAAATGTAAAGAATGGCATAATTAGATGTAATATGACCGATGAGGCACTCAAACATGCTTCAAGAAAGGTGTGATCTGCAAGTTTATGGCCTTATAAAGTTCCCAAGTCTCTTTTCAGAAAAGCTTTACTTATGAAATAGAGAAACTGTGAAGGAATTATGTTTGCGTTCTAACAAATTTTTTAATAGATTTATTTTAAGTGTGTACATGCCCCCCCCGTGTGTGTGTGTGTGTGTTAGGACTGAATGTACCCTTGGAGTTCGAATGTGTCCAATCATCCTGGAATTTGATTTACAGGTAGTTGAGTCTTGGGAATAATAGTTAGGTCCTCTGCAAGAGCAGAGCATACTCTTAGCCATTGAACCATCTTTTCAAATCAGCCATTCTTTAAGACATGGTCTCATTTACCAAACTGGGCTTGGCCTGGCTATGCAGCTGAAGCAGAAAGATTGGAAGTTCAAGTGTTGTTTTCATTCCTTGGTTCTAAGTGAAAGAAACATTATAAAAGCTGAGCGACTGTCACAGCCTCGCAGGGACTCCAAGAAGCATATGCCACTGACTGTTTACTTGAACCTGGAGCAGATATTTTGATGCTGGTCTGATGACATGTGGAAGCAGGTGCTGTGGGCACATGTGTGGAACAGATAGAATCACTATAAATACAGTCCTACTGAAATTACTAGGTGCAGGTTTTAGACAGTACCTTCCAAAAGGAAGGTAACTACTTTCAAATATGGTGCTAAAGAAAGAGCTGCGCTATGACCAGATTTTATCAAGATTATATATCTTGTTGGGTAGATACAAGTTAATGGTAGATCCGAATGTAAGTAGGGTCACTTGTCTTTTGCAGCCTCCTGATTTCTCTTGAACTTTCGAAACCATCAACATAGTAATGTTGAGAGCATGAAATTGGGTCAGAGGAAGTACAGTTTATGACACCATGTTATGTAGAATCAAGACTTGAGGTATGTACATGAATAAAATTATTTTTAATACAATTAAAAATAATAGAATAGACTTATACAAAAGTCAAATCAGAGGGTCAGACTTAAGTACAGTGTGAAAAATTATATCAGTGAAATCTAAACCACCAAAAGAGTATCTTCTCTGGATACACACAAACACGGGCATACACACACACACACACTGGTAGAGATAGTATGATATATTCAGCGTATTCTAGTATGAATGAGTCTGTGTTGCCCATGTTAGCCTTGACTTCTAGACTCAAGTGGTCTTCCTTCCCCGCCCCCAAGTAGCTGGGACTGCAAGGGTGTGGCACTAAGCCTGCCTCTACTCTTGAAGATTTTAATATGATGGATCCCAAGGCTTTATAGGGTAGTAGTTACTAATACTTCAGATTATATTTTCATGAAGTAAAATATTAAAATTCATAAAATATGAAGTATGTTGTTTGAGGCAACAAGTATAAGATAAACATGACCCTAACTATGAATATGTCCTCACAATATTTATGGTATGGCATTGGATCGAATGTAAAAACAGTTATCAAAGGTTTCATTGCTCAAAATTAGACAGTGAACTGTTTCTCAGCTTTTCTTTAAACTATTCTCTTTCAATAGTTTGAGAATAAATTATAGTTGAAAACCTTCATTCTCCTTTTCCTTGGAAAAGATGCTATGTGCTTGATACAAAAAATAAGGGTCTTGTATGATTGGAGCTGGGGTTATAGCTCAGTAGTGGGGCACTTGATCAGCATATATAAATTCTGAGCTTAAACCCAGTGTCACAGAAAACAAAAACAGCAACAAAGACAGATCGAAAACAAGCAAACAATCAAAAAAGCCCCAAAAATCCCTGATCAGCGATGATCCAGCACTATACAATGTACTTTCTGAATTTTCAATGTCTGTATCTTAAAATCAAAGTCCCTGATTTTAAAAATGAAAATAGAAACACTTTGTAGATCTGGGGCTTAGCTTTTCAGTGATGGGAGATTGTCCTTCCAAAACACCAGTGTATCTTAGGTTTAGCCATTTGGTTTTAGGAAACAAAATGTCCTATAGAAACCACAAAGACGATGATGTACTTACCTCATGGTACTTTTTTGTAACTTTACGTGGGACACACTGACATTCATTGCAATTGTGGAGGCAGCAGGCGCAATTCCCTCCACAGCGCTTAACCAGGAGACAGCCTGGCCAGAAAATGGTATCTGTCCTCTTCAGTTCTTCCCGGATGGACACCGAGAAGTTCCGAGGTGTGCAGCTGTAGAGTCTCACCTCCTCCTTGAGAAGGTTGAGGTTCACCACTAAAGGGCATAGAAAAAAGCAAGGGGGGAAATGACTCTCATTCTTCCAGCCTGCCTCACTGCTCAAAGCTCTTCTTAGAAAAAAGACCTGCTTATTCCATGAATGATATAACTCTAACAATATCCCTTCTTATTTTAACTAGGTTGTATGGCTCACCAGCTCACAAACTGGACTTTCTGTTTCATAGTCTACAAAGCTTCATTATGATTTAGTGACCAATGAAGAGGTGGCGTTGTGCCATATGAAGAAGAGAGCCAATGAAAGAGTTGGGAACGATAAATAGGAAACTTTATATAGAGAAAAGGGACTACAGCTTTTAACCTTAGTCAGAAAGCAGACAAAGAGAGCATTGCAGGGAAGAACAGCAAATAAGAGAGCATGAATGCTTTGATTAAAAGGCCAATGCAGTTTTTAAAAAATGACAGGCTCTTACAATTACGGAATTTCTACAATCTCTGCGGCTATCAGGAGAACAAAATATAAGGAGAATGAGGAAAATGTGTTTCTGAAGACAGCCGAATGTACAGGAAGTGAAAGAAATGATACAGTTGTCAGAGTAAGAGCAGTGGTTGGAAAGCTGATCTTCCATGTACTAGGAATCGGTGTCCTCTGAAATGTAGAACAATTGGCTTCCTTCAGATTTCTGCTGCTCCCTTGTTGAAAGATGGAAGAGTGTCTGATTTATAGCCATTGACTCCATTCTTTCTAGGAAGTTGTTTAACTACACGACCCTTTAGTGTTTAAGAGAGTATCTACTTGTGATTAAAATAGAAAAAAGCCTTTACTTGGATACACAGAGAAATTCCTCAGAGACCCATTGTTTTTAATATACACGAATACTGCCTCAGGAAAGATATATCAAAACAATTTTTATAACTTACAATTATTTACTATGAGCTCATACATAAGAAGTAATTATATGATATATATTCTAATTTTGTTTTAGCTTCTGTCTTATAGTTTTGCCCATCTTTTTTCTTACAAGTCTTCCACATTTATAACAACTTAAATGTTTTGGACCCATCTATTTATTATTTATTCAGAGTTTTATTTATTCATTTATTTATTTATTTTTGGTTTAGTAGTTATCTCAAATATATTGTAATAGAAAATATAAAGAATTGGGTTAAGCATTTTAAAACTGATTCTGGAAAGATTATAAAATAGAAATAAATGTGTTTTTTTTTTCTGAGTGAAAAATGGTTTAAATAGTATCAATTTGAGATTCTGATTCTGAAAAATAACAGTAACAGTTTTTAATTGTTTTAACATGTGATGGTAAATAAGAATAAGGTGCATCTTTTCTTGACTATTAACCTAATGCAGCTAGTTGAGGATGGCTTTCAAATATTCTAAGGAATATATTAGATTATGAATTTTTAATTATAAGTTATAACCATGTTCAACTGCTGGAGTGATCAAAAACCTCGCAAGTGTATGAGTGCCCAGAGCAATGGTAGGAGCCCATGTCAAAAAAAATGTATTTTTTAATTCATTAGGAAATCATAGCTTTGAGTATTTAACAATTTCATCTGAAAAGGAACCCACAAAAGCAAGCTTTTAAAAAACTGAACGCAAATGAGTCAGTTGTTTCAGGCTCCCTGTGAAGAGCAATCAAGCATCACTAATAAAGTTAATAGGATCGCTATGTTAACGAGGCCGCTGATGCTGCTGCATTCCCCCTTGCTGAATGATTCAGGTATAAATACACCACCATTTTATTTTAAGGCTGTGTGTGATTTGATTTGCTTCTTTTCTCTAGAAAGCTATGATATCTGGACTGGGAGGGGAAAGGCTTGTAAAAGTGGACAACGCAAAGGCTCATTGTCACAGTTGTAAGGTCTATCCAAATCTTCAGAATGTGAATAAAGCTCCAGTTTTTAAAGGACCCCCACCCACCATACATACGTTAACACATGCTCTTTCACAAAGCTAGAAAGGGGACTGCATATGTTCAGCTTAAAATATTTACATAACCACAATAAAAGGCTAGGGTAGATTTCCCAAGTGTGCTCTTGTACCTGCTACGATGTGAAAATTTAAACACACTTTCAAATCCACTTCCACTCATTTATCATGCTTGACTCATGAGTCAAAAGTCCCTTTGAAAGTCCTGTTCAGCATGACTGAGAAGATTCCTTCTTTAAGTTTCTTTCTTTTTCTCTTTCTTTTCTGTAGCCACACAATATGAATGAAAACTCTGACTTAGAGCAAGGGCTCTAAAGAAAATAAGACAAAACACGCTAAGTTTTTCCAGAAAGGATAATACTGACAAAATACGGGCACATTTGACTTTGTTAGCTGCTCCTTGTCTTTCAGATATTCAATCCTGGGCTATCATATTACAGTAATGCAACCTCAGGGTGGTCTTTCTAAAACGAATGTGGTAACATCGTGATATGTTTATTCTGGGGGAAATCTATTTCAAGGTCTAATTAGACACGTTTGAAAGTATTTCCCTGTCCCTTTGCAGAAAAATTCTTGCAGGGAAGTTGGCTTGTCTTAAGATCTTAGCCCCCACTTACATTTTAGTGTGTAAAGTCCTAAAAGTATACATGACTTTCTCATGCTTACTGTATGCTTGAAAAGCTAATGTTTTCGGCAAACTGCATAGAGTTTCGACAGTGAAGGTGTTAAACAAATATGTGCAAGACCCAGATCAACACCAGATTCTTTGCGGTATAAATTAGCACATGGTCAGATCTATGAGCTGCAGGCATGGGGATCAAGGCTTAAAGGAAAGGTTTTAGGTTGGAATTCAGAAACACTTCTACAAAGCTCCCTGCATGTTTAAAACCAGTTTCTCACCCCTGCTCCTTAGGGTTGCACCTCACAACCTAATATGTATTGCTAAGAAAGGTGCAGTTCATGGGATGTTCAGCTACTCCTGTCAGCTTCCTGTTTCTGCGTGCAGAAAAGGGAAGTGCCTCTGCAACTTATTCATCGAGATCAGACCTGATAAATACGCAACAACATTCAGCCTGTAAACAGGATTCAGCTGCCCATGCCCTTGAACATAACCACGTTCAAACACTTGTGAAAGGAAACCAAAGGAAACCCTGTCTGTTGGCATAGTGAAATACCAGGGCTGGGCAGGTTCAAACGTGACCCGCTGAGATGAAAGCTCACGCTCAGGAAGGCTGCAAGGGCGGGAAGGAAAGGCAGGAATCAAGTTTCTCCTTACAGGCTTTAGGAGAAGATCAGTGCAATCTGCTATGGTGACAGCTCAAATGAACTACGCACTGTTCCGTCCACGTAAATTCCTAACTGCCAGTCTAGTCCCTAAAGTAGTCCTGAGCTTCTGCTTCTGACAGACTGTGACAGAGTTAATTTCCCAGCTTCTTCTCTCTGTTGTCCTTTGAGTTAGCTCCAGCTCTTCCCATGTTCCCCTTTGAACTAGATAACTTCACTGGAAACTTGGTTAATATAACTACCATTTTTTTTTCTAAATCGTGGGAGATTAGGTTTAGTTATCAGAACTTTTGCTCTTAAAAGAAGATAAGCCAGTTTGGCCAAAAGTGATGGTTTCAGAGAAAAATTTACAGAGAGAAAAATTGCCACTTTATGTTCCATTGCCGTGAATCCAGCCTTATCAAGGTGAACAGTTATAGTTTGCCCTGCTCTGTAGAACTTTCTAGGCTTACGAAATGGATACATCTCTGACCCCAGGAATACACAGTAAAAATGACTTCTGCAAAACATCACCATTTTTTATCCCTAAACCTAAATTTTTCATCTCTGATCTTTTCTCTTGAATCTCAAAATGCAGATTAGCACTGATTCTCATTAAACCGAAAGGGGTGAGCATCAGAAAGATGTTTGATGAAATAAGAGACTGGTGTTTTCAGCAGAAATGTCTCCTGATTTTCCTCTTGTTTACATTCTTGTTTAATACATCCGTGCTTAGCTGATACTAGGATGCGTCGCTTAAGCCTATCGCCAAAGGCATTTAAACTCTCCCTTTTGGAAACTGTGGCAAATGAATCTGAAAACCTCAGACACTAAGAGAATCAAATGAGGCTCTAACCTGAAGAGAACGCTTACCTTTGGTTCTCTTCCCATAAAGGAAAGCTTTGCCCACCACCTGCCGTGATGGCTTATACAGGCTGTCCAAGTCCATCTGCCACCGGTCAGGCTCTAGATACCGAATCAGTTCTTCCAAGGTACTGAAGGCCGTCACAGCATTATTGAGCAGGTCCAGCGACAAGGCTGAAGGGTGGTACACTGAAGGACTTGTGGTTTCGGTGACTTGCTGAAAGTACAATAAATCTCTCGTTAACTTTCCTTTTCGGTGTATACATCAAGATTCTCTGCTGTAGCTGGAAGAACATGGAAAGCAAAACTACTTCCAAGTCAGGAGTAACCATTTTGAAGCAGAGTCTATTGGTCTATAGCTGTAATACTGCAACGAAGAAGAAGGCTGAGAGAGGATCTAGGATTCATTTGTGACATTTTATTTATTAACAAAAGGAGGAGCAAAGCAAAATGTAACTGCTTTTCAAAACTCTATGTAGATGAACTTTGAGCAATGGTCTATAAGGAGTAAGACACTTCTATCTCCACAAACTAAGGTTAATGTGAAGATTGTTTATTCATTCTAGACAATTAATTAAAAGTGTGTGCACTATGTGTTAATCCATGGCTCCCCTGGAGCCCAGTACCAGGTATGGCTTATGGGTTTAAACATTCAAACAGACAAAAAGATGAAAGATATAAACATCTAAATACAGATCTAAGACATATTAAGCCTTTAGAGGAAAAAAGCATGCTTTTCTCATTCCCATAACTAAAGAAAATCTTCAGTTCTCTGATTCAGAAAGCACAGTGACTCCAAAAATATTGCAAATAAAGCTTAACCTGCTCACCTGAAAATAAAAGGCATCTAAACTGTGAAAGGTCAGCTTGAAAAATTTCCCTTGTGGTTTTAATTTTAAAAATTCAAATGTATGATTAAGGTAAAAGAGAAACATCAGGAAAATATCTTGGTGATCTAAGACAGTTACAAAGCCTATAACCAATGTCTCCTTTGGTAGTGGAGTCTCATAATTCCTCAGCAATGCAGGGTATTCCCTCTTGGTTATCCTCCAGAATTTTATAAGACTCTGTGGCTGAAGATACCTTATGATTTAATCATGGATCATGGAGAAATGGAGCTGGTACTGACATGGACCTTTCCTCCTGAATGGAGACTTTTCATGGTGGTGGAAGACGCTCTGCACATGACTTGGAGCAAAATAATCAACAGTCTTACCCAGCTACGGACACAATGATCAGAAAGAACCATTGGCCTGCCATGTTATTACACAGGTGCAGTAGCAGCACACATGTTAGGCCGGTAACCACTCCAACCACCCTGATTTAGTTTAAGCCCCATTCTACAAAATGAATCCAATACCAGGTACCATTATTTGCCCAAGAACCTATGGCTAGACAAGAGGAGAATCTTCAGTTAATAATCTGCTAATAGAAATAACCTAGACTCCATCTTTATCTTTACACACATAGATTAGTGTACCCCTCAACCCTCATCACTAAAAAGTTTTTTTTTTTTTTGCTTTTATTGTTATAGGTGGAGATTAATGCAGAGTGGTCAACATGTAGAGAACACGAGACTATGGAGCGCTCAGTTCTAAATGGGACAGCTGTATAAGGCCCCCTCCTCACCAGACTCAGGGGTCATTGAAGGAGTGGCAGAAAGATTGTAAGAGCCAGAGGCTCTGGGCATCTGCAGTGAAATGCATTTAATAGACTTGAGAAGGCTATCGCACACATGAAGTCACAGTGGCTGTGACTGCACTCACAAGGCCTACACAGGATCAAACTAGCCCAGATGCCAGCATAGATGAGTGAGTTACTCATGAAGTTCCATCACTAGCTGATTAACTATTGGCAACTGATGGCTATGAGAGCTGAATGGTCATTTTCCTTAAGGGATGAAGTCCCATAGAGGCTACTTATGCTCCAGAAGATGGATAGATATATAGATAGGTAAATAGATAGAGTTAGATATACAGATATATAGATATAGCTATATAAATATGTATATACACACAAAGAGAGAGAGAGATAATACTTAGTGATGCCTACATGTGCATGACTACAGGACCATCTTATGGAGCATAAGAGAGAGTGAGAGAGAGAGAAAGGAAAGGAGGGAGAGAGAGAGAAAAGGAGGGAGGAAGGGAGGGAGAGAGAGAAAGCACTTGAAGTTAGGAGGGAAAAATAGGAGAATGAATAGGAGAAAAATAAGAAAGGAGGGAGAGGAGGTGAATTTTATCAAAACACATTCATGTATGAAATTCTCCAAAGATATCGCCACAGATCAAACATAGACTCACAATGAAAACTCTTGTACATTTTATCAACTTTCACCTTATTTTACACATTTTACCTTCCTTAACTTAGAAAATGGCCTAGCAGGTAATGTATGACAAAGTCAGAAGAATTTAAAATATATGGTAGAAGAGATGGCTTTGAGGTTAAGAGAATATATTGCTTTTACAGAGGAACAAAGTTCAATTCCCAGTGCCCACAATGGGTAGTTCACAACCTTCTAGAACTCCAGCTCCAGGGCACTGTCATCTTCTTCCAGCCTCTGGAGACAACTGCACTCAGGTACACACGTACACAAAGATAGAAGAGGGAAAGCAATTCAAACATATAATTAAAAACTATAAAAATGAACCATTACGATCTACACCTCTGAAGATCAGTTTGAGAAGTTGCCTTACCTGCTTTAAAATACTAGATTTGTCAGACAGAATGAAGGCACAAGGCAGACACCAGGAAAATGCCTTAAATCGTAACTGTCAGTAGGCTAGTATATAGAATATTTCAAAAGAGAAATTAATTGGATGGAAGAAATTAGCAAGCTGCAGAGAAAACGTGGAATGATCTTTAAGTTCAGAAAATACAATAAGACCTGTTAATTCATGCAGAACAAAGTAAGGCCACCTTTGCATACTAAACGAGAGGAGATACTGCTGCCCACATATGTTTTAGAAAAAGATATGAATGTATTTTTGATGGGGTAAGTGAAATGGAATTTCTGAACTGTGCCTAGAGGAGTGAGCACATGGGAGCATGCCTCTTCAGAGCTGAAGCTGAGCTCAGTGGAGACCAAAGACTGGTGCATATCTTATCTCTATAATTAAAGTAAGTGCAAACACATCCATCACAATGTTACCTGGAACAGAGAAACAGTGGGGGCAACCTACATACCCAGGTAGCGGAGAATTCATGAGACCTTTATAAATGAAAGCAGGAAACAAAATAAGTTGACAACTTCAGGAAAGGGGGGGAAGTTTGAATATTTTTACCAGAAGCAGTAAGGTTCACTATTTTGTTCAATTTTTAACGCTAACTCAAAGTAAGATGTGCCATATCACAGTTAAAGTGAAAACGAGGCATAAACAAATGCTTAGTTTTCTACAGTGTGAATGCCATGACTTATCCAAGTCAACGCAGGAGGAGAAACATCTAGGAAGACATTTGTGTTGTTTGATGCTGATTTATGATGATATTTAAAATAATGAAAATGTGAAAAAGATAAGCTTGTATCTTTTTCACATTTTCATTATCTGCTTTTATTCAAACTATAGAATGGTGGAAAACCAATAAAAAGGACATCTTTCAAGAATTTGTACTTACAAAAGAAACAATAAAAGTTATCAAAAAATAACCTCAATAAATGGGGATTTCAAGATGTATCAATTAAAAAAAATAAAAATTTGCCAATAATGCCAAGGAATGCGAATGGGTGTTTTTCAGTGTTTTCTCACATTTTCCTCTTATTTTCAGTTTTTTTTCTATTGCAACCATTGATTTCTTTGGGAAATCCAATGAAAACAGCAACATCTCTTATATAAAAAAACAAAGCCCTATTGTATCCGATCTCTTTCTCATTGGCAGTACCTGTGTACCCAACTCTGAGCCTGGTCTCCTGACCTTCCTTCACACTGCATTTGCCCTACGTTGATGAAATGTGGCTTAATTCACCACAAATAATATTTCACTGACATGTAATTCTCCAAATCCCTTACCTAGTATGCAAGCCCCACAGCCAGCTCTTTTGCCTAATTCCTACCCGTTGAAGACATGCTCAGTCAGTTCTCTTCAATCCAGTCTCTTTCTAACATGTACACTTGCCCTAGACTCTGCCCATGAGAAGGGGTGCTCACATGCCCTCCACACTCTATTCTCCTTCCTATTGATGGACATAGATCCAAAACAAATTTTCAAAGAGCCATTCCATCCATGCACCTATCTGCAGCAGCCCCGATTTCCCTAACCTTTGTATTCCTTAACAATTGTGTTCATTTGAGAGGCTCTCTATAAGTACCTTATGGGCCCCTTGTTTGAAAGACAGAGACTTCTAGACACTGAACACAAGCAGCACTCTTCCTTGGGCAGGGGTAACCCTTCCAGAAACACTAGGCTTTGTGAGTTTAGATCCCTCCCACAAATACCAGGAGATGGTGTCACATGGTATGACTATCAGCAGTGTAGTCAACAGCCTCGAAGATATAAAGCAAAATGCACATATTTATTTGATAGGAAAATTAAGAGATTCTTCAGAAATTAATGACACACATTTCATGACTATAAAAACTCCAGTTTTATAGTCTATGTTCACAAAAGAACATGATGTCTTTTTCCAAAGTCAGGAAAAATGTATATATTAAAGTGCCAGATGGAAGAGGTCATGTGAACAGTGATTTGAACGGTGTACCACTGACTGCCATGTTAGGTTGCCAGTTTTCCTGGCTGCCCTCAGGTCTGTTGGAGTCCGAGTAGAGAAGCCACAGTTAGAACCAACGTTCCAGTCAACAGCATCAAACACCGAAACCAGGTCTGTAGTACTGGACCTGCAAACTGGACACTTCATGGGTTCAATGAAACCTCCGTGACGAAGTCTCTCACAAATAACACTGTAACTGCAGCCTCGTGGCACGTGTGTGTGACTCGTCAGCCTTCAGAGGGCAAAATTCAAACAGAGTAAGAGAAACGCTACCCCTTCCTTGAAGACTCCCCAACCATACTAAGGAACGGAAAAGCTAACCATGCACTCTCTGGGTTTAGCGAACAGTCTGTGGGTAGAACAGATGAAGGCCTGCATCTTGTGAGTTCTGCTTCTCCTGCGCTGCTTAGGGGGATTTTCAGAATGGGCAGACAATGGGAAACAGAAGTTAGAGGGGAAAAAAAAAAACCTTGTAATTTCTTTCCTATTTCAAAGGCCATTGTTCAGACCCGAATTTCAGACTTTTTCTTCTACATTTAGAAGGAAAAAAAAAAAAACCTTCTAATTTCTTTCCTATTTCAAAGGCCATTGTTCAGACCAGAATTTCAGACTTTTTCTTCTACATTTAGCACAGGGAAAATTCAAACAATATGTTTGATATTTAAAAGTATTTAAGGATCAGCAAAATGGCTTTAAAATGGCTCTAGAGCTGGTAAAAGGGCACCCGTAGACTAGTCTAAGGACTCAAGTTTGATGATCAGATCTCATATACTGGAAAGACAAAAAAACTCCACAAATTATTCCTTGACCTCTACAAGAGTGTTCCTGCACACACAACCCACCAGTAAATAAGTATCTTTTACAATTTTAAACATTCATGATTGAGTTGTTAAACCTGAAACATGAAAAAGATTGCTCAGACTTGATTTTTATGGTCTGCTTTTTATTTCCTTTGTCTACATAAAGATGGGGACCCATTGTGGGCCAGTACATGGCCATATTCTGGAATGTCAACAAGTAAATGAACACCTTCACCTCAATAATCCACCACATGGTTTTCAATTCTTCCTTTCAGGACAGTGGGGTCACCAATCTTATTATAATCCATCTACTGACTCATTTAGCAAACATTTATCTGTCAGAAGCCCACAGGATGGGCACTGTGGACTAGAGAATAGAAGATTTAGGCCGTAGGAAGCTTAGGATAAATATTCTTGTCTTCTCTTACCTAAAGAGAGTCAGCTGGACCACTGACTGCTGTGAATCAGGTACGCGACCAGACAAGTGTCACACAAATCCTGCTAGGTGCAGATCACCAAAAGTGAACTTGCTATAAAAGAGTAGCTGTGGAACAAATTTATTTTCATTCTTATTATTGAAAAGTATCTGGCAGCCCATGAGGTCAAACAAAGTGCTAGTCAAGTGGAGCCAGGCAGCAAGCCTGGCTAAGTAAATCTCCTCACAGCCTTTTCCAGTGAGACATTGGATAGCCAGTGTTTTAGCGTCCTGTGTTTATTGTGGCTACATTCAGTGTTTATGCTCCTATTATCATCTCTGCCTCTTCTTTCGAAAGAAGAAAAGCTGCCTCCCTGCTTGGAAAAGTACAATCTGAACTGCTCAGACACTCACAATAAATAGTTACTGCTTTCGAAAAGACTCTAGCTTGTTATTTCATTAGCGTCTGTGGGGTGAGTGCTATTTTAGAAACACAGCATTCACAATGAGGCATCTGTAGACAAATACACACAAATGTTTATCTCGAGTAGCATAGCAACTGCAAAACTATAGTGTCAATTGTGATTTATGGTCCGGTGTTCTCAGTCAACCAGGTGCAACATATTTCAGGCCGATAAACGGTTACACTTCATTCATGCCTAACACAGTAATGCATATTGGGTTATATGATTGTATTTTAAAATAAAACAGCCAAATCCAAAAAGCTCAAAGTCAGGTAGGCGCCTGCACTCCCTGGTACTCAGGAGGTTGAACCCAGGAGTTCAAAGCCAGCCCTGGTAACGTGGAGAAGCTTCCTCTCGGAAAGAAAGAAAAGGAATTTAATAAGTCAAGCCTTGTGTAACGGCCTTCATAGAGGTGTTTGCAACCTCATTTCTATCATGTCAACCTGATATATTACACAGAGCTTTGATGTGAAGAGCTTAAGCTGCAGACAGGGCATGTAGACAAAACTGCCTGCCAGGAACAACTGACAAGCAGTTTGCTACAGACACAAGAATGCCCTGGAACAATCCATTTCAGCATGCTTCTCTTACTTTCCCCTGGCTCTTATCTAAATCCATCCAGAAAAAAACGTATCTGGGTTTTGTTTTTAAATTATTTTTAAGCCAGCAAGGCCAAGCCAGTGCTTGCATTCCGAGGGCTGAACAGATGTTTAGTACTGGGTGGGTGATGGAGATTATATAGTTACGTGAAGACTCCTAGGGAAGACAGCCGGCTGTGCCACGTCCAGACACCGGAGAGAATCTTATAGGAAAGAGTACTGTGATTGAATTTCCCTTGGTAGGTCTCCATCAGGCTTTGAGGCCCAAAAAGTAACAGCACAGGGCTGGCTTCAGCCAGCACATCAAAGCAGGACTTCGGTGTCCAAGCCTGTGATGGCAGTTCAGAGATCATGAACCCCACAGCTCCATAAAATCCCCCAAAGCAGCAAGGCCTTGCCTAATCTCATGTATTAAAAAGACTAAGATGACAAGTTTGGCCAAAATTGCCTTAAATGATGGGCTGCTCGTGTTCCTAAGTACCACACCTTCCTAACTTGGTGGGTTAACACTGGCAAGCGGCTCCTGTTTTCTCATCCAGTGATACTTGAACCACAGCCTCTAACTACGTTTGGAAAACAAGGCGCTTTTGCCTTCTAACCCTCTTCCTTTCACGGGTTTGCAGTGTGAGAGAAAGAAGGAACTGCGCCCAGGTGTTGGCCACTGAGGTTTCTGCTCCTTGGTGGGGCTCCATTGAAGCAGATGCCTTGCTATGGACAAGGTAGGGAGGCTAGTGAGTGGTGAGTGAGTCCGCTACCTTCCACTTTCGAGGTAAAATTGTCCCAAAGCCCTGTCCACAGTGGCATCTGTGAAAAGCCAAGTCAAGTTTGCTTGGTTTTGTACTGAGGTCTGAGAAATCATTCCTCTAAATCAAAAACAAAGACAGGCAAAACAAACAAACAAACAAATAAATAAATACTGGAATGGCTTTCAGTAGCTGAAAACCCGTATGAGGGAAGTGTCATGTATCCTTTACCTTCTCACACTGAATACTCACAAAATTGCTCTTTGCAGTGCTCAAGACATGGTGGACAGTAAGAAAGAATATGAAATAAAAACAGAAAAAGCCAACATCCAGCTTGCAAAGTTTGAAATGGTGTCCACTTCACCCCACAATGCTAGAAAATGCATTCTCCCCGATATCTCTCCTCACTCAACAGATCACTCCCAGCCTGAAGACGAGGCATTAAGTGTGTACAGAGATCCAAGGAGAGAGGTTGCTGCATTTGATAGATGGTCCCAGGTACATGTTCAACACATTTAACAGTCAGAGAGGAGACTAAACTTCATTCTACCATTATATGAGACCTAAATGAAGAGGTTATTTTGAGTATTTTTGTTTGAAATAGGCTAACAAGGGAGCTGGAGACATGTCTTAGCAGTTCAAAGCTCTTCCATGTTCCTGCAAAGGATCTGGGTTCGAAGTCCAGTCAGTCACAACCATCTGTATCAATAGTTCCAGGGAATCCACCGCCCTTTTCTGACCTCCAAGAGCACAGGGCACCCATGGAGAGCACATATGTACACTCAGGCTGAACACCCAGAGATATAAATTTAAAATAATTTAAGGGCCCAACAGTACAGGATGTAACAAATAAAAATTAGATAGTGATCAAACATGCCTAGGCAATCACCAGCGGAGGTGGTTGGAATGGGTGGCTGAATCCTTCAGTCTGTTTCCTCGGTCTTCATCCTGGTGAGCTGACTGCCCCACATGGCTCAGCACACTGTGCTCTGTGTGTTAGCTTTCAGCCCGGCAGTTCGCGGCGCACTGACTCTCTGGCCTGCTTTCTCCTAGTTCTTCCTTCGTGGATGGGACTTGTCTGTAGTTTGCTTTCTTTCTTTCCTTTGATGGGTGGGTATCCAGCATGTTGACACTAGATGTGATTTCCGTGGGGACTTCATCTTCATGCTTTGGTACCTCAGTAAATAGGAATGCTGCAGTTTGCACCCACCCTTTGCCTGGTTCCCTGACTGACACACAGAGTCCTATAAATGGTCACTGAGGGCCTATGCTCAGACAACGCCTCAATTTGACAAGTTCCAATCTAGGCCATCTTCTTAAGTGTTCTTCCAATTGGCCATTCTTTTTACTTTTATTGGGAATTAAACAGCATAATTCTATACATTCTATCACAAATAAAGGGACATCGATAAAAATCACTAATTTTATTTTTTCTAGAAATATGTATCTTGTTTTTAAAATTAAACTTCAAAAATACCCTCCATTTTTAATACTGTTTAGATGGTTTACAGTGTAAGGCTGTACGCAGCTACCATATATTTTCGTTTTCCAGGCATGCTTCTGTAACTCAATGCTCATGCTCCATGAGGTACATTCTTCCTGTCTAAAGGTGTTCACTAAACATGCTAGGGACTGCTGCAGATGTGAACAGTGCCTCTTCTTTAGAGTAGAAGACCCAGTCCCCCACAGCTAACCATGAAGATGAAATATCCCTCTCGATTACACTGTACATGCCTTGATTTTGTGTGCCTCTACAGGGATACAGTTTCCAGGCAAGGGTGAAACCACCTGCCTAGGAAATTGTTATAAAGTTAAGCGACAGTTAAACATTTCTAAAAAATAAGCCTATGCGATGCTTAAAAATTTCCACACATGTAATGCTTATTGTACTTAATCATCTAAATCATCCCATTTTAGCAAAGGCAAATAATTACTCGAACATGAGTTGGTAACGCACGCTGGTCTGTGCTGTAGGAAGTGGTATGACCTATTGGCGTGTCTTGGCATCTCTGTGCCGTACTTGGTATACACACAGGGAGGACCATAGTTGGTCCTTCTCCACAGAGTAGATCTACGAACAAAAGTCTGACTCTGCTATCTGAGATTTACATCCTGTAGCTGTTCTGCCAAAGAGGAAATTAGTGTCTCATAAGAGTGAGTACTGCAGTGAAATTTGAGTCTGCTCATGGCCATGATGACCTCTTTGCTAAGGAACTTAAAAAGTAGTTAGAATTTCTTTAATTTGCATCTATATCAGTTTCTTTACATGAAATAAGACAAAATATGCCACAAAAAAATACAGTTTCATTGATCATTCCCACTGGACATAGTTACCTTAATTACAAAGAATTGTACCAGTGACAATTATTTTGATTAATACTATCATTTATTTTTGTATTCTTGCAATCACTATATGACATTTCCTCTTCTGCTATGATGTCTTTGGTATTTGTGCCCAGATCTGACCACCTCCCCAAATTGTAGAATAAACAATGCTTTGTTCTTGCATTGTGTTCTCTCATGTTGGACATGCTACTAAAAAGAAATTACATCACACAGCAAGAATTTACACAGGTCACAAAAATCACCTATGGGAACAAAGAACACAAATATCCCCGCGAACCAGTACTGTACTGCCCCTACACTGCCAAGAGAACTCTACTACCCATTGATATAGTATGATATGGCTTTAAAAGAGGAGTAAGAAAGAAGGCAATTCATTCAACAGAAAGGTCTATGTAACTAGCACATTCCACACTAGGATATTTATGATGAATTCCAGAGCCACTGTAATGCTCCAATCTCTCCGTGGACAAATTACGATCTTTAGGTAAGAGCCACAAATCAGAGAAGATGCCAAGTGCTGTGAGAGAAATGGAAGGCACATAAGAACCATTCTGAATGTAGAACAGAATGGTGCCTTCTGAGGATCAGCAGCAATGGGAAAGCTGTGACAGGAGCTCTGTGAATATTAAGCCAATCTGGATCAATAGAGACCTAGTCTGGAAAAACAAGCAAGCAAGCAAAATCAAACACATTCTTAGAAATCAAGCAAGCAAGCAAGAAAGGAACCAATAAATCCAAAACTCAATGAAGACACACATACACACACACATACACATGAGTAGTTTGGGCAGTTCGGTAGGGTGGGAGATTCATGTTTTAAGAATACAAGTTCACTTCCATACACAACAAGTACTACAAACACTTACAAAGGCTTGATAGGGGCAGGCGTACTTTTGGCCTGGCAGGATGTACATGAACTTTGCTCTTCGTTAGGGAAAAGATGCAGGCTGTGAGGCTACAGGAGACATCATGGAGAAACCTCTTGCAGCAGGTTCTATTAATAACTTGGTCTCTCTCTTTGAAGACCTAACCATAATAGTCCATAATAAGAGTATACTTTAAAGGCAAGCTGATAGCAATAGTTTGAGTTAAACTTCAGTAACAGAAATCCAGAGGAGTGAAAAGTTCATACTTGATTTTTATGGTGAAATTATCAGGCTAGTACAAAAAATAATGTGTGTGTGTGTACATGCGTGCATGCATGAGGGTGTGTGCCATGCATGGGTATAAAGACTTGGGGAAAACCAGAGGAAGGAAGTCAGTACTCTCCTTCCTGTGGCCCAGGCACTGAACTCAGGTCATCAGGACTGGGAGAAAGTGTCTTTACCTGCTGAGACATCTCCTGTCTCCCCAATGGGCTACTTATCCAAGTGAAAAACAATAATGGAGAAATTAGATTTGAAGTAGTCACTGCTGCTAATTAATCTCCGCAAGGCCTATCTGGCTAAACTGATTAAATATGTGAGAGATTGGAGACTTCTGCTGTAAGCGTGCATTTCAGATACATCCCATTTTATAGAGGGCCAACTAAATCTGATGACAGAAATGCACATGCAATGAGTATTTTAAAGCCACTGTCAAAAACAATTATTTTCACTACCTTTGTAAAGATTCCATAATGGAGAGATGCATTTTACTTCCTGATAGTTCTGTGTATTATTAAAGAAATTATTCTATCAGTACCAAGAAGACAGCATTTTCCTATGTGCCCATCCATCCAAATGAATCCATTCTGTGCTCCTGATGCTGCTCCTGATAGTCTGAGAAGTGGTTTATTTTGTTCCTTTGATTAGACTCCAAGATTATAGAGCTGTTGCCACTGGGATAACCTCATTCTTTTGAAGTCAGAACACTGTATAACCTTGAATCAAATGGGTAAAACAGTTTCTTGGTGAACTTTGGACACACTTTAGTTTAGTCTACACCCTGAAAGCATGCACTCCCCACACAGACCAGAAAGATTCAAATTCTAGGACATGGGGTTCTTTGTGCCTTTAATCAAACATAGAGTACAGGGAGAAAAATATATGACCCTGACATGGTTTTCCAGAAAAATAAGACATCTGATTGCACTGAGTTGAGATACTCCAAATAAGAACAAGGTTTATAATTCTTCACAGGACAACTCAGGATTCAATTGTAAATGATACATACTTGTCAAACTGTTTAGATAAAATTTTATATATGAGATTGACATAGTTCAACATTTCCTATGCCCTACGTGTTCAAAGGTTGTGTACATTGCATTACTAGCTCAAAGTCTATCAACATTATCCCAGGGTTGCATGTGAATAAATGTGTTTGCATGCACTCATGTGCATACACACACACACACATACACACACACACACAGAGGAACACTTGAACTGACAGACACACACCAACAGAGGCAACAGCTGACAAAACAAGGCAACAGAGGAACAGTGGAAGCAGAGTGTATAAGACTGACCTATATTCAAAACATCACTGAGAAGGATACTTTGAATTCTCAGAGTCATAGGAAGGCATGGGATTTTGAGTCAGAAAATCCAGGAATGAATTCGGTGTCCCCATTTGCTACCTGCTTATGTGATTATTAGGAAAAACAATTTTTTTTGTGCTTTAGAGTATTTGGCTGTAGATCAAAAATAACAATATTGAATAACCATCTTTCTGTGAATTGCAAATGATATGATGTGTTATGTCTATTTTATAAGGCACCCATAAACAATAAGCTAGCTTTGACTCATTTCTTTGAAAGTGTAATGGTTGTCCTGTGTGCCAGGTGCTCTATTAGACAACAAAAGAAAATAGTAGATCTCTGATCTGAAAGCATTTAAACTGCAGTCATTCCTGAAAATGGCTAACTTTATGGTTTGTGTTTAGCTTATCACACCTTTACTAGGAGCTTATGTAAAATAGGACTGTGTTAAGGCTCATGTACCTCAAGCGGCCCTATAAAACAAGTTTCTTTTGACTAAGAATGTATAACAGCTTTAGGAAATGAAGAAGAAAATAATGCAGACAATATCCCCAAAAGCCTAATTAACAAAAGCTTAAAAAAAAACAGGGGGTTCCAAACTAATGATTGACATATCAAGTGTAGAAAAAAATATGAAAAAGTATTCTTACGAAGTGAGACTTTAAACTCCACATGATTGTTTACCTCCCTACTTCAATTACAGTGTTATTCAAATTGCTCTCAGATTGTGCAAAAGTCAGTAGAAGCAACCTTACCTAGATAAAACAGTAAGACACGTCTTAAAATGTTAATCTCAGTGAGCAATGCTTAGACAGATGCTAGCAGCAATATACCACCCTGATTAATGCACATGGGAGCTTCATATCCATTTGACCCTGAACATTGCACTGCATTTTCACAGTAGAGATTCTGACATGTCTAATGAAACCTCCCTGTTTATTATTCACCAAGAAACGAAAGAGAATGAGAGAAGCAGTTGGAGCACTTCCAAGGTGGGTAATCTTTTTTTGTCAACCAAGGGGTCTAAGATAAATACTTGGCATTTTTATGCTTAAAGCAAACGCGACAAAAAATTGGACGTGTTAATG
Source organism: Bramus lutescens (assembly GCA_001685075.1). Classification (NCBI taxonomy): domain Eukaryota; kingdom Metazoa; phylum Chordata; class Mammalia; order Rodentia; family Cricetidae; genus Bramus; species Bramus lutescens. The sequence goes on along the minus strand of LOEQ01002150.1, from coordinate 261,293 downwards.
ACCTCAGAGATATAGCTTTGGGGCTGGGTGGTTAGGTAAGAAATCAATGAGACAAATAGTATTGCTAATATGATTCACAATTTGAAGAAAAGATAAAGCATGGATTTCACTGGAACTATGTCCAAAACATAGGGAAACATGGAAATGTACAAACAGAATTCATTCATAATGCAAATGCAATGAGCAGTGTGAATTACTGGAAATATTGAACCAGACTGGAATTGAATGAACACTCAAAACCACATTCCAAGAAGAATGAGACAGCAGATGATTAAAAACAAAACATGTCAAAACACAAAAGAGAACAAAACCAGGTGAGCATGAACGACAGAGAGCTGTTTGGAAATTCCAGCAACGTCAAAACAATGTCTCCCCTAAATAAAAAGCTCTTTGTATACCTCCCCCAAAAAGGAAGGAAGGAAGCAAGAAATGAAGGAAGGAAGGAAGGAAGGAAGGAAGGAAGGAAGGAAG
>LOEQ01002150.1:231961-260817 GCA_001685075.1 Bramus lutescens | reverse complement strand
GAAAGAAAGAAAGAAAGAAAGAAAGAAAGAAAGAAAGAAAGAGTGAGCGAGCAGTATCTTAGGCAGAAATGCCATTAGTAGACAGAGCAGCAACCACTAAAGGCCCTGTGCTGTGATGAATGCATAGTCCAGGAAGTTAGAAGACCTGTCTACACAGTGAGTGACTGCTCTCCAATCCTTTCATCTGTTTCTTCAGTTAGACCTAAAACAAGAGAAGAGAAGAACAGCCGTCTCCTAATTTCTAAGAACTCAGAAGGGAAAGGCTAACCTTGAGTCTTGTCTTGAGTCTTCTCTTTGATTTCACGGAAAGCTTAAGAAGAGCTATGAAGTGCACAGGAAACCATTTCTTAGACGCAAGCTCATTGCCACTGACTCTGAGTATGTTTAGGGAACCTTCTGGTTGCTCAGCTGCTCATTAACTGAACCCTGAATTCCTGTGTCAAAGGGTGAAACATTCATCAAAAGAAATGGGGGAGCAGTCCAGTCCAACTCTACCAACACAACATGCTGTCCATTGCACGGCAAATAGGGGATCAAGAAAAAGTTTCCATTACCACTAAAGAGCTTAGTACTGTTCTCAAAAATCATCCAGGTCAAGTTCCTAAAAGGAATAAGTCTTAATGGCTGCCGATGAAAATCGAACCTAGACATTCAGGAATTCCCCCTGAGTTTAGCAGATTAGAATAGAAAGCATTTTTTACTTCAAGTTGGGAATTTTTAGAAGGAATTTGTATGTGTTTTGTTATTGAATGAAAATAAAGAAAATTAGCCAAAGGGCACCTTGTTTAGGAGGCTCAGGGGTGACCTCACAGCCACTTGTGGGCTGAAAACATGCTTGAACGATTCTGGCTGCTCCAGGGAGTACACAGCTCACAGCCAACATTGGTCTGCTTTCCAGCTCTAGTCGTGTGGACTTCAAAGGAAACAAAACTGGACGTGACAGAAGAGTAGCAGCGGAAGCATCATTTCATGCAGTTCAGGTAGCTTCTCCTTCCTTGCTTTCAAGTCTTTCTTGGTTTCTTTTCTCAACAGGCTAAATAAGCATTTTACCACTGAGCCCTTCTTCATTTTTTTAATGGTGAGTCATCGTCTTGTTACACCGTTAGGAGACCTTGAATCTGGTAGCCTCTAACCCCAGTTACTTGAGTGGCTGGGACTGCAGTCATGGGCTATTGGTGCAAATATGACATTTATAAATATGGTCTACAGCATGATGACACTTTTCAAAATTTCTTTATTGTAGGTCTTGTTCAAGAAGTACAAGAAATACCGATGTAGAAGAACAGTGTCTTCAGATCAATACTTGCCAGTAGATCTGGTCTGATCTTGACATAAGAGTAATAAGCATTATTTTGGTGCCTGCATGCCAAACATTGAGCTAAGAATTATATAATTAGTCCTCACAAGCGTGTTGGCAGAAAGTTTTGTTCTCTACATTCTGTGTGTAAGGCAGTTTGCTGGGAGAACTCCAGGCTGTGCAGAGGATAGAACATCAAGCTAGACCAGAAACGTTCAAAGCCACAGGAACAAAGCAGGCGCAGCTTGGGCCAAGGGGCATCACGGCTGTAACTGCTGCTTCCTTGTGCTATGACTCAAGCTGTGCTTTATATTTGATAACATGTAAGGAAAATAGACAGGGGATTAGGTTAAACCGTCTTCTTCTCCTGATCTGCTTGTTTGCGGCCTTGGTAAAAAGACACAATTGAGATGTTAAGTAATGAAGGAGCTTGGTTGACATAGTCCACTGTCTTTTTCCTTACTTCTTAAAGTAGAGCACACCTACATTGGTAGCTCTAATATTATACACTGGGAAGCAGAAACATTACAAACAAAAAACTTGGCTTTTTCATGATGAAGTAGAGTTATGGTAAAGTACTGACAAAAATTGTATGTGCATTGGTAGGGCAGTGGTGGCACAGACATTTAATTCCAGCACTCGGGAGGCAGAGGCAGGTGGGTTTCTGTGAGCTCGAGGCCAGCCTGGTCTACTGAGTGAGTTCAAGGACAGGCGCCAAAGCTACAGAGAAATCCTGTCTCGAAAAAGAAAAATAAAAAGTTTTATATGAACTTTCACAATTACAGTAGTAGATCATAAGGGTATATTTCCAAGGGGAGAGAGGAAAGCGAGAGAGAGGAAGAGGAGGAGGAGGAAAGAAAAGGAGGAAGGAGGAGGAGGAAAGAAAAGGAGGAAGGAGGAGGAGGACGATGAGGAGGAACCGTTACTAGAAGATGGGCTGAGAAGAAAAGAGTGCACAGAGGAAAGACACACTTCTGCATCTGGAGCTCTATACACATTACCATTACTTTAGTAGGAAACTCACTCCTTCCAATGCCAAGAATCTTCCAGTGAGCCAGTCGATGATACACAGATTGAAAAATACAGAAGTTAAGTCAGAGGAAGATAATGGAAAGGAGCAAAGATGCAAGAGATACGCACACTGAAGCAGATGTGTTCAGCTACCTTGATGCCCTAGGAGGGCCCTGCTGCCAATCACCTTTCTACTGACCACATGAATTGTACCTCCCAGTGACACTGGACCAGGCACCATCTCTATGGAAACTACACAAAGGGCAAATGCTACATTCATGATCTGAAAGGCCCTTCACCTAGCTTACTGCTGTAATTGCCTCCCTAATGGTAGAAGAGCTTGGTTGATAAAGCCCACTGATGCTCTGTTCCTCCAACCAGGTAAATGGGCACTTAGTGCTTCGCATTTTGTTCCCAAGAATTCATATAGTATTATTTTGTATTATAATTATTAAGCTCGCTAAATACTGTGTAATCCAAATTTGTGTTCTTTGCTCCTTGATATTGGTATGAATGCTTTGGAAAGACTTCATATAAACGAGCTGCTATAAAATTTGGTATTAAATATATAACTGAAGAACATGGGAAGGAAGGAGCTCATAAAACACTAGAAGGGGTCACACATAGATTACTTTTAAGTATGCTGGATTTCTCATTTGTTTTGAAAGAAAATCAGGATGAAAGCCATAGCTGAAACATTATAGCTTCCTCTTTTGGAAGAGGATGGAATTTAGGTTAACAAACTGTGCTTCTAAAAAGAGAAAGTCCCTGGCTTTAACTGCAGAGGAGTGAATTGAAACTCAGTGTTTATGATATGTGTCTCATTTTAATGAACCTCCATTTGAACACTCAAGTCACCTCATGCACTAGCCTCCAAAGGCGTTTCTGAACTGGCTTCCACTCAAGTCTAAACTGAAAAAACACATTGAGAGTGTCATATACTATATTATCTTTTACTTTGAAAATGCTTTGACTTTCAGTTATTATACAGTTACATTGAATATGTAAATACTACCACATACCATACCTGTTGAAACCAAATTATGTGATTTTTTTTTTACATAAGAAGTGATTTAGTAAAACTAAAGTCATCAATCTATTATGGAGAAAAGAAGGAATTTTAAGCAATCACTTCTGCATCTTGACATCAGTTTAAAGCTATAGATTATATCTTGAGCTCTTAGCATCCTGGAACTTCATTAATCTCTGTCTTGCAGGCAGAAAGGGCTCATTCATGGATTTATGTATTGTGACTATTTATGTTTCACACATTAATTTTGGATCCAACATCAAGAGGAATGTTTTATGGTATTAGTTTTATTTTGTCCTTGTTAATCTATGATAGGTGCATTACTCTAAGCTGCAAAAAATGCTTCCATTCCACACCACAGACTTTTAGATGACTATGTTTATGAAGGCACCAAATTAAGGTAAAAGTTTTCTCTTGGACCAGTTGATACTCTGAAGCCTCTTTTGAATCAAAACACGTTCTTTATTCTAGGTTGAATCACTTTTAAAACTATGGGCTAATCGGATATATTTTTCATTCTTATTTATGAAAGATTCTTCATGTGCTTATTACCTGGGATGGTGCTTTGAGCTTTCCTTCATTCAGAGAAAAAAGAATCAAGATGTGTGGGGGAGGCATTGCAGTGAATCTGAATACCCATTTCAAGGCTGTGTGATGTACACCAACACTCTTCAGGACAGAGCACTTCCGTGCTGACAGACCAACGCTACATGGGAAATGTCCAGTTGCAAACGCCTGCAGTCAACTAGCTTACTCAGTTTCAGCAGTAAACCCCATAGCAGAGTTTGTCCTACTGGCCTAGAGTTTGTGATTGGCTACCACGGCTTCGCAGTGCCTGTAAAGGCCCACAGGTGAATCACACCAACAGGCTTTGGAAAGACCAAAGTGACGGTAAGCTGAGGGCCAGCTACGTGCACTTGTGCAAGGCGGTAATGACTTTTGAGGAAAAATAGGTGAGGGGTGAATGGAATCTATGATTTCTTACACATTAGAAATAGTCTCAAAATAATTAATTGTTTTACATAACAAAGGCTGTTTGGAAACATGGCCTTATGGTTGAAATTAGAAATTTCACTACGCCATGTTGCATTTCTTTGTGAAGAAACTTGGCAGCGAGTAGTCTCCGTGGAGGTAAAAGAGTGACAGCTTGTCCTATGGTTACTGCCCAAACTAAATGGGGTGACTTAAAAGAGACTCTAACAGAGCAATACGAGCTCAAGAGACGCCGTAGGATGCCCACATTGACAGCACTGAATGGATCATGTAGATACTTTACAAAGCACACGAGGTTGGGAGGAACTAGGGGAATGGAGCGGGGTGGATTTGGTCAACACAGTATATTTGTGTATGAAACTGAACATGAGTGCAAATATTAAAATAAAACCAAGAAATGGTATAATATATCTATAACTGGAGGACAGCTCATTGGTGGAGTCCTTGCTTAGTTGATATCTGGTTTTCATACTCTGAACAAAACACAAATAGCTCTAATGAATGAATGAATACTTTCTTTAATCGCTACTGCATTTTACCACACCCTGATAAAGTAAATAAAAAAGTGAAAAATCAGAAACAATGGCCACCATAAGGGAAAAGTCTAAGGACTAAATGTCACTGTGTGACAACTCTGTGTGTGACTCTGTGTGTGTGTGACTCTGTGTGTGACTGTGTGTGTGTGCGTGTGTGTGACTCTGTGTGTGACTCTGTGTGTGACTCTGTGTGTGCGTGTGTGTGACTCTGTGTGTGTGTGACTCTGTGTGTGACTGTGTGTGTGTGCGTGTGTGTGACTCTGTGTATGTGTGGTGTCAGATTTTCATACTGTAGCCATATGGTATAGTCAGGATTGGTTCATACTCAGCCTCCTCTGTGCAGGGACCAAAAGTCTACTCTCATGTTCCCTTTTTAAGAAGTGGAGGGACTTTTCTTTGTCACGTGTATGTGTATTTTGTCTGCATACGCATCTGTGTACCACCAATGTGGCTGGTGTTGCAAGAAGCAGAATATGGCATGAGAACCCTTGGAACTGAAATGACAGATGTTTGTGAGTAGCTGTGTGGGTGCTGAGACCCAAATTCAGGGAGAGCAGCAATGCTCTTAAGAGCTGAGCTGCCTCTCCGGTTCCAAAAGGTGAGAATCTTCCATTAAAAGTTGAGATTCTTCAATTAATACCTAATGAAGTTTGAGGTGAGGCAGGAGAACGATTGACAAACAACTGAAGCCCTTGCAGTGTAACTAACAAGTCCATTATGTAAGGAGACACACAGGATCCCATGACTTTTGGAAAAAATGCTTAAATTCGTGGCAATTACACAGATCTTATTAAGGTGTTCCAATTACACACTTTAGTGATGTGACATTTGGTGGCAAATATTAAGCTTCTTTTAGTGTTCTAAATGTGACTCCAAAGGACACAAAGCACTTCAGCTAAAAATAAATCCATTCTTTGTAAAAGGCCAAGTCAGAAAGGGTCCCAGGAAGTCAAAAGAAAATAATATCTGGTAGACCTGGAAATTCTTTGTGTGACGTTTGTCAGTAATAGGTTAGGGCAATCCACGGCTTTGTCATTCATCACCCTCCATAGAGAAAGGAAAATACTTCTGTCAGAATGCTTGATGTGACTTCTGAGAGCCTCATCCACAGCGTGTGTCATGTGTGCACTTTAGTACCTGCTCATTCAGGTGTTGGCAGTCAAGCCCAGGCACGCAGAGTGCCTCACACTGCAAGGTTCCACACAGTTCTTTCTCTACAAAAGCTAAGTCTATTTAATGCTATTTCACTAACTTACAGCAGCAGAAAGTGACTTTTCTTTTTACCCCCTCAAAATGTTTCTCTACTAGAAAAGGCATTTATTCCAAGAAATGCAAAAATAATATAAAGACACAGTTTCTGAGGTGGTATTAAACACTGCACAGATTTATTTGGAGATGTATTACCAATTCCTACCTCAGATTCTGTTTTAGAGTCTTGGATAATTGCCACTTTAATGGGTTTTTATTATTCTTTCATTTAAAAAAGAAAAAGAAGCCAGGCTTGGTGACGCTCTTTAATCCCAGCACTCAGGAGCAGAGGCAGGAGGATCGCTGAGAGTTTGAGGCAAGCCTCATCTACAAACCAAGTTCCAGAACAGCCTGGGCTGTTGCACAGAGAAACACAGTCTTGAAAAATAAAACAAAACGAGAAAAAAAGAATTTTTAACACAACTCCTAGATTACTTAAGGCAAGTGCCTTGGAAATACTTAAGATAGGGCATAAAGCCTTTTAAGACAAGACATGACATCCTTAATGTCCCACCCGCAAAATGACCTGCAATGGAAAAGCACAAGGAAAAACATTAGCCAGACACACATCATTTCACCAACAAACTGACCAACATGGAAACAAAACTAGGCTCAACAAGAATGCTAGTACTCACACACAGATGGGAACTCAGGACCTGGGGCCTACAGTCACAGCATAGGGCATCCTGCTGGCAGATTTCCCTTCTGGATTCTAGGGGACCTTGGTGGCTTCCAGCAAGTCACTGATTGTAGAAGAAGCAACTACAAACGAGGGCTAAGCCATATAATAGTCCTCAGATTTTTTTCCCTTTCATTTATTTTAGCCATGTGTTGAGTGTCTATCATCCTTTCAGACAATGAGTACAAAGTGATATTTTTCAAACTAACATGCTATGAGTCTTTTGCAGTTTAAGGTAATTTATTCAGTAGGTACTTAATAAAAGATGCTTTTGTTTATTCTTTTAGTATATTAAACACAGTGTGTGTGTGTGTGTGTGTGTGTGTGTGTGTGTGTGTCTGTATGGACATAAGCACACTAGTACAAGGTGGTGCGATGCCTTGAGGTTAGAGTGGTCGGATGTAAGACACTATATGTGAGTGCTCAACACATAGTCAGGGCCTCTGCAAGAGCACCACTTCCCAGGAACTTCTTCTGTCTTCCTTGCCTTCACAGAAAGATTACTCTAAGCACAGTACACAACTTAAATTCTGTTATTTTTCACACAGCAGTTATGACAATAATTTCAAAATGTCAACATTAGTCTATAGAAATAGTATGTAGGTATTTTAAAAGGAAAGCTGAGATGGTCAAAGAGGGTCAATTTGCTTTTATTTCCTGAGGGATTTTTGTCTGATATCCAAAACCAGTCTCTAGAAATAACTGACTTTAAAATTGATTAAAAAGAAACTAATTAGTACACTGAGGTCTAAATTGTTACCTTCTCTGGATTTTAAATTTCACGTAACAGTACCATTGCATCATGGTTATTAGGTGACATAATGTGAGGCATGGCAGTGCACACCTCTAATCTCAGCATTCTGAAGGTAGAGGCAGGAGGATCTTGTGTGCAAAGCCAGCCTTGTACACAGAATGAGTTCAAGAGAACGCTGTCATTAAAAAAAATAGAAATCTAAAAAAATAAAAGTAAATAGATAAGAAGAAAGGTTGAAAGATGAAGAAGAATGGAAGAAGGGAGGGAGAGAAGGAAGAAGGGAAGCAAAGGAGAAAGAAGGAAGGAAGCGTGGGAGGGAGACCAGAACGGCATAAAAACATCCACTACGCGGCCTGGCATTTGTTTCAGCTTCTGTCACTCTTTGCCACATGACCCAAAAATACGTACTCACAGCTTTATAATGTCATATATCTTGACACACTCTAGAGGCATTTAAAATAATATAATTAAATATGTATTTAATGTTTGTGACATACCAAACATGTATACACCTGCTATTAGGAACTGGCCTCCTGCCATGGCCACCAAACCTCAGGAGCATCACATATCACACTGTCAATTAAGGGACGGATCAGAACTCAAAATCCCAAGCAGAGTCCCTGATGAATGCATGCTGCTGAACACCATGCTGGAGCTGGTGTCAAATACAAAGTGGAGCCATTGGATCTGGAGGACCTTTGAAGTTTTAATAACTTCTTTGGTGAGCATTTACAATACACTACATTCACTTGCCCAAATTAACCTCTCTATGAGTACAAAATGCTAATCGTACTTACTTTTTAATTTTGTTCAAAACCTAGAGAAAGTTATAAAAATTGAATTTAGATGTGTGAGTATGTGTGTGAATCCATGTGAATTCAAAGTAATCTTAACATATAAACAGTATCGTTAAGATAGTCAAATACTTGTAGAATAAAAGCCAACAATGCTTTTCAATGGCATAGATCACAGAAAATAGAACATCAGGGCTTGAAGATGAAATAAAGAAACTGAATTAATTACATAAAATGGTAATTGTTAATTGTCCCTGTGTGCCATGAATAGAATATTCAGGAACACTGGATATCATAAATAGAATAAATCCTTAATTTGTGGACAGAGAGGGAAAAGAATTCCAGGTCATATGTATAGAACACAACTTCAATGAAATTACAAAAGAAAACTTTCCATATCTAGGAAAAGAGATGCCCAAGGTACAAGAGGCATATGAAACACCAAATAGAAGGACTATAAAAGAAATGTTTGGTGTCATATAACTCGAACAATAATTATACATAACAAAAAGAGATTGTTGAATATTCCAAGAGAGAAGGCTCAAACAACACACAAAGGCAAGGGAATTGTCTGGTTATATCTATCACAGCTAATGAAGAAAGTATGATCAAAATCTTAGTGGGCTGGCTAGAAAGTACATGTCAATTAAACAAGGTGTGGAGCACTTAGAGGTTGCTTTGCCAATACCCTCTATAATAGTCCAGGTAGAAACCAGAAATCTTTTTGGTTAAGCAGGTGCAAGTGAAATCATTTTCCGCAATTGAACTTCTGATGATACAAAGTCAAAATTCCTGGTTATGTGGTAAATCCACTGAAAAGGAACATATAACTTCTGAAGAGACATAATGACTACCTTCATCTATACACAAGTACCTATATTCCTCAAGTTTTGTCACCCAGTTAAGACACAGCTTTTCCCCTCTCCATTCCTACCAACCCCCTCCCTATGAGCTCAAAAGAAATACAATGGAGCAAAATTATTGTCACTGGTTGCGAAGGGACATGCTTATAAGTCTAAGGAAACACAAACAAATGACTGAATGTGTTGGGGCAAAATTATCTCAGGGCTTGTACCTTGAGGCCTGTAGGACAGAGAAAAGCCTGGTTCAAGTTTAAGTGAGGATGAGACAGCGAGAGCTAGGTAGACGCCCCTCCAGCCAGGGGGAGGGCTTGGCTGCCTCTCATTGGCTGGAGGCACCCCCACATCACACCATGTCACTTAAGCTAAATAAGCTGATGCTCACAGTGATAAACTGAGTTCCTGCTTTGACTTGGCTCCTTATTGAGTCTGATTGTCCTGCACTGTGGTACTGCAGAATGAGCATCCTGCATGGTGGGTCTGTGGGATGTGTGGATAGCAAACTCACCTTTCCCTGGGTATGAATATGGAGGCTCAAGAAGCCAGCATGAATGAAATAACCCTGCATATGAAAGTTGAATTTAATAAAAACAAATACTAAAGAAAATTCAAATTAAAATGAATTTATAAATGAAATAGTCAATAAATCTAGTTAAAAAAAATCCTCAATAGAAAGCCTTAACAACACAATGAATCACACAGAAGACAGAACACTGGGGTCTGAAGATGAAATAAAGGAACTCACTCCATTACATAACATGATAATGGTTAATATCCATTATTGAAGAACACTAGGATATTGTTAATAAACAAAATCTATAAGTTATGGGAATAGAAGAAACGCATTCCAGGTCAAAGGCATAGAAGACAACTTCAATGAAATTATAGAGGAAAACTTCCCAAATCTAGGGAAAGAGATGCCAAGTTAGGCACTAGAGGCAGATGACACACATAAGGGCAAGCCCATCAGAATAACAGCTCATTTTTCAATGGAAACTATAAAATACAGAAGAAGTTGGATCCATTTGATTAATTCAAGTTCTGGAAGATGCCAACCATACTATTGACCTGCCAAAACTATTTGTTATAAATGAAAAATAAAGAAAAATTTCCCATGATGGCAACAGGCTAAAGAAGTTTATAATCACCAAACTATCTCTACAAAGAGTACCCATACTCATCTCTTTTGATGAGAGAACAAGTTAAGATATCATGAGGGGAAATAAATGATGCTAGGAAAGGAGTTATGTGGAGTAGGTCAAAGAAGACAAATTGCATAAAATCAACAATTTGATAGCAAATAAGCCATTAGTATTTCAAAAACAATTTTGACATTCAGTAGTTTCAATCTCTCAATCAAAAAACACAGGCTTATTGACTGAAACAAATATAAGAGGTTAAGTTCCCAAAGTCCAGTTGAAGAGTGGGAGGAGTGAGAATATAGCAAAGAGGTCAAGGGAATAGTGGGTTCACCCACTGAGACAGTTTACCTGAGCTAAGGGGAGTCTACTAACTCCAGCCAGAAAGGGAAGGGACCAGCATAGGGCCAAACAAGACCCTCTGAATGTGGTGACAGTTGTATGGCTCGGCAGCCTACGGGGCCACTGACAGTGGCACCAGGACTTATCCCCAATGCTTGCACTAGCTATCAGGGAACCTATTCTCTTTGGATGGATACCTTGGTCAGTCTAGATATAGTTGGGAGGGCCTTGGACCTTCCCCAAAGCAATGTGCCTTACCTTCTCTGAGGAGTGGAAGCGGGGTTGGTGGGGAGATAGGTGGAGGGAATGGGAGGAGGGGAGGGAGAGGGAACTGGGATTCGTATTGTAAAATGAGAAAACGATAGTTTGTTTTCTTTTTCAAAAAATAAATTAAATTTAAAAAAAAAGAAAAAGAGAAGATTCCTGTTTTAGATATTTCCAAGAAAAAAAAAGCAATCTTACCTTAAGGGATAAATACTAGCTTAGAGTAAAAGGCATATAAACATTAGAGCTAAAATTGACATTGTAGACTAAAGGAGTCTAATAGACATTTACAAATTATTCCAACCAAACATGACAGTGTACAAATTTTCCTGTGCATTTGGATATACTAGAATAAAATGAGATAAATACCAGAAGAAACTACAAATATCACAAATTCATTGAGCAGGAACAAGACACTGTTGAATGATGAAAGGGTGATTGAAGAAATAAAAAAAATCTTGAAATTAAATGAAATAAAAGACAACTGAGATACAATGAAAGCAGTTAGAAGAGGGAAAATTAATAGCTCCAGGTACTTACATCAAAACATCACAAAGAGCACAGATAAATGACTGATCGATTCACCTCAAGAATTTGGAAACTACAGAACAAATCAAAACCAAATATTAATGCATGTGAAGAATAGTAAGGACAGAAATAAGGACATAAAGCAATAAAAAAGAAAGATAAAGGGACAATCGATGACAATTGAGAGTGAGATGGACAAGTTTCCTTGGGGATAGAACCCTTGATAGGTTATCTAAGAGGTCAGTCTAATCACTTGTGTATACAAGAAACACTAAATGGGCTCAGTAGGTAGTGTGTGTGTATGCGAGTGCATGTGTGTGTGTGTGTGTGTGTGTGCTGGGTGCATGCAATAATTAAAGAAGAGGAGGTCATAAACTTAACAGGGAGTGGAGAGATTTGAAAGGACTTAGAGGAGAGTAAGTGGGGGGACTAGAAATGAAGTGAATACATTAACTGTGACTAAGCTTTCAAAAATAAAAACACAAGCATAAAATATAAAGACCATAAGCATATTCAATAAGTTTTCCAGAACTGTTTCTATCATATTTGATTCCAAATTCATGCGGAATCGTTCTTCAAGGTTTTGTGTGACTGTTTAGTTTTTCTCTAAGAATTATAACATTCTTTTCCTTTCAACAATTAAATGAAAATGTAATTTTAAAAGTATGAAGAAATAAAAAATATTTCTTTTATTTTATCAAAGTGTCTTTTCACACAGTGGAACAAGAGAGTATCTGGTCTAGAACCATGCTGTGTGCTGGAATTACAACATCTGTGAAGAACCAGATAAGACGAGTGTTGGGCAAGAACAAAAACAGACGGTAATCTATCATAGCACAATGACCAACAGCTGCTGACAGCTGACAAATTGCTAGTCTTCAATAGGCATCTTAGGAAAGTCGGAGCATACAGACAAGAGCTATGATGTGAAACACATCATGTAACAGAACTTACATGTAAGAAATTCCTACCACCCTTTCTTCAACTCTGAATAGAAAAGAGGGAACACACGACACATTAGCCATTTAAATATGCTTACAGACTCTGAGCCAATCACAAAATAAGCTTGTTTGTTTGATTATAGAAACATTTCTCCAGTGTTGTAATAAAACTTCTGCTCAATTTATATTTTACAGCCTTTGCCCCATCTTCCATCCAAGGCTATGGCTACAGACCAATGCCATGTAGAACTTCTTGCATCATTATGTCTAAGCAAGCCTGATGGAGAATCAACTGCTACCACCCCAGAACAAAAGAGAATCTCTGACAAGTGACCATAGGCATATTCAATAAGCTTTCCAGAGTTCTTTCTATTATATTAGATACTAAATTCATGTTGAATCGTTCTTCAAGGTTTCATGTGACTGTTTAGTTTTTCTCTAAGAATTATAAGATTCTTTTCCTTTCAACATTCCCTCTATTATTTCTTAAAAGTGTTCCTAATCACGCATATGACAAATTATATACATACATAGATACATATTTTTTTCTTTATAGCAAGATAGAAGCAAACTACTAGATGTGGGGAAATGTTAGCCTACATATTTGAATTTTCTCAAAATAATTTATTCAACAACCTCTATTCAAATAATTCATGTGAGGCTTGGAGAGCTACGGAGGAAGGGTTTACCTGGGTTCTCTTCCCAGAATCAGCATCATCAATAACAAGGAAACACAATATTCTACCAGGCACTGTAGTGTACCTGGATTATTACCCCTGGAGAAATGCAGAGGAGAATCACTGGAGCTCCTAGCTGGCCAGCCTGGTCTGCAAGGCAAGTTCCAGTTTTATGAGAGAGCACCTCAGGAAAAGGGAGGTGTCACTCCTGAGTTTGCACTTTGGTCTTTTCAGGTGGGGCATGCAGGGCTCATGCATGTGCTTGTACACACACACACACACACACACACACACACGCATGCATATGCATATGAGTGTGCATATGTGCCTGCAAGACATACATAGAAAAATTTCAAATGATAACACAGTGGGATTTCAATGCAAACTACTTAATTTATGATTCCACTCACATTATCTGCTATCAGGTCTGGCTCCTGATCTAGCTCCACACTAAATCTTTGTGGTCTTAGGTATACAATACTGATTTTTAAAGCTTGTTTCCAATTGCTCATGACTTTTACTTTCAGCTCCATTCCGACGTCTGTCTGCCTTCCACATTTCCTACAGGAGTTCTGGCTATTTTCTCTGGCAAAACATGTGAAGCCCCTTCTTGGAAGGCATGAAAATAATGGCAGCAAAAGTGTCAGTAGGAACCGAAGAGAAGGAGGATTGGATCTTGTGAAGGAGAACACTGCCCGTGTGTAGAAAGTCAGACTGATAATAGAGTAAGCCACTTTTAGCCATGTTCAGTGTCTGTACCCATTGTGACACACCCTTGGTTCCGTAAAATAGTGGCCTCTCCTGACTCCTTTCCTAAATACACAAATAAGAATCTCGTCATTTGACAGGTGTTTCTGAGGACGGCAGATCTCCGTTGCTTGCAATGCCCTCAGAGTTCTCAAACCTACCAACGTCTTTCAGACAGGCACCATTTATTTGCTCTTTGTGTATGTAAATAAGAATTTGTTTTGAAAGCAAGTGCTAGTTTACTAGGGCAAGGTGGAAGTGCGAGGCAGTTCATTGTTAAGATTTAACATTTTGGAGAATACAGACATATGCTGCCACAGAGGAGGGCTCACAGCATCTGCTGTGTAGGTCCCACTCCAAGGAGCAGGCTGGTTTTATTCTAAGTTAAAAAAAAAAAAAGTGAAACCTGGATTTGAAGGTTCGAAGGTTTGCCTGAGAGTTAGCTAGACTATTTCTGCACCTGATCAAAACGATGGATTTTCTCCTCAGGCTAGAAACTTCTCTCCCCAGAAGACTGACATGAAAAATCTACTGGCACAGCCAGAAGGAAGAGACAACGGCCCCCCCTCGTTTCTCTCCCCAACTCCAGTACCCAGGGAACTCCTTTGTTCTCTGTCTGCATAATTAATAACTGTCTTGGCAATCAGTCATGCATTCCTCAGTGGTACCTCAGGCACCGAGTGTCCTTCTAACCCCTCCTTGCGGAAGAAACTACCACCATGTCTGCGCAGTGATTTAACTCAAGACCAGTCCTTGACAAAGGCAGTGTGAAAACCACAACTGAGTTCTGCTGCCAGGACAGCACAGAGCCGGGGCTGCGCTCCTCTCGCCAGCCTGGCACGGTCTTGCTCTTTTTATGTATCAGGAGTTGCACTAGTCTGTTTTCTCTTTATATAATTCTGCTAACAAAGCTACAGAAACTTCGGTATCCAAGCAGGTGTCACAGAACACACACAGTTGGAAAGAAATGAAACATCTTTACAAAGTAGGCCACATTTGGTAGGATCTTAAGGGTAGATGGTCTGGAGGGGTTGCTGTGATGTGACCTGTTCTCTCCCTGTCTTTCACGTGGCTCTGAAATAAAAAAATTTATTTTTTTATTCGACTCCCATGGCAACTCATGGGAGTCGAATGTTATGGTAGCTACAGCATCTTGTCCTCTTCATATAGACCAACACCCATAAAATGGTAAAACAGTGTAAATAAATTGCTAGAAATATTATCTCATTAATTCTTAGGAACTTCAAAACTGTTAAAAGTGGGATTCAATAAAATTATTTAAAAAATTTCTAATAGTGCAACAGTTATTCAAAATTTCCACCCTGTTGGAAGGATAAAAATAAAGTCCTCATATTACATAGACATAAAAAATAATATTTCACTCACAGTATCACACATAAGAAAAATTACTCTACATATTAACAAAAAGAAAATTCCTGAAAGCATTCATACTCAAATTTGCACAGTTTTACTTAAAAACTCAGATGTTTCTTTTGAAACAGTCTCCTAACAAAAGTGAGAAATAGACTTTTCATCAGATATTTTGATACTGAGTGGATAGTTGCTTTGTTTAGTCTTTGTCAGTTTCTTACATTTTAAAGGATGGTGTTGATGCCAGACTACAGAGTAGAGCATATATAACCTGACACAAATTACTCCATCATTAAACAAGAACTTTTCTTTCTCAGAGATCTGAAGTGTGTTCGGGTTTTCACTGTGTGTGGCCTTCGAAGGGAAACAAGGTCCCAATGTTTTCATTTTTTTTCTTAAACAATCCCTCACTATTAATCTACCAGAGTATATGTGAAAGCACTCCCCCTTCCTTCTTTTTCTCTCTCTCCCCTCTCATTATAAAAAAGAAAAAATACCAATGTCATTATTAACTTCTGGTGAACAATCACAAAACTTAATGTATCATTTACTATAAAATTTACACAGATGGACCTTTCATTATTTAATAAGGATGCATCACTAGGGAATCATATTATTTCCATAATATTTTATCTGAAATAGCATAAAAAGTGAAAAATTTAAACTTGCATAGTATTTTTTAAATAACTCATTATGACATACTGTCATCATCTCCCAGTGGTAGTTTTAAAACTAAGCCTATCTAATGACTCCAACTTAACCTAGAAAAATAGAGAGACACATTTAATTTGTCTTATTCCAAGTTACTTGAGAATCTAAAACAATTTGTTCCAACATTTCAACAATATAAAGAAAATTGTATTTATAAATCTTGAAATATTCCCCCAGTAAATCATTTTACAACAGTAGACATAATTACTTAATGGGCATGTGTGACCAAAATAGTGCTTGTGAGAAAATCGATGTTCATATGCTTTTCTTCTATGACATGATAATCAGAGAGTTCATGGCAGACTGGAAGCAGAATTCCATTTCTTTTCACAAATAAAACTACAGAGAGAGCTCCTCACTCTTAAAATATAATTTGCTTTAAAGTACATTTCACCCTGCAATTTGAGATTTCTAAAACTTTAACTATCTTAGGTTTTCTGTGTCAGATCGATGTAAAATATTCATATCAATTTATATCAACCATACATTTATATCAGTTTAGATAATCAGAAGCAGGTAAAGCTGGTAATATGGATATTTTCATAAAAAACAGAAGGGTTTTAAATGGAAAGTCTATCCTAAGGTCATGGACTGTAGTGGATACATCATTCACTGCCCCCACTCAGGCCTCTCCTTACTAGAACAAGGGAACACAGACAACAATTACACCACAGTCCAGCTGTATCCCTGGTGCCACTAACACATGAGCATCTGGAGAGCACGTGACATCTTTCCTCTAACTCAGGTTCTCCAATGTGTCTTCTCCGTCTTTCAGTGGCAGCAAAGGCAACACACAGTCGCTGCGACATTGGGATACCCCACTCAGGTCTCAGACCAGTCTGGGGGAGAATGTTGAATTACCAGAAAATCTTCATGAGCAGCTGTAGCGGGACTGGTGTCAGGCTAGCCCTGTTTAGCAAACCCCAGTACAGGAAGCTAATGGTCTACCGAGGCTTTTGGATTGTGCTATGTGTATCATTATAAAACTAGGAAGCCACTGTGGTCCTCAGTAGAGCAACAGTTCCTGCTTTGCAGCTATGACTTCACAGTCAGTCAGCTCATTGCCTGTAGGGAAGTGGGGATGTCAGTAAGAAAGTTCATCCACGACAGGAGGAAAGAAACGCATGAAGGATAACGTAGGGACGGACGATTGCCCCTGAGCACATACCACAAGGTCCTTTCAGTCGGCTCTCCAAGAAGTAAGTTTTCTTCCTCTAGGCTTTCATTTATCAGATTCACAGCTAAGACTGATGAATCCTTGCCTGGCCAGTGTTAGGGCATGTGTGGGTGATAATTCAAAAACATTTGGCCAGGCTTAAAAGCATAATCACCTGTCACATTTTCATTCATCAAATCCCACTCTTCTGCAGACGGTTGTGGGATGGATGTGTTTGTAAGTAAGGAGTGAGGGGTACTTGAACTAGAAGGGGTCGGGCAAAGAGTGGCAAACCAACTATCAAAGTAAATGAAAATACAAATGAGTCAAAGTTTTTGAAATTTGGAGGGGAAAAAATAAAGTCAATTTTCTAAATCACCCAATCACACTTCTTAGGAAATGTAGGACCCAAGCTTCACATTCTCTTGTTTCTTTCAGCCCATAGTTTGCTGTTTCCCTAACGATGATCAGAGTAATTATGACGTCTTCATCTTCTCACGTTATTCCACCTCCTACAGTCCAGTTCAGGTCAGTTTAGTTTCCAGAGAAGTGCTTCCTGGGTGAGAGATGCTAGAGGAACTGAAGACCGAGCAAAAACACTGCACACATAATTCATCAGACTCAATGCCATTTAAAAAGGCATTGGATATAAATTTCATGATGGAAAATACCGACACAAACTTGACCTAGTCTCTCGGTTGCAGAGTGGACAAGTCACTTGAAAATTTCAAATAATGAATCAAAGTGAAAAGACAGGACCATGAGTTTTTGAGGCAGGATCTCTCACTGGGCAGGATCTCACTACCTAGGCTAGACTGGTCACCAGAGAAGGCCAGACATATGTCTTTCTCTGCTTCCCCAGGGCAAAATTATAAGCAGCCATGTTTGGCTTTTTAAAAGTGAGTTCTGGGGATCGATGTCAGAGGCTCATTTGTTCGGGGTAAACACTTTACCAACTGAGCCAACTCCCTAGTCTATGGTCTTCCTATAACTATAAAAATTTCATATTTCATTTCACCACATTGGTAAGGCACTTAGTATTTCGAATCATCTGCAGAGAAAACGCTTAAGTTGATTGTGACAATTAAAAAGAGACCTTTGGGGTAAAAATAATCCAAGCTAGAGAATGGTTTCTGATGCTTGGTGTTCTCCTTCTTACCTTTATAAAGAGGAATTCAAATTTAAAAATAGCTGACTCATTCAAGTAAGGATAATATCAAAGTTGTACTTACTGGCGTGACGATACTGTAGTGAATGCAGAATCCGGGTTCAGAAGGAAAGTACTCATCGGACACGAATCTTATCCGGATTTGATTTCCTTTAGAAGTCTGCTTTCCTGGCACAGTCCCAGAACCACACCAGCATCCTAAAATACTTCCATCACTGGGCTCCTCAATTTCTACAAAATCATACCTGTGAGGAAGAAAAGGGGCCAGAGACATCACTGCTTAACTAGGCAATAGAAATTTTATATGTGCAAAGAACATCTAAGAAGCAGACAAGTGAGTTGCTCCCAAGTGTGCTTGAATGGAGAGCTCATTGGATGCAAAAGCTAAAGAGAACAAGGCGTGAAGACCCAGTTGGGAAAATATGAGACTTTTTCCCAAAGCCTTCAGATTTGCTATTAACAAACCCAAGGCTTAAGTTGATTGTGACAAACCTTAAATATTTTGCACAGAGAAAAATTATATGATAATTCAATCTATGGATTAAGAATTATTCTAGTTTCTATCTTAATTTCCATCTTTGCTGTTCATTTTTCTTAGCTCGGGAAGATGTATTTTGCTTAGAACATTACCAACAGTTACCAATTAAGAAAAGCTTAGTACCAAGCGAATTCTGAGAATTCTGTTAATACTTATCAAGAAGAAGCAAACTACTGACTAGTTATTTTTATTTTTAGGGTAGTTGATAACACGCACTTGGGCACCAACACACGTTTGTGCTCTTATAAAATCACTATACCACTATCCCAGCTCTCTCTTTTGCTTCTTGACATTGCATCTAAGACTTGCTAAGAAGATGCCCTACTATTGAGGAATACATCCCATGCTTTCCCTAGCATACAGACCAGTTTTTAAATAATTGCACATATAAATAAATTATGACTTCCCCGGGTTGAATTATATGATAATAAAGAGAAAGTTATAAAACTTTAAATGAGATAAAAGTCTGACACGTTTGAAAAATGATTGATAGATTTTAAAATACAATATACTATAAATATACTAGATAGAATCAAAATCAACATTTCATACAGTATTTGATTTAAAGGAAAAAGTTAATAAAAATACGACATATTGGTCAACAATAGTTATGACTCTTCCCCTTAAGTAATGTAGCCACATTCTTTAGCTTTATTTTTCTCCCATCATCTTAGGAACTAAGATTTTTTTTTAAAATGAAAAAGCATAACACATTTAATTTCAGTTATTTTCTCTAACGATTTTCTTACTTTGTTTTCCCTGACCAGTTGCCTTCGAAAGAACATGGATTCATAGGAGAAACATAGGCTAGTGTTTATTAACATAGGTCAAAACATCATGAAGGAAAAGAAGAGGGAAACAAATGAGAAAAAAACATATATGTAGGTCGTACTGTCTGAATTTGTATGTCAACTTGTTACAAGCTAGATTCATCAGCGATAGGAAACTCAGTTTAGGAAATGCCTCATGAAATCCAGGAGTCAGGCATTTTCTCAGTTAGTGATCAGTGTGGGAGGGCCCAGCCTGTGGTGGGTGGTGCCATTCCCGGACTGCTGGTTCTGGGTGCTGTAAGAAGACGGACTGAACAAGCCATGGAAAGCAATCCAGTGAGCAGCTCCACTCCATGGCCTCTGCATCAGCTCCTGCTTCCAGGATCTGCCTTGTTTGAGTTCCTGTCCTGATTTCTTTCAGTAATGAGCAGCAATACCGAAATAGAAGCCTAATAAACCCTTTCCTCCCAAATTTGCTTTTTGCTCATGGTGTTTTCTCACAGGAATGGAAACCCTAAGACATAGGTCAGAGTGAAAGGAATGGAAAATTAAAGCAAGCCATTTCTATATACTCAGGTGACCATACTGGGGACGCAGTAATCCTTATAATACACTTCAAGTATTAATTTTCAAGGTGAACAATTGTCCGAGCCACAATTTAAAGGATTTACTAAGCCTACTTTATGAGCCAATCAAACATCCCATTCTCAGGGCAACATGATGAGGGACATGCAGTGCAAAGTGGTGGTAATGACCACTCCCTCTCTCCGCCTTACTCCTGAGACCCAGGGAGGATTTATGCCCTTTGATGTTTAAAAAACAAGTCTAATGTTGTAGACAAAATTTTTCTTCTCCTGTGGGAATGTAGAATCTGTGAGGATATGGGAGCTATTTGCTTCCTCCAAAGAATGTAAGGAGTACACCAGAGAAATAAATTCACCGGTAAACATAATTGTCAGATACCCAGCTTCTTTCAACAAAAATAAACCAAGCCTGCAGAACAGGCTGGCTCTAGCTCATACCGACTAAAACCCTGTCAATTAAACCTGCCCTGTGAATTATCGAGCCTGACAGTGGTGAGAAACGGAGCCAAATGAGTGTGGATTATAGAAAGCCTGGTTCTGCAAGTGTCAGCTGGATCAGGAACAGGTTGGGATAGGCAATAAAAATAATAAGACGGCAATTACTGCACAGAGCTTATCGGCTTACACTTTTGCTTCCCAAACACTAACAGAATCTTCGGGCTCCTATTCAAACCCCAGATATTCTTCTAGACTCTAATTAATCCTGAAAATGCTTTGAAGTAATTATCAGACTTACTAGGTGATTACAATGTGTCAGGCACTTTTTTTAGGTTCTTCTGAATACTAACTCAATACATCCTCTTAGCAAACTGAGCTGGAAAGGTTCTGATTACGCACTGTTTTAGGGTCATTAAATATAGAGAAGTTAAGTAATTTGACTAAGCTTATAATGTAACTAATGGTAAAGTTACAGCTTCAGTTTCAGAAGCCCAATCCCACACTCTTAGAACACTGTCTTAGAACAGCTCTTTTCAGTCTGTGGGTTGCAACCATTTGATCAAACAACCCTTTCCACAACAGGGAAACACATATCTTCATTACATCTCACAAAAAAATAGCAAAATTGTCATCATGAGGTAGCAATAAACATTATTTTATGGCTAGGGTCACCAAACCATGAGGACCTGTATTAAAGGGTTGGAGCATTAGAAAAACTGAGCATCTCTGTCTTTAAAGACAAGGAGGGAGGAGGAAGAGGAGGAGGAGGAAGAGGAGGAGGGAGGAGGAGGAGGAAGAGGAGGAGGAGAAGAAGCTAAGCTACTACTCACTGTATTTAAAACATATTTCTATAATTAAATTTATTTTATTCAGACTTGTAACGACGGAGAAATTGCAGGTTTCTACACAAAATCTGAACATGAAGTTGTGTTTAAGGGCTGAAAAACGAGCTATAATAAATGCAGGTGAATATGCACCTTGCCAGTTTAGATATTTATTACATCTAACTTTATAAAGTTTATTATCAGCAACTCTGAATTCTTTGCAGAGAATCTGGAGCAACGTAGACTGTGGGAGGCAAACACATAATCACACTTTCCAGGACTAACAACAAATGACAGGGAGATTCTCACGGGAACAAGAGAGCTCACCCCATGAGAAGTGGTTCAAATTGCCAAAGTGAGATTTTAAATTAATCTTATTACTAAACAAAATAAAAACAATGCAATTGTATAAGTCATCAATTCAAACTATAAAACTAAAAATAATTAAGAATAAGAGAAAAAGTCAAAAAGCAATATACTGGTAACAAAATCTGTCACGAGATATAATCAAACAGGAAAATAATATTCATAATTAAATCAAAAACTGACAGAAAAAAGACAATAATAAAAAAGACAATAAACACAGCCACTAACTAGGTAGAAGATATAATTACACTTAAGAATGAACTTAAAATTTAGAGTTTAATGCAATTGTTCATTAAATATATTTGAAAAGTTTTATGAAATTGATGACTAAAATATAAACTATTAACTTAGTGAAGACATAGTTAAAGTAAATAACAACTCAGAGAAATTTAAAAATTAGTCAAGATTTATCAGTAGAAAAGATGAAATAAAATGGGGTTTTATGAGTTCTCTATTAAATTTAAACAAATATATAATCCCAATTTCTTATAAATAATTTCAAAACATTAGAAATGGTAAATTTCTCAATTAATAGCAAAAACCCCTAACCTAAACTTTGTATTTAATTCTATGAAAGGGCAAAGGTTAGCATTCAGAAATATGGCCAATTTCACTCTTGAATTTCAATTGCAAAAAAATCCATATCTATCAATCATCAGTAGATTACATGATTAGAATAATTGGCCTAGTATGAGCTTTATCCATAAATAAAAATGAATATGGAAATGCTCCACAAAAATGTTTGTTTTTTTTTAAGTAACACCAATATTATCATAGTAGTAAGGAAGTCACCAGTATGGCTCAATTAACTGCTTATTAAAAATAATAGCAGAAAACTTTCAAATCTGTGTGAAAATTTCCTAGCAGAAACTGACAGCATGCATCACATGCCATGAAGCGAGTTTGATCCCCACAGCAGAGCACACTGAGGTGCTCTCGATACTCTTCTGGGGATTCAGAGAAGAGGTTACAGACACGTTTGAAATAGAAGAAGCAAAAATGTTGTGATAATAGCAAAGAAAATAAAAGTCCTTGGTTGCTGATAGATTTGCATGTGGGTGTGTACACATTTGTGTGTTCGTGCACGTGTATGAGGAAAACTTCAGTGAGATCCTCAGGAATGCTGCCAACCTCCTTTGTAACGGGGTCTCACTGTCCTGGAGCTCAACTAAGGAGGATAGAGGTTGATATCATGATGTCTTCCTCAAAGGCTTCTCCACCTTAGCTTTTGTGTCAAGGTCTCCTGCTGAAGCAAGTGTTTGCTGCTTTTGGTAGAAGGTCTGTCCAGCAAGACCGTGTTACTCCCTTCCCCCGAATCACAAGGATATGTCAGACTTGAAGTTTTCACATCAGTTCTGGGAAATGAGCAGATCCTCACCATTGCACATCAAGCGTTTTACCAGGAGAACCTTCCTTACTCCCAGCTAATAGGTTTTGAGAGGGTTAGTGGAGTCTGAAGAGCCTAGGTATGGGGCAGCAGGATTGAGGTGAGCTGGAGGGTAACTGTTCTACATCACTTATATTGGGGAAGATCTAACAAGAGCTCCCCTGGGTTAGGGAAGACAGGAATCCAATTTACTTTAAATTCTGAGCTTTTAAAAAGGATGGAGAATGAATAAGATAATTCAGTAAATGAACTGCATATATGGCTGATATACAGAGATCAATACGTTTTGTTCATGACTTCATGAGGAAAAATGCACTGTTCAAGGCCAAACACAAAGAAATGCATTAGCCAGTAATGAATGGACATCAACTGTCTAAGAAAATGTATTACTGAATAACAAAAGTCATGGACCTATTTTTTTAAATCAAAATCTTGATAAGATTTGTAACGTGTTGGTGTAAAATAGTAATTACCCTAACACAGCAAACACGATGAGGGATATACACGCAACCAGCGCTCCACAAATATCAGCTCCATCGCCAATCAAAACTCACCTGGCTACTCCAATTATGCCATGGCACGGGGTACAAACAGGATATGAGACAAATCAAAGTCATACGGGTCAGACTGAGAAAGGCAGGGGCAGAAGCCTGGCCTTCGGCTAAGAGTCCATGCTTTAGAGAACCACACTGTCCCTGGTAAGCAGAACACAGTGAAGAATCATTCCACCTTAAATGCCACTGTCTTTAACTAACTCTCTACAAGTACCTTTGGGACACCCCAGAGGCTCTTTTACAAAACAAAGATATTAAGCCTGGCGGTGATGGTGCACGCCTTTAATCCCAGCACTCGGCAGGCAGAGGCAGGTGGATCTCTGTGAGTTTGAGGCTAGGCTGGTCTACAAGAGCTAGTTCCAGGACAGACTCTAAAACTACAGCAAAGCCCTGTCTCGAAAAATAAAAAAACAAAACAAAAACAAAGATGTTAGTCATTAACTCAGAAAAGGTTTTAAGAGGGTTAAATGAGAGAAAATACCTGTACACAGCATTCAATAATAAACTGCTTAATGAATACTATCTTTTGCTTTCCTGGGGGGTAGGCATGGATGAGCGCAGCTTGCATGTGCAGGTGTAACCCTACTGGAGATTGCACTCGAAACTGGACTGGCTGGTGACCAGCTTCAGGGATCCTGCTTATTGTGCCTGCCCAGCACTAGGGATGCAGTGGGCATGGCCATACCTGGCTTTCTATGTGAAATCTGGGATATGTGAACTGGTATCATTAGGTTTGTGCTGAAACTATTTTACACACTGACCATCTCCCTAACCCAGTAAATCCTAGTTCTGCAAGACGATGGTTGCTTTAATCTGACGTAGAACCTCTGATGAAAGACATAAAAACTATGGAAGAACAGGCCCTAAAGCTCCATGTGAAATTATAACCTGGGAGAACATTTTTGACTCTAAATAAAACATTAAATTTATACCAAAGTACCTGGATATAATTTTGAGTACAATATGATAATATATACAACACAGCTAGATAGGAAAACTAGTACAGTTAATTTAGGAGGTAATATGCAAAATTCTCAAAAAGCACTGCAGAATTATGCACATCCCACTTTGGGATATATATATATATANTTGTTCATATATATGTATGAACATGAGCCAGTATATCAAGCAGATTTCTGCACTCTCACCCTAACTTCGGTGTTGTGGACAATAACAAAAGCATGGAATAAATTTAATTATATGCATATAAGTAAATAAAATATGGGGTGTGTGAGAGATGATTTGCATATTTAAAGGGAAAAATGCTTAAAGTTCTGTCGTTCACTGTAGTATGTAATATGGACATTAGGATAAATGAAATAAGTCGGGCACACAGAAAAATACTGCTTAGCTTCACATATACTTGGAATCTAAAATATAAGTCTACCTCATAGAAACAGAGCCAAAAGATGACAACCAGAGGCAGGGCAAAGGGAGAGATGATGGAAGTGGCAGTTATTGAGCACAAGGTGATGTTTCAGGTCAGGTAAAGGAATAGGTTACTAATCATGGTAAGTGTCAGGCACAGCCAGTGCCTGACATCAGAGGCCAGGCCCAACTCCACTGCCGCTTTCTCGGTGGAAGCAGTTGTCTTGACTCTAGCACACCTTTGACAGATCAGCCTGTAGAAATATTCTTTTAACAACTGCTCCCCTTGTAGTAAAGAACAGATTCATTGACCACTTACAAAATCTCTGGGCACTTTCTTTTCTTTCTTGACGTCATGCTCAGAGTGGGATTACCAGACTAAAGGGTGAAGAGCCCTCCTCAAGAAACTCAGGATCTTATGTCTAAAGTGGAACAGTTTATGAAATACTTAATGGCCGATCCTCATCCAGATACCCCCAGATGCCTCTGCTTGCAACGGATGCCAACAGATGTTCCCTTTTTATCACTGCACTACCACGGACAGGAAGCCATGGTTTGGACAGCAGTTGTCGGTGTTGACTCAGGATGATTCCCAAGAAATTAGACAGAGCATGTGACCAAAAGGTGAGGTGCAGAGTCCTCAGACCCCTGTCTTCTAAAGAACATGTCCTTCACTCTGTGCCTCAATCTAACTCGTGATGAGGTTTACACAAGAGTCTCACTAAATGGGATGGTTTGTGTGTACAGCGTTCATTGAACACAGGTGGTGTGAGCCACTTATAAATTAGTCACAACTAAATGACAGTTTATATTCGATAGAATACTTTTACATATGTGCTGAAAATGCCACTGGGCATTAGTAAAAGCAAGCTGAGGAGCTACATGTAAGAAATGAAATTATCATTCTGCAGAGGACCTGGTCTCCTAGTATTCTTCACGAGGCTCACAGGGCAGCCTGTGACTCAAATCCCAGGGACTCTGACATTCTCATTGGTCCCTGTGGGCAACAGCATGAACATGGTGTACATACATACATGCAGGCACTCACACATGAACACCAAAAATTTTACATGATGAAATTAACTTGGCTATGGAAAGGTAACTCATCTTCACCAGCTGAAGGGAGACTGAAGTCAGCCAAGGAGAATCTGGGTGCACCCAGTCAGCATACTTTCTGGAACCACAAGTCTTAACACTGGACAATGGCTGATATTCTTCAGTGAAAGGTTTGAATCTCAGAAAGAAGATAAATAAAATATCATAATCCTACCTCACATGACATGCACAGGCTTTCGGTTAGTTTGTTTTTATGTTTTGTATTTTCTGGGATTGCCACTTTGATTGTTTACTAGGACAAGTGGCTGATGGACTATGTGGGATTCTGTCTTTCACTGAAACAAATGATTGAATAATGTTTTCATTTCCAAAGAAAGGAAAGAAAACAGAAAGCTTTGTCTCAAAGGGGCTAGCCAGGTTGTCAGCTGATGCGATCAGAGCTCTAAGTCCTGCTCTTAAAGGCGATTACTTCTTATTCCACAAAGTGAAAATGAAAATGAGAAACACCGGGCTTAGCGCCTGCTTGGTTAATTCACCTCCTAGGCAAGATCCCGGGGCAGGGATAATTTGGTAAGTTTTATTTTATTCTCTTCTTGCTCCATTTCAAACTCTCCTTCCTTTTTACTCTCTGTTTCTCCCTGTTTTAGTTAGCCTCTCCAGGCGCTGTTACACTAAAGGGTCTGCCACAGCCTTTCACAGGTCCCCACATTGCCAGAAAACCTCCCAGTTTTAAGCCATTTCCCGTAGGTCACTGCGATTTTCTTTTTTGCTCCAGCTGAATTCACTCAGATCTTTCTCCTCTGTAGAAGAGACAAGATAGTTCTTAAATAAATTTGTGATTATCTCATGACTTCTATTCATATGTTTGTACATTTCTGTCTTCCTACTTATTCCATGGACCTAAATTTCCCTCTCTAAATACCAAGAATCAATGAGGCATTTCACTTCTGAATCTCGTTAGTCTGAACTACATGATGTTAGCAAGTCATATCTATTACTCTCAAAGCCTTTTGCAATAGGACAGCCTTCCATTAGTGACACTTCAGTGATTTGTATAAAAGAAAATTCAGTTATTTCAGATACAAACATGAAAAGCACACAGGTAAGGCTGGGGGACAATAAAATGGGCATTCTCTAATTTCAATGGCTAAATTGTTTATATTTTTATTTAAACGAGAGCTTAAAATATGAAAACTATTCTTTGGTCTTAAAAAGAGAAGAGATCAAAGACAATTCTGAAGACAGTCTTGGCCATTATCTCCCAGACTCCTGTTCCTTCAGTCATTCACCACTTCAGTGTGAGCATAAAAAGCCCAATTAGGCTCGTCTGAGAACTGCAGGCCTTCCTTTGACCCGAGAGTAAGGCACACACTTCTGCTCGCTCTTGTCCTGCCGACTTCAGGGAGAAACCTACGAAACTTTGCAGACAGCTCTCCAGTCTCCTTGAGGGCTTCTGGGCAACTGAGTCATTGTGGGCTGTTTCAGGCTTTAGTCACTATGAACCTCAACCTGGGCGAGACAGCATATTTCACCAGATGGTAAACATGACCGCATCTTTTGGGACAGTGATTCCAGCAATAATGGCCCTGTCATAGGTCAAATACTTACTCTGTGTCACGAGGTTATTACTCAGGGGTTCCAATCTACGCAGCAGTACATCTCAGTGGGTAGACTGAGAACACGCCTAGTCGTAACTTCCAAAGATTACAAATCAATATTTTGAAAATGAAGTATGGAGTCCTCTAATGCAGGGTTATCTTCCCACATCACTAGACACAATTCCACTTCCTCAGACCTCAGGCACATAAGAGCTCCTCAGGCAAAGCCTTCTGGGAGTCCCAGAAGAAGAGGCAGTGACTTCATTGTAACATAGTGCATACCACACCCACCTCAGTTTTAATTTTGATTTTCCATGAACATTCCGTTGCTATTCAATGCTTTCTGGAGGCCAAAGGGCCATCGGATTATTTATGTTCCCCTCACGTGTAGCATGATATTGGATGATGCGCAACAGGGTGCGTGAGTGCTGGCTGAATGGGAGGATGGATTAGTATATACATAGATGATACATATACATATGATACATAGATGGGTGAGTATATACATAGATGATACATACACATATGATACATAGATGGGTGAGTATATACATAGATACACAGATGATACATACACATATGATACATAGATGGGTGAGTATATACATAGATGATACAGTAACAGATTTATAGACAAGTATCAAGAGACAGTGTTGGCAAAAATACAATTCTACATATGGTGTTGCCATAGAAATAGCTCACATTCTTTCTCATAAATATTTTACTCTTTCTTTCATTCCAATTCTGGATAGTTACATTAAATGCAAGCTGATTTTCTCAAATCTAGCTACATTGTTCAGTGTAATGAATTGGATATAACACTTTGAAATTTGTTTTGATGTTAGTTTTCCACCAATCACTTGCGTGTCATGTCCATGGTGAGCGCTGAGCTCTGTAGACACATTTTCCACTCTGGTTTCACACAAGCTATGGTATTTGCTGTACCATAAACCCATGGTCTAGCTTTCTGTATATTTATCAATTGGGAAGGAAGCATTAATTACATAGTCACAAGTGACTGAAATCTTGTTTCTTGGTTAATCTTTTTCTCTGACCATTTTTCTTGCTCTCTCTTTCTTTTCTTTCTTTCTTTCTTCCTTCCTTCCTTCCTTCCTTCCTTCCTTCCT
>LOEQ01002150.1:196198-208685 GCA_001685075.1 Bramus lutescens | reverse complement strand
TCTCTCTCTCTCTCTCTCTCTCTCACACACACACACAAACACACACACACACACTTGCTAACAATGACCTGTTAATTAACTAGAAAACTTGATTCAGTTCCTTCTCCAAATGAACATACTAATAAGTGAAGGCTGGGGAAAGATTCTAGGGAACACCAGAGGGAAACCATATGCCCCAGAAAGAAACGTGATTACACTCTGTTTAAATCCTCACACTTCTAATAATTAATTACACATTAGAGAGTCTGCAGGAGAGGGAATATTCTATACACATTTCTGTAATGAGCAGAAGACAGGACTCAATCATTGGAGTGACCAGATAGAAACTCAAAGGCACCCGGACAGAAAAGACGGTCACCATGAATGACAAGCTTTCATGTCTACATCTGTTCATGTTGGAGGTTCAGTCAAGAGCAGCACATCACCTCTAGTTCTCTCATTCCATGGTGGCTCATTGCAGCAACCTTCAACACCAGGACATACCAGACAGTGTGTGATAGAAAACGGCACAAACGCAGAGTAAATAAAAACGTACATTCAGCTTACCTTTTAATGTTCTTTCTCCTCTTTTCTATGCCAGTCCAGATGCTGGGGTATAGATCCTCCCTGCCAGTGGATGAGATAGTAAAATTGAGTCTTGGTGACCTCAGATCCTAATCTAGGTGCTTCAGAATTTTCAATTTTGGATTTTGGAAATTAAAAAAAAATAATCGAATAATTGAAAAACACAAAGGTTGTAAAACTGTCTGAGTCAGTCAAATGAGCTTTCATTTGTGGACAATAGTACTGTTTTTTTTATGGGAGATGGTCTTGGCTGGCATAGAAAAATATAAGAAAGAGCATTATTTGGTAGAACATATAACCTAGACACTTCAATTCTCTCAAAACTTTCACATTCACTCAACTAATACCTATATGTACTCTGAATATGTTACTGGCCTGATGCTTCATATCATATTATTCCGTTAGAATTTTAATAACCATGTGAAGTTATTCTTCTCCTACTCTGTGCTGTCCCAGAAACTGAATTTGTTTAAGACCCATACAGTGATTCCTGCATGCCAGAGTTTTCAGTGCCCCTAAGTACTTAAAAGTGTCCTCCACTTTAGGCAGGACTAGGGTATTCTTACTATTGATAAGGAACCGTGGAGTTGAAAACCCCATTGCTAGTGTTAAAATCTGGTTTTGTATTTTATTTTTTGTTTGTTTCAAATCAACATATCCTCTCACAATTATTCAGATAGAAATTCATAAAGCCAAAATGTCATCATTTGAAGAGATTTGATGTATTAGCTTTAAAAGAGCAAGAGGAGCCAAGGAACAGGTACATGGTTTTGTTTGAGGACTGCATTCTTGACACCAAGCTCAAAGGGAAAATCATAAAAGTTCGGATTTGTTGGCAAAAATATGGATACTGTCACATTTAATAGCTAGTGAAGTGCCCTTCAGTGATAATAAGGAAACTAACTGAAGAACATGTTTTAACTGAATTTAGCATCTAGGGAATGATGAAGTCACTGGCCCTCCTTTCCTCACTCAATATGTAGACCCTACTGAACCACTGTGAGCAGACATCACTCCCCTTCTGGGTCCCAAATAGAGCGTAAGTGCCAATGCCACGTGTGTACATGATCTGTCACTCAACTTCAATAAAGCAAGTTGTGGAAAAACAGCATTATGCAACTAATCAAATCAAGTTATTACAAATTTATTCAAAAATGTCATGACCCTAAAATTGTACATCCTTTTATAAAGTTACTTCATTACTCTTCCTGAATGAGAATACTATTTCCAACAGTG
Organism: Bramus lutescens; assembly: GCA_001685075.1. NCBI lineage: Eukaryota > Metazoa > Chordata > Mammalia > Rodentia > Cricetidae > Bramus > Bramus lutescens. The sequence continues at coordinate 206,885 of LOEQ01002150.1, read as the reverse complement.
CTTTATAAGTCTTATGATTTTTAAGTTGCAAACATATTTTCTAGTAAGGACAATGAACTTAAATGTGAATCATATCAAAAATTATATTTCCTAACATGGGTGGCCACAGACATTCTTGTCTAAGGTAATAAGTTGATTTTATCTATTTTAAATGTGTATATGTGAGAGTGTGTGGTGTACACACATATGTGTGTAATGCTCTTGTCAATGCAAGCATGAAGAGGCCAGAAGAGAATGCCAGATACGTGTCTCTATCACTCCCTGGCTCATTCCCTTGAACTAAGGTCTCATACTGAACCCTGTGCTACACTGAAGAGCACCATGCACCAGAGATCCATTGGTCTCCAGCCCACCCCAACATTTCAGTAATGCGCACACATTCACCCTGCCTTTCACATGAGTCTTGGGCATTTGATCTTGGGTCCTCGGGCTCTTGCATATTGAGTTATCAGCAGAGCCCAAACCAATACATTTAAAAAAAATAGAAGAGAGTGACAGTGTCATTTCAGATCTTCAGATATGAACCATAACAAGAGTGCAGAAGGCGTAGACATATGATTACTTTAATAACAAAAGACAGCATCGACCCTCAATGGAGTCGACTCTAGCAAAATGGCTGTCGCCTCCCTTTCCACCTTATTACATGTCACCCATCATGCCTACAAGCAGCACTGACACTTATGCTCTTCTTGAGACAGCAACAAGGAGGGATGACCTTTCACAGTGGCTAGGCAGATGTACTACATTGAGGGAAAAAAAGAGAACCACTGATTTCGTCATTCCATGAGTATTAAATTCAAGTTTCCGATGAATGTACTTTTCTTGTTTGCTTGCTGAGCAGAAATTTTTCTTCATTTTCACAAATTTGGTAATATCTCTTATAATTACAGTATTTTGCTCAAGTTGATTAAGACAGCAACAATAAAGTGACCCAGAACATTCTCTGTATGGTTGTCTTTCTTGAAATTGAGATCTGGAAACATTATTGCCAATCATGACTGATTTGCTAAATTCTGGTGTCTTTTCAGTGCATGGGTCAGGACACTTGAAACTAATTCTATCCTTGAAAGTAGAGATTATTCTGGAACTTAATCCTCCTTAAAAGGTGACAAATTTCAGAGATTGCTTAAATGGTGTTAAATGATCAGGTGTTGGGGAAAACAAAAAGGATGAAACTGCCAAGATTACTGACTTCCTATCCTTCAAATGATCATTTAGTTATTTGATTATTTCATTTTTAAGAATGTATGTGATTTTTATAACAATCTAAAAAGGACCTTAGATTTTACCAATATTTTTTGTTCTTTCTGTGTATCACAGTTTGTCACAGCCCCTCCTACCATGTGGACAATAAATCTGTATGAACTGGTTAGATGTCGAAGACAATACCTCCTGCAAACACATCCACAGAGAAAATTTAGTAAATGAAAAGGATGACGTATGAGTTGATTCTTGGACTTTCATATGAAATATGAACCTTTCTTTTAGGGAAGTGTTTTGTTTCAGCTTAAGTAGACCTGACAAAGGTCATGCTTTACATATGAAAAGATGCCAGCCTCCCTTCCAGTGACCGAAAATTCTATTCCTACAGAATGAAGTTGTATTGAACCAATATTTGCAAATAGACTCCTGGGGTCTTCAGGATCTCTAATAAAGACTCCAAGGTGCAACAAGCATCACATTCTGGAATCACAAGGCACACATTTATTTAAAAAAAATAGTCTTTGTGCTCTCGGCCAGACTTGGGAAGTGAATAAATATTAATAACCTGCAATAAAGGCCTTGAAGGGTTGTCCCTCCACAATTCCAAGACGAAAATGTATCTTAAATAGGCTGATGTGTTTCCTTCCCTGTACCTCATGAAGCACAATACAACATTGTGGTAGGGCAAGAGAGTGAAGATTCACATCATGGCAAAGTCTTTGCCTGCAGGATAGCCTAGCCAGGCACAGGAAGCTTTTGAGACAATGATAGGAGTTCCTACAATCCTTCTTGCCTTTGTAATTGCTCTCAATACAAAAGTATCCTTCGAAATCCCTCCAGTATATCAAACTTCTGAATTAAGTCTACAGAAAAGACAGGTCACATTTAAACATTTATCTCATGATTTGAGAATGTTTCGAGATGTGCAATGGTCTAGAGGCTCTAACCGGAAAATTATACACCTAATTATGTATTCTAAAATTGTTTTTACACTAAAGAATATAGAGTTTTTAACTCTATCCTTGGAAGCTAACCTTTAACCTTTTGCTGACCAAATAGAAGTAAAGATTAATGTCTTTAAAGATGACAATGTCACCATAAAGCAAAGCTGATGCATTTTTTATTTTAATGTGGGAACGCATAGGCAGCATTTGAGTCATTTAGTTTTTGTAGCTTTCAGATTGTACAGTCTACTTACACATGATGAGTAAGTGTTCTACCTGTGACCTACACTACCTGTCTCAAGTCTTTGAAAAGAAAGAAGAAAGATATGGGTGGGTCAATTTTTTGTGTAAAATTGATACACATATTCCTAATCAACTATATAGGAAGGTTTTTAATATGCTGCCTGGAAAGAAAATGAGTTTTCAGTATATAATTTAAAACAATCTAAGCCACAAATGATCTCCAATTGGTAAGTACTTGAAAATAAAAAAAAAAAAATTAGCTTACTTCAATGGAGTCTCACCGAGTATACCATCCATTTTAAGGCCAGGCCTCATACCAAGAAGTAGATGGTCAACACATAGCTAATTTAATAGCAGTTTTAGAGACAGGTCCTTTGTATATATATTCTGGTTTCCGGTTTTGTGTGGTTGAGGGATTTCTGTGTATGAGAGAATGTGTGTCTCACAGAGCTATACGTGCTTCTTGTGTTTTTTTTCCTTTAGTTCTTTTCCTTCAGTTCATTTATTTTGTTCTATTCATTTTTAAATTTTTGTATTATATTTTAGATGCTTACTTATACCTTAATGAAAGAAAGGGCATGGGTTTAGGTGGGTTTGGAAATGGGGAGGAGCTGAGAAGGCAAATCATAATCAGAATACATTGTATGAGAAAAGTTATTTTCAACTAAAACAAAAGCTAAGAAGTCTTTGCAGACATTAGTTTAAAATAGCACCCATGGGACTGGAAGGATAACTTAGCAGTTCAGAACTCTTGCTGCTCTAGGAGGAGACTCAGCTCCCACATTACACAACACAACTGTCTATCCCTCCAGCTCCAGAAGATCCAGCACTCTCTTGTGGCCTCCATCAGCACTGTGCATGCATATGGGACATAGACATACATGCAGGCAAAACACTCATAAAAATAAAATAGAAAAAAAATTAAAAGTACCCAGGCTGAGGGGCAAGTCATTGATAGAGGACAGACATAGGGAGCACAAGGCTCCACGTTCCATCCCAAGCAGCGAGTTTCCTCCAAATACTAAGTTTTCAGATGAAGCTGTATTATAACTGTGTCATTAAAAAAAATGTATGTTTACAAAATAAAGAACATTATAGTAGAAAGCTCAACTTCCACAGATGTATTCCAACAGGAAGCATTTATTTATTTTTTGATGACTCTTCCCCAATCTGGAACACAGCATCTTTTGTAAATGATGAAAATACCCTGTCTATTTGCACAATTATTTCCTATCAATAAACCACTAAATGCAAATTCAGAAACGGCAGTGACTGGCTAATCATTGAGTGGATTTATTTACCTGTGTTGTGTGGCCCTACTTTTCCTATTGTGGGTGTTCTTTTGAATGGCTTCCTCCTAAATATGGCACTAGTTCTTTCCCAAGCAATCCTCAGTCACTCTTCCCTAATCCCAAACCCCTAGAGACCTCAAACACTTCTTAGACTTGATAAACACTGTCCCTCAGCACAGATCCTTTGAATCTGCACAAGGAGCTCAGGGCTCTCCCCTAAACCACAAAGTCACATTCACAGATGCATTGCCCCTTTTAGATCCTTTACACGCACTCTGGATGCCTCAGATGCATGCACAATGTATGAGCTGTACTCCTTCCCCAATTCCTAAATCCCCACTATGAGACTCGCCATTTCACCTAGCAGGCCACCTTAAACATCTCATCATCTGTTGATGACAGCTTTTGACTGACCAAGATTCAGATTACGTTTAAGTGAAAACTCACTAAGCATAAAGCTCAATGTTCTAAAAACATTGCAGCTGTTTCTGCAATTGTCTTCAACAGAAATTATACTTCTTGCTCATACAGTGATTTTCCTTCTCCTTAGTAAAAGGTGAGTGCTCCATCCTCCTGGCAAAGGGTTTTGGTGCCTCAAACTAACAATATTTTTATACCAGTTGGACACATCTACTAGTTTAAAACCATGTGTAAATAAAGAGCTAATAACATACATTCCAAAATAATCCATTTAAGAAGGTGAAGTACTTCAGCAAGTAGGCGTATTCATGTCTGTTATTATGAAACTTAAATGAGTAAAAGGATCATCAAGATGGCTTAGATGTTAAGGGATCTTGCCACCAAGGCTAATGAACTGAAGGTGATCCCAGGAACCACGTGGAAGAAGGAGAAAATTGACTTCTTCTAATTTCTTCTGACCGCTCAATGTGTGACACAGCATTAGAAGACACGTACACACACACACACACACACACACACACACACACACAAGCATGCAGAATAAAAGGCAGGCAGATAGATAGACAAAAAGATACCTTTAGACTAAACTAAATGACTAAGTAAGTAACTTCAGCATGAGGCTTGTTCTTCAAACTTTGTTAATTTTTTATTTTCTTATAACCGAAGATTTAACTATCATATAACTGAATTGTGATTTTTAGTTCTAATTTAAGAAAATATACCTTTTATAATAATAAAAAGACATTCGTATCTGACCTCTTAATATTTTGACCATTTCTGTAGATTATGAATTGGATGCAATGCAAACATTCACTGTAGAGTTCAGACTTCCCATTCTGGCCTTTGTGATTTTTTTTTAAAGAAACACATTGCTAGTTCCTAATAGGTATTAATAAAAGCTTAGCTAACATTGGCCCTTTATCCTTCTTTATTCTCCAAGTTGAATCCAGGATCTCACACATATTCAGCAAGTACTCTACTATGCTCAATTCAAACACTTACTGATCTAGTTCCCCAAGAAACTCATAATAATTATGTTTACTCAATAAAATTAATTGGGCGATTTCATGTATCTATAGTATCAAATTGACTCATCAATAAACATGATTTTCCTGTCTCCATTTACTCTGATTTCCTTTGCCCTTTCTTTTTTTTAACACTAGCTGAATAAGTAGGACTATAGATGCAGCAAATAAAGAAGCCCCAACATAAAACTGCCCTTAATAACCAATGAGCAATGGCNAACATGATTTTCCTGTCTCCATTTACTCTGATTTCCTTTGCCCTTTCTTTTTTTAACACTAGCTGAATAAGTAGGACTATAGACGCAGCAAATAAAGAGACCCCAACATAAAACTGCCCTTAATAACCAATGAGCAATGGCTACTGACTGGATCCCTGCCAACTGGGAAATTACCCATGCCACACTGGGGCACTATGCATAAATGGATTACAGATCCAGGATAAGAAAAATAAACAATGGTACAGTAAGATTTAACTCTATCTCTCAGGAATTCCTGTCAAAATATTTTGAATATTAGCCGCCTCTCCCCAATTTAAAGATACACCTCCTAGGTTAAGTCACAGCTACCACCTAACCAGTTTTGTAGCTGCTATTAATTCTAAATATTCTCATCCCTCACTTTAACAGGTTGCTGCAATAGTTAGAAGAGTGGGGGTTTTATTCATCATATTTATCACAGAATTCTTTATCACATCAAGTTAAGTTTCGTGGTCCTGAATGTCTCTGACGTTGTTGAACAGAATGGGTTTGTCATCCTCTCTCCAGAGACACATTCTTTGAAGACAGAGGATGTGGATGCCATCTGCCTTGTTTATTGCTGAATCTCCAGCAACTAGAAGACTCTAAGGGTGCACAAAACGTATGTTTAGTTAATAGATTCATGCTTGTATAAGGATATTGTTTACATGTATTTCGTCAGACTTTGCCAGAACAGCGGTAAGAATTCTTAATCCTTTTGTCTATTAAAGAATACCATAGAAACTCAAGACTGCCAATGAATAAGAAGAACCAACTTCACAAAAAACTGCTCCCTTCCTTAGCCATCACTCCCCCTTACCTTTACTTCTTTCTACATATTTAATGACCTTAAATAAATACGACATTTTTATGTGATTTAGCTGGGATGAGGGTTTCTCTTTCCAGTCCTCCAATCTTTGGTCATATATCTCATTCAGAGAAATTTCTCTAGAAATTAGCACCTGCATGCTTCAGAACAGACAGTATTTCCCGTTGTTATGAAGCTTTGAACGAAAAGGCGAGAACCCAACACAGTATCTGGTATTTCTAAGAATATTTCCTTGAGGCGTACAGCATCTGTGAAATGTGTTCTTCTCTAGAGACTCAATCTAGGACTCTCCCCTGCCCTGCTTCAGAGGCTTCTGTCGCCCTCCCCTATAAACAAATTGATACTATGAACTCACTTCAACAAGATTGTTAATGCAAGTATTTAATAAATCAAATATAGATTTTGTGCCTAAAAAAAAAGAAAAAAACAAGTTCAGCCTCATGCAGTTGGTACAAAACTACTTTTAAGGTTAAGAAACGTTTTTTAATAAATGTCATTTCCTAAAACTAACTGAGGGACCCTCTCCAGCCCACTGTTGGCATAATCTTCTAGTTTAAGCTGATTTTAGTACAATATACTTACCATGCATCAGATTTTATGTGACCAAAAAAGAAATGTAATGCATGGTGGCATAGTTTGAAAGTTTGAAAAAATTATACAAAGGTTAAGTTAAAAATGAAATAATAATAATAAACATACTGAATGCTAAGAGATACATATGCTAAAGTGCATGCGGTGAGAAATCTAATGGGAACAGAACCACTGCAGAGCAGGACATCTTTAGAGTTTATGTCTGGCAAAGAAGAAAAGTAAGAGGACACGGTAGATGCTTAGAGTTCACTCTGATGGATTGTCATTGCAGGCAGGGCTGCAGCTTTAGCAGCTTTGAAAACAGGGATTGAAACAATTTACAAGGCTAACTGCATAACAAACTCCTGGTAAACATTAGCAACAAAACATTCTCCTGGCAAATACTGCAGATCAAGAACATAAAGGCTTAGTGACAAGAAGTCAATGGGTCTACCCAAAGCATTCCTGTGCTGTTCTGACTGAAGAGGGGAAAGCTGCAGTCAGGACCTCAGATTAGAGCGAGTGAGGAAGGGGTGGGCAAGGGAACCCTCTGCAGAGACCCCTTCTGCTACTGCCCTCAGATGTGTCAAAGCCTTCAGCAAGTTGTGATAAGTATGTGTGTATTTATCTTAGTTTCCACATGTGGATGGAGCATGAAGTGTGCTGAAAACACTTTTGTGTGAATGAAAGCTAGTTAAGACATGTTTTAGGAAAATAATTTTGTGTTCAAATTATCTTACTCTGCATCATTTTTCTGTCTGATTGGATTTTTGTTATGTGGCCAAAATGTGTAATGTATGGTGAAATGGTTGAAAAATTCAAAGAAACCATACAAAGGTTAAGTTATATTGGGGAAAAAGCATTTGCATAACCACACCCAGCAATAATATTACTTATTAAGGACAAAGTACACCTGACAATAAACTGCTTACAAAATTCAAGTTAGACTTTAAGTTGATTGATTTAAAAGCAGTATTTCAGATGAAACTAAATTTTTGAGTGACACAAGGCTAACAGATTCCACACAAGTATTTTTTTAACAAATAAATTATAGAACGTCCCTTATATTTGAAATTAGTAAGAAAAGTCTAAATACTCTTTTTCATGACTTAAAACATCTATATATTTTTAAGCTCCCAAGAATTCAATGGAAAACTTTAGAGAAATTAGAAATAGATTTTAAGACAGTAAATATCCTGTTTATAAAAAGAACCATCTTAATGCAGTGCTGGGCACACAGAAGTGAGCTCTCATTTACCACTATGGACAAAGACTAATACAATTGTCTACTCTGACTAAATCATGGTAGTCGCAGTTGCTCCACAATTTTAAGTGTGTTCATTTTGTGTGTCACAATATAGTAATAAAATGAAATTTATGTGCATGTGTACATATTACATTATATACAGTTGCTTGCACATATACAAACACACACACACACACACACACACACACACACACACTAATATACCTGAATAGCATATCCCTCAATGGAGGAAGCAAAAACAAGATTAGTCCTTCAAATCCAAAAAATAAATCTGATGAAGGATTTGCTGCTTCTACCACATCCATCAGCAAAGGCCACCAAGGCACTTAGAATGGGAAACCTTGTTGACTCAAGACTTCAAAGGACCAGTGAGTCTGACGTGTTACACAAGGCCGGGGGTACACAACACACAATGATCTCATTCCCTCTGAATGCCCAAGGCACATCTTTCAGACTGGCATTGTGCGAGGGAGGCTTGTAGACCCGACTGCTCTGTATTGCCGGATATGTTTAGGCTTCTCTGGTTCTTAGCTAGGCTGGAAATAGCTGAAGGCTGCAAAGCATGCCTCAGGATATATTGTTTCCAGTGCCCCTGGTCCTGCTACTGGGTACATCATTTCAACTTGATCTTGAACAGAATAAACACTTAACTTTAGAATTGCTGTGGGGACAATAAAAGCATTTCCCTTCCAGGCATCTATTGGGACTAATTGCACTGCAAGATTGCACATATATGTGATATATGCATGTATGTGATGCATAAAGAGATACAAAAGGTGGAAAACACGCTGCTTATTGCAAACCCTACACTTCCGGAAGTGCTGTCCATGACTCATCAGTGTCTGTGGCTCATCAGCTACTGATTTTAGTTTAAGATTGACAACAGCACCAATCCCCTAACAAGCAGTTCCTAAAGTGGCCATGATAGCCAACATCCTTCTAGTATGTTCTGTTCAGCACTGAGGCTCTGAAACATGGTTTCTTAAAGTGATCAACGGCTGGGAGTTAGGTTGTTGTATAATATATAAGAACATATGTTGCTAACAATATATGAACTACTTCTTAGATAATAAATGTATATATATATATAATATTTGTGTATTATATAAGACACAAGATGTGTTTGTTATATAGTATATTTTTTTTCTTTAGACACTTCCCATATCTTCCTGTAGGAGTCTATGGCAGAGCTGCAGAAATAGCAGAGCTGTTTAGAACCCTTACTGCTCTTTTAGAGGATCTGAGTTCAGTTCCTAGCACCCACATCAAGCAGCTTATAACTACCTGACTCTAGATCCAGAGAGTCCAACACCTCTGGTCTCTTGGGGCACTTGCACTTACATTCATATTGCTCCACAGAGACACATATATAGTCATATTATTAAAAGTCAAATGAATATTTGGAAAGCTCACAAAGGTTCCTCACTGCAAGGACAGCTATTTAGCAAACAGGAACACAAGTCGATCTGATTTGGATGGAAGATGTAAAGCGATGTCACTCACACACAGGTTCACGAGGGTGAAACCATGGCTGATGTGTCCACCACTTTAGTTTCAAGCCTAGTATATGACTTACTATACTCATAATAGCATGTTCTTGAAGTTCATAATTTATGAATATTGTCACTTAAAAATGAAATAAATACAGAAGTGGGGAGAAAGCAGATCTGGACAAAAAGCACTGCACAGATCCTCACCACACTTTCTGAAACTGACACAAGTTATCACTGGACCCAGCACCAAGGATTTCCCCCACCCACGAACAGCTACTGTGCAGCCAACTTTCTGTTTATCATGGCGGAAGCACTTGGCGTTTCATCAGCAGTTTCCAGATTAATGACTGAGGAAGATGTGGCACGGCCAAATGGGAAGCCTGAAGCGCCTTTCATGCTGAAGGGTAAGTCAACAGCCTGGCATCGATGTGAACACTCGCTCCAACGTGTGAGAATGAACAATGCCGAGTTCACACAGCGTGACCGGTGACAACCAAGTGTGGCTGTGTACTGTGCAGTTAATAAATTGATTTAGCTATAAAAACATGGCAGGAAAATTAGTACACACCGTTTATCATAGAATTAACACAGTCAGATGTCATAGGTCAGAAGCTTAGTATCAACATTTACTTGAATGTTTTAATGAAATAGTGAATAGCTTTGAGGAGTTCAACATGACAGGCATAATTTTCAAAGATTTCTCAGATGCTAGAGAAGGGTGAAAACTCTAACATGACTGAATCCCATTTCTAGGCACGACATTCTGAGCTTCTGGAAAGAATTTCCACAAAAGGTAAACTCAGTGCACATACAGTAGAAAGATAAACAGTCAAACTTACCTCGAGAAAGCAAACCCTAGGTCTTCAGTCCCATTACTGAGAGCAAAGATCCATGATTACCAGCTCCTGGCAGCTTAGCTTTGTCTACAGAGATCCATCCCAAAACAAAATTAAAACTATAAACAAAAAACTAATCTTTCTGGGAGAAGGAAATCTGTGCTTCATTATTGTTTTTATAGTTCCCTGCTAGACATTAGGTTTATTTGTTCTAAGCTTTTACCAAACTCTTACACATATGAAAATTGAAAGACACCCAATACCAGAAACAGAAGGCCATACACACACACACACACACACACACACACACACACACACACACACACACA
>LOEQ01002150.1:164089-179518 GCA_001685075.1 Bramus lutescens | reverse complement strand
AATACAATTTGTGTGTTGTTATTTCGGGGCTAAGCTAGCCGTCTGGGAGCCGGACGGGACGAAAAGCAGGCCTACTCCCCATCACTACACTGGAGAAGTACACTCAGCCCCAACACACTCAGCCCCCGGCACACACATATAATACAAGGTTGATGCCTGCTAAGCAATAGTGGAGGTGAACTTTTCCACTCCTTTTTGAGGAAGAAAACTTCAAGATTTGAAATTGATCCATGAAGACGGTGTGCGTCGACTATTTGCTGAAAAAGTGGCATGGTTTTGGGCAGAAGTGATTTCTTTATGAGACTCTTACGTTGTTGGTAAAGAAGGTCGGTCCAGCAACATCTGCTGTCAGATCCAGGAATTTTTTTTCTTCTTTGTTTTTCATGACAGCGTTGCTCTGTGTAGTCCTGGCTGTCCTAGAACTTACTCTGTAGACCTGGCTCTCCTTGAACTCAGAGATTCCCTGCCTTTGCCTCCCTAGTGCTAGGACTTAAGGCATGCACTATCACTGTGAGGAAATCTTTAAAAGGGTGGGACTGTACATAGAATAGTAAGCAAGAGAAATTTAATTGACTATTTTAAGACCTGATATTAATCTTTGGTGCAAATGAAGTGAACAGAAAAGTTTTTGGTTTGAACTAAACTGAATTGGTCTCATATTTTTTTCCAGTGGCAAAAAAACTGGCTCCATCATAAATCTACCAAAGGATATTTGAATTTGTTATATTCATAGTCACACTCATTCCTTCGAACTCAACATCCTTTAGGCTACCCTTCCGTGGTCTTCCTATTCCTTCTCTCTGACATATACAGACACAAGACTTCACCCACAGTAGACTGGCAGAACAAATCGGCCATGGCATGAAATTCTATGCCCTTTCCACTGCATAAAACACGAGGAAAAGATAAGATAAAATATGCATTAACCCAAACTTAGTCATGTGAGTCTATGTGAGGATTGACTATGTCAGTTAAAATGGACACAGCTATCTTATGGGTGCAATGAAAGTATCAAATAATTTACAAGAAACTTGTACTTAAATGTAATTAAAACTAGATACACGCAGCTAATGAACGACTCTTGGGTTTTAATAGTGCAGAGAGCTAGAGTCATTAGCAGCCACCTTGGATTTTCATCTCTTCAGTGCCCTAATTTCTCCTGGGTGACAGGGAAGGTGGTTGGGATTGAAAGTCCTTCCATTCATCATTAATTGTGCCTTTAGGCACATTAGTAAATTTTACAGAAGTCCTAACAGCTCTGAGACAAGGGCTAGCAACAGCTCCTTAAACCGCTGTGAACATTAACTAGCTTATGAGATGGGTTGGTTGCAAAAGCCCATCATTTGCTTAGTACAACAAACTACCATTTTTCAATCACACGTGGGACGACTTCCTCATTTATAAGATCCAAATAAGAATCCATGCACAGCGCAATTAAGGAACTTTTGATATGAACTTTGACAGGAATTTTAAAAACTTTAAGAAACTGTCTTGTGTTTGGGGATGGTAGAGCTTGCTACAGTGAAGCTGACTGCGTAGATTCAGTTGCTATACAGCTGTTTCCCCTTGACTGAAAGATGCCAGGGAGGGGGGTGAAGCCCATGAGACCCAAGAAAATCCCAAGAACCTCCCAAGATTCACAAGCTTTTCTTGGAGAAGATCTAAGCCATGAGCCAGTGCTGGGGATGGGAGAGTCTTTGGTCTGCAGCTGTCATGCAAAGGACTTTAATCATGGCTTTTTAATGTCACTTAATCTGGGATGGGATTTTTCAATGATACAGGTGCCCAAGTCACCCATTCTGCTATAAACAACCTCTCACCCACACTTCCATGATAAACAAATTCAGTAGTTCTCCAAGCTTCATTAGGCCAAATCTGTTCTTTCATCTTGCGCTGCTCAATCATTCTATGTGAAAAGAAATACACTCTCCAGGAAAACAAACCCATCACTGAAGCTCAAATACCTCTCTTCAAAAAAGTCTTCCCTGGCTATTAAATAGCAGCTGCCAACCGGAGCCTGGGAGTCCCTAGCCTGCATCATGGTTTATTTCTCTGCTTGGCATGTGTGTGTCACATGCTAAAGCCACACTTAAGTGTCTACTATCTGTTTCTGCTGCTGGAAGGTAAACTCCAAAAGATCAAATATGTGCTGCAGTCTCTACTGCTTAACTGGTGTGTAGCAGATTCCCAATAAATATCTGCTTAGTAAAATTATGTGTCGAAAAGAAAACCATGTGGAGGCTATCTAAAAAAAACCTTATCCTAAGACAAAATGGAACATTGGACAAGGAAGCTCACGCTGGCTTCAATCTCCATGTCATTGCAAGCCTGCCCTAGGAATGACACAGTAGCCAGAATCCAGGCTGTGCCACACAGAAAGGATGAAGACACAAGGACAGGCTGTGGCTGGGAAGAGTCTTGGAACTAGAAGTAAAGGACAATTTCAAACAGAGTCATAAAGTTTGTGGAGTTAATAGGACTTGCTAAAAGTGTGGCAATCTGTGGATGCCTGTGAAGCAATGAATACTGCTGTAATTATGCAGGCCAGACACTGTTTGGATGCCTCATGCTCATGGTTTGGTTGAGATTTCCGCAAAAGCCTATTGAGTAGCTGCATGCTCCGGTAAGGTATTTCACGTGATCATGTTGTGCTGATTTCACATCCCCAGGTGGTTTATTCTTCATGTGCAGCTGCGTAAACTGAAATGTGACTCAGACACTCATCAAGTGTATCTACATAAGGCAGACTGGAGGAACAGAGGTAGGGTTTGTAGCTAGCCTGGGACTGCAAACCTTCCTCATCTCTTTCAACTGTATGGGGTCTCCTTCCCCAGTCACTATTTGGACTATGTATCCAATCTCTGATTCAATCCCCAAGAAACACCACTTACTCAGACACTAAAGTAAATCCACTTAGAAAGAGAAGAGCCTCACTTTAATTACACGAGAGAGTCCATTCTGGGTGCCCCATGGGCCCTTGAGATCTGCACTACATACCTGAAACAACAGGCATATATACTGCCCCACATGAACATATTTCAGAGAGATGAATCTCATTGCTTACAAGCTAATCATACAAAATGCCAAAAACCAAAAGACAATCCATGGTAGGCAGAACAAGTACAATTCATGTGAGAAAGCAAAAAAGGATGTATACACTTACTAGCTACATATTTGCACACATATACATGTCCACAAGGGTAAGTGTAATGTATATATAATATATACTACTTCCTGGAGTTATCAAGTTGGAAATGTGAAAATTTTAACAGTATTTCATGAGCTCATGTATATTCAACAAGACATGTCACTTAAACCTATGAGCAGTTTACGCTTCTTACAGCCCTACATTTTAAGTATTGCCTGATCTTTAAAACTGTATCCATTGCTAAAGATAGTAAACACAATTTTATTTAATTGTCTATAATTCTCGAATAGTTGCTGCTTATGGGGAGAGAGAGTCGGCTTTGCTCTTTTTTTAACATAAACTGGGACTAATCACTTTATTATTTTGATTTACAGCGTTGCTTTCCACCACTTGTAAAACACATGATATAAAGGAATGTAAGGCTTTCATTTTAAGAGCAGCCAGGTGAATAATAGCCGTTGACTTCCTGGTTTTTCAACTTCACCATAATTAGAATTCTTTGAAAGTAGCTTAGGGGGATAGGATTTTTTTTTTTTAAGATTTATGATGTACTTTTAAAAATTCCTGAGCATGGGCAAACATTTATCTTTGAAGTTCTGGGATATAATTAAGGTGTAAATAGACTTTTGATTCCTACTGAGGATACGAGAGCATTTTTTCTTGCAGACCTGGGGTTCTGGTTCCTTATTGTTCTGAGGGAGGTTAGATGAGGGAACAGGAAAGGGGCCGCACAAGGATGACACAGGCAGCTCAGTTACACTTGGCACCTGTTACGTTGTTCTCAATTATGTGTAATTACGTACAGTCTTAACATTTTAATCTCGGGAAATTAGAGTTCTTAGAAAAACTGTGACAATAATCTACAGTACTGCTATATCCTGTTTCTGCTTTTGTCTCTCATTAGCAAGATAGCATTCAACTGTTCTCTATCTGTTCTAGTTAATGACCCAGTGCTACTACTATTAACCAATGCCAGCATCTTATTCAAATTTCCGTAGTTTTGCCAAAAGTTCTCAAGTTCCAAGGTACTGTATTTATGCCCAATGGATGTGTTGGCTGCCTTGGGTTTCTCTTGTGGACTTTTCCTTAGGTTTTCTGCCTTTTGTTTGTTCCTGGTTGTCCTTTTCCTTGTTTCTGGATAGCGGAACCGTACTTGGGAGTACTGGACAGATGTTTTATAAAAGGTCTCTCTGTTTAAACTTTACTGTTTCCTCACAATCAGATGGTGGTCTATATAGCTGACCACCAGGACACGGAATAAATTTCTATTACGATCATTGCATCATGTTAAAAGAACATGCTACCCACAAAACGATAGCCGCTTGACTTACTCCGAATCACTCTGCTAAGGAAGTATGTGTTGGTGTCTCTATTGTTTGATTGCTCTCAATATCTCATTTCTGTATCTTTAAGAAAGAGGAATTTAGCACGACTCCTTCCACAATGGAGCATTTGCCCAAAATTTGAATTTCATTTGCTGAAGAAATTTGTCTTTTTTCTCCCTTATTCATATGAGTGTATGTATTAGTTTAGATGTAGAACTGGATATAAACTTTATATAGTTATTTGCTTCAGGCTACATTATAGGAGACAGCAGCCTTCAGTAAAAAGGAGAACAGCAATCAAAGACCTTCAGTGGTATCCTTCATCTAGTTTGCACTTTAAAAACTATGATATAAAAAAGGCCCACCAGCTTGAGCTCTAAAACCAGGTGGTTAGTATCCTATCATTTAAATCAGTCACTTACTAGATTGTTCCATAGAATAGTAAGTAGCACAAATACCTATAATGTGTTTTAAAATTTGAGCATTAGTGGCTTCTCCTCTAATTTGTGATGATGACATCTATCAAATTCAAAATCAAATATTAAAATTAGCAAAAATATATTTCCATGAGATTATGAAGCTTGTGAGTTTTAACTTTCCTCAGATATAATATAGGAATGAAGACGGGGGAGAAAACTCCTAGCAGGTTAACTATTAAAGTTATGCAATGGTAAATAAAAAAAACACTAAATTTAACAATCATAATGTTTAGCCCTTCTATGATTTCACAGGTACATAGCCATCTACAATCTTAATGTGACCTTTTGAAGACAGCAAATAATTAAGACTAACTGAGCTGAAAACCAAAGCTTATGAAAGAGAATGGTTTAGACATTTAAATGGCAGTTGAACATTGTGCACTTATGTTGAAATGACGCTGAGGAACAAGCAATATTGAGGAGAGAGGTGACAGAATTCAAAACAGATCACCAAAGAGGTAAGTAATGACTGGCTGGGTAGAATCATGCAGCCCTGACTGAGTGATGGACTTAAGCTTACCACGTCCTCACACTTTACTGCATCTATCATCATACAATGCATATATTTACATGACAGCTTGACTGGAATGAAGACATATCCCCATAGATGGGTAGACACGACTAGTGTGTATATATATCTGAGATGGTATTCATGGCAAGAATTAACATTGAATTCGACAGACTCAAACACTAATATTTTGTCACATAAAAACTTGAAACATTTTATATGTTGTTACTTTTGTGCCAAATTTTTATGAAAGTGGCTCCCAATTCTATTCATACACTACACATTTGCCAGCACGTGTGTTATATATAAAATACTTTCCTAAAGGGTGAACAAAGTCATCTTTAAACCCATTTCTAATGTGTTTTAAGATGACTAATAACTACCTGTGGCTGAATAATAGCTACAAAATTAAATGGTTCGATCAGGATTCTAACTTACAAGGAAGAAAGGGTAGAGTCTCAATTTGAGGGACAAGGAAAATATTGTTGGGATGCCGACTAAAAACAAAGAAGGTACTAAGAACAAATCTAGTTCAGAGCTTGGAAACCAGAGTGCTTTATTTGTTGCTGTTGTTCTGTTTGTTTGCTTCTGGGAGTCAGAAAAGGGCCTGTCGGGCAGATAAAAATACCCAAAGCTTCAGGATGGAAGCAGGGCAACTCACAGGCATCTTCAAAAGTAAAGGCATCTAGATTCCTTGCCTTACCTTTGCCTCAGCTTACCTGAGAACCTGAAAACTCAAGGCCAAGAGCTCTGCCTCTCTTGAAAAGAAGTGAGTTACAAGAACTCACTGAATGGTAGTTGCTAAAATATGCAAATGCCTGCCAATAAGATACTGAAAGATTTTATATGCGCCTTGGTACGTACAGCTAATGCGGTAAAGATTTCTCAGTATGGAATCCTATTTCATCCTGCAGCCAGAATAGACAATTTTTTAACAAAAATCTCCAACAGAGTAGGCCAGTAGCTAGTTGGTTGTTTTAACAGTTTTACTGGTAGGCAATTGCATCCATAACAAATCACCTGTTGAAACTGTGCAATTCAGCAATTTTAGTGTATTTCCAGAGCTATGAAACTAAAATTTTTAACTAGATCATTAAATTGACATTAATACAATTACCATTGCTTTCATTTATCCTTTAAGAACCACCTTTATTCTTATCATAATTCATAAAACACTGACTTAGCACATTGTCAAAATAGCATCTGTCCTTCCATAAGTCGGGACACTTTCAAAGGACTGAATGCCCATTACCCCATGTGACACTAACTTCTCATTGTTTTCTTTGAACTTGAGCTTACCTGTGGGTGAGTCACTAAGGGAGCTGATGCTGAAGAAAAGGGTAGAGAGAGTTGAGGAATTCTACACTCCTATACCTCCTTTTTGAATCCACACAGCTGGAAAGTTTACTGCCCTACAAGAGCCTTTGGCAAAGAGGCATACGCCCAATACAAAAAAATCATACTTAATACAGAGCATGAAAATTATGGACACAGAGTGTAACTGGCAAATTCTCTACATTCAGAATTAACTGGATGTGAATGTAATCGAACAATTGTAGCAAAATGACCCAAATGCCATCACACTTGAACATAAAGTTTGCAAACATTTATACGTAATGCGATTTTCATTTCTATCTTGAGTACGATCTCATTTTTAATTTTCTTACATTCATATAGTGAAAGTATTTCCTAAATGCAGTTTTGAAATTACAGTTTTAAAATACTTATCTTGTAAAACCTTTAAGAAATTAATTTAATCCAACTTTAACTCAGCATTTGGAGTTAAGCTTTCAAACAGTCTCTGTTTAGAGAGAATTCCATACCAACTAAAAAAACAATACTTTTCTTTTCATAAACTGCTTAAGTTGACTCAGACTCCACAGCGCTTTTGTATGCCAACATCCAGAGGAGTTTCAATTTGTTCCATGGGGAGTGGAGGGCAATTAGAGAGTTCAGCTATATGTTAAGGAGCATTGCCTTTGGAGCTAGAGGAACGTAAGATGCTGGCATTGCTGAGATCAAACACCATGAAACCATAAGCCATAAATGAGCACATTTCCTTCTCTTCCAATTTGCCTTGGGTGCTATTTAATTTAGTTTCTTAAGTGCACCCCTGCTCTTTGCTGCTCTGATGAAACAACATGATCTAAAGAGACTTCTTGGAAAAAACAGAGAATTTATTTTGGCTCCTGATTCCAAACAGCATCATAGCAGGGAGACATGACAGTCATGGAGGCAGGAACAAGAAGCTGAGGGGTCAGACTTCTGACCACAATCATATAGCAGAGCCAGGACACTGGAAGTGGGGTCAGGCTATGAACTTTCAAAGCTCACTCCCAGTGATACTCTAACAAATCTGCACTAATTACCGAAACAGCACCACCAACTGGAAGCAAAGTGCTCAAATATCTGAGCCTATGGGGGACGTTCTTTCCAGACCACCACACTAACATTATGCTTCTATTTATAAAGAACCAAGCATAAGGAATTTATTCCAAGTTATTATCATTTTAATACTAAGGCTATACAACAGGATTGGGTATAGCTCAATGGTAAACTACTTAAGTGATTGCCATGAGATCCTGGATTTAGACTCTAGAACCACAAAGTAGAGGAAAAACACCTGTAATAATCAACTTTTAAGGAGAAAGAGTATATTTTTTCTCATAAGTGCATAGGTTTAAGTCCATGGTCACTTGGGCCTGTTGTGTCTGGTACAGTGCTGAGTGAGAAACAAGGGGCAGGGAGGAAAAATGGAAGGAAACTCCTTGTCTCCCTTCCACTTTTCAAACATGTAGTAACCATCTTTAATACACTGAGCAAGACACTGAGGAGATGGTGTGTAACACAGCCTTAATTCTAGGCTTTCGCATAGAAGAGCCACTGTGAGTGGCTTTACAGGCACAGTAACATTTGGAAGTTAGAAGTGAAATCCTAGAGGTCATCTTGATGACTCTGGAACATTGGGAACCATTAGCTTGAAAACATAACAAAATGTTTTTATGTGATGCATTTTAGATTTTTTTTTTAGTGTGGTCAAAGTCTCAGGGAGGGATGAAATATTTTAAAGATTAAGCCTTGAATTCATGGAGAGTTAACACCAATTCATAATAGCTCTAAATTGTAATATCATTTACCCATACACCTGAAGCTAACATTATTCCCAAATGACAGCATATGTTAAAGAGACTACACATAGTCACACACCAACAAAGTCTAACCAAAGAAAATTCAACTCTATGAATCAAATTAAGTGTCCTTCAAGTCCTAAAAATGCATGGTTAAGAAAACTTCTCATAAAATAGAGACACACTGGCCAGTTTCCTATATCTACTACTGTAGTGAATTGAATGAGAAAGATTCCCTCACAGTCTTGGCATTTGGAAACTGATCCCCAGTTACTGGTGCTATTTAGGGAGGTATAGGCAGTGCAGCCTTATTGGAGGAACCCCAATATCAATGGGGTTCAGCCTGGGGAGGTACAATCCTGAGGATACTTTCAATTTGCTCTCTCTGCTTCATGATTTGGAGTCTGTCTATGAACTCTCAGCTTTCTGTTCCTGCCATCACCTCTGAAGTATGTTAGCATCCTTCTCCTCTGCCATCATGGACTCTTATCCTTCTAGAACCATAAACCATCATCTAAATAAATTCTCCAAAAGTTGAAAAAATAAGAAAGAAAACTGGCTCCAAAAACAAAAGAAAAGAAAAATAAGACAAAATAACATTAACAACACTTTAAATTTCATTAGGTGAATAAAAGAAATAATGGAAAACCCAGACGAGATGAAGTTAGCAATTAATTGTAAACACTGCTGTTTGCTAGCAAAGGAAAAGCTGATGAAAGCATTTAGCTTGTAAACTAACAAAGAAGCAGAAATTAAACGTAAAACCAAGTTTCTCTTTTTAAATATCCACCAAAGTCATTCAAATGATAAACTTTCTGCTACCATTTACTATAAAACCAGCAAGAAAAAGAAATGAACCATGATAGGCAAAACGATCCTGAATACTGAGAGAATTCTGGAGGTATCACCATCCCCGATTTCAAGATGTACTATGGAGCCATCACAATAAAAGCATGCTATTGCCACGAAAACAGACATATTGATCAATAAAATCAAATTGAAGACCCAGACATAAATCAACACACCTATGTACAGCAGATAGGAAAAGATACGGAGACCCAGAGCTGCACAATATGCCTTGAGTGAGAAGCCATGGAATGCTCAGCCCTAAATGGGTGTCTCCATCAAGTCCCTCCCCTTACAGTTTAGGGAGATCCACAGACAAAGGCCCTGAAAGACTGTAATAGCCAAAAAGAATGGAAGACACCAAGGTGAACAGGCCCTCTAAATCAGCAGTATTGATTCACATATGAAACATAGAGTCTGATGTAACACTCTAGGGTCTGCATGCATCTGCTGTAGACAGGTCCTAGAGCTGAAAGGACAAATGGACATATACCCCCATCTCTAACGCAATCTCCAAATGATAACTGCTTAAAAATGAAAATTTTTCTCCAAAGGAATCCCATTGAGGCAACAAACAAGAGTTAGTTAATAAGAAACCTGAGCTAACAGGCTAAGCAGTGTTGTAATTGATATAGTTTTGTGTGATTATTCAGGTCTGGGCAACCAGGAAACAAATGGTCTCCTTCTGCAAAAATGATGCCCATACATTTAGGGCTAACCCCTATCACCAGCCACATACTTTGGGTCCAGGTGATTGTATGCCTGCTTGGGGTTAGAAGGAAAGTAGCTGAGAGCATGCCTGCTACTCAGTACCTCCACCTGAGCAAGCAGGTAGATACGGTCTGCTAGGTATGCACAGGAAGGAAACCATGGTGGATTCCCACCACGATACTTGGAGACATTTCCAGGCAGAACAGCACGTTGCATGACAGATGTAGCTTTTACTCAGACAAAAAAAAGAAAAAAAACTTGCTTTCCAGAGTTGAGGTGATAAGCCCAGCTCCCACTAAGAAATTCCAAAGCTGGCAGTAAACAATGCCTCCACCATATTGAAAGTCCAAGAGAGTTGGAACTAACATCCAGGGCTGACACAACCACACTGCTTACCATTTTAAAATGCTCCTTGTCAGAAAAGGATTTCAGATACACAATAAGACAGATTCAGACATAAAAGACCTCCAAATGAGGCACAGTATGTTTTAAAATGTTCATAGGCTTGGGAGAAAGAGGAAAAGGAGTATGAAGAGTTATTTTTAAAAAAAGTAAAGTCTTTAAAGAGACAGTAAAAGTAATATAAAAGAACACAGACAGTCATAGATTAAAAGAGTAAAAAAGATAAGCCACATAATGATGGAATATACAGAGAGTACAGATTATGTATATTATTGTATTTTCTTTAAACTTTTGACTGCAGAGAGACATTTGTTTCTGGGACCTGCTAAGTTAAACCAACATAAAGTATTTTGATTTCACAATTTGGGTGTAAGGATATGTTACTTCGGAAGGAAAGGAGGTTCTTCTTTTGCTTCCATAGAAGATGGGAATCTATTGATTCCCTACAGACTAATATGGTTTGATGGAACAAGAACCCCCCAAAAGTTTCTGTAAAGCCTAAAAGTACTTTGCCGAAGAAACAGCAGAAAGCAGTTTAGAGAAACCAACACCTAAATTCCCAAAATGATTGTTTATAAATGTTTGCTTTCATTTAAAAGGGATTGATTATAAGTGTTTAATTATCACAGTAAATTTATAAAAAAGAGGGAGATATGATATGAAGATGAATACTTTATATTGGTCTGAACTTTGGTTTATTGATATATATATATATAGATTTAAGGTCAATTTTTATATGTATATTCCTACTCTTGTTTAAAGTATTGTGTTTTTACAGCTCATTTAAAAATGTAATATGTTTAAAAATAAAGATTAAAGTCATCTAAAACAATCAAACATTTAATTATGTTAGGTTTTCTAGATATACAGAGATATATATCAGATAATCTTCAACACTTCAAAGACCTATGGAATATGGCATTTAAAATGTTTTAAGAACTTAGACTTTTCTTCACAGTGAGACATATCTGCTTCTGGCAGAATGAATTACTTCAGAGAAGTTGATGGGCATTAAGAAACTCATTTTGAAACTTGTCTTCAATGTGACCAGGCTAGCCATTTGGGCAAGAAACTGTTCTTGCCTGGACTGCCTGATGGTATGCTGAATGAACTGGGTATGCAGAACCCACAGAAAAGTGACTGCTGAACTTTCCAAAAGACATGATGGTCCTTCAGAATTTCTGCTTCACAGAAGAAACTGCTAGACATTCTGCAGGACACAGAAGAAAGCAACTGATGAACTTTACCAGTACAGGGCAGAACAGATCTTCAAATTTCCTGCCTTATGGAAAAGTCTGCTGCATACTATGGACCTATAGGCTGAAGATGGATGCACCAACATTACAGAAGAACTTTGGGAGACTGTTGAGGCAGAGAGATGTCAATCTAGAAATTTGGAAGTTGTTTACAATACACTTCCTGTTTACTTAGGTAAAAGACCCTTCTGGGGTCTTTAAAGAGACAAAAACAGATTTTTATGATTTTTTTTTTAAATGCTGGCTGAGTTCCTGGAAGGTGCAAAGTCCCAGCGGTGAGCGGCGGGCGGGCGCGTGGGTGGGAGGCAGACACATTGTATGGAATAGAATTGGATANAATATGGCATTTAAAATGTTTTAAGAACTTAGACTTTTCTTCACAGTGAGACATATCTGCTTCTGGCAGAATGAATTACTTCAGAGAAGTTGATGGGCATTAAGAAACTCATTTTGAAACTTGTCTTCAATGTGACCAGGCTAGCCATTTGGGCAAGAAACTGTTCTTGCCTGGACTGCCTGATGGTATGCTGAATGAACTGGGTATGCAGAACCCACAGAAAAGTGACTGCTGAACTTTCCAAAAGACATGATGGTCCTTCAGAATTTCTGCTTCACAGAAGAAACTGCTAGACATTCTGCAGGACACAGAAGAAAGCAACTGATGAACTTTACCAGTACAGGGCAGAACAGATCTTCAAATTTCCTGCCTTATGGAAAAGTCTGCTGCATACTATGGACCTATAGGCTGAAGATGGATGCACCAACATTACAGAAGAACTTTGGGAGACTGTTGAGGCAGAGAGATGTCAATCTAGAAATTTGGAAGTTGTTTACAATACACTTCCTGTTTACTTAGGTAAAAGACCCTTCTGGGGTCTTTAAAGAGACAAAAACAGATTTTTATGATTTTTTTTTTAAATGCTGGCTGAGTTCCTGGAAGGTGCAAAGTCCCAGCGGTGAGCGGCGGGCGGGCGCGTGGGTGGGAGGCAGACACATTGTATGGAATAGAATTGGATATTTATTACTTAGAGGAAAGAACGAGTGGGCAAAGAAGGAGAAGAGAAAGGAGAGAGACAGAGAAGGGAAGCGGGAGAGAGAAGAGAGATGCACGTGCCAAGAGAGAGGACAGCGAGAAATCAAGATGGTGAGAGCAGGGCAGGGGTTTCCAGGAGTGGGCATGGCTTGTCTCTTAAAGAAACAAAAATCATAATACAGATAGTTATAGTTTTCTTTAGTTATGATAAAAGATAAATTGGATATAAAATTTCAGACTCACAAAGAGAGATGATAGAGTATTTTACTCAATTTGCCAAATGTAAATGTATTAAATATATTAACTATAATTCTTGTTTGATAAATGTTATATATGTAATTTTACTATGTTAAAGTTTAAACCTTCCTTTTTAATTAGACAGAAAGGGGGAGATGATGTGGGATGTTCTTCTGTATATGTGTTGCTCATATTGGTTAATGAACAAAGCTGCTTTTGTTTATGGCAGGACAGAATATAGTCAGGCTGGAAGAGATATTTAGAGAGAGTAGGCAGAGTTGAGGAGATGCCATTAAGCTGCCAAAAGAGAAAGATGCCTACCAATAGGCCACAACCTTGTGGTGATACACTGATGGAGAGAAATGGGTTAATTTAAAATGTAAGATCTAGCTAGAAACACATCTGAGACATCAGCCAAACAGTGTCATAATAAATAAAGTTTCTGTGTGATTATTTGGGTCTGGGTGGCTGGGAAACAAATGAGCAGTCTCATCTACAATGTCCATTCTTGAAACTGGACCTTTTGTATACACATAAAACCACTTAATTATCAATTATTTGTTTAGGTCTGGTATTTATTCTTGATTTAATGAAATGAAGAAATCCTTACAAAAATCCAACAGGGCCTTTAAATAAAATACTGTAAATAAAGCATAATGGGAAATGTCAGAGTAGCAAGGGTTATTCAGAGAATTAAAATGGTTGGACATGCAAAAGTCAAGATATTTCCAAGTGTCTTAAATTTTGACTTCCGAGGACAAAGACATTGGGATGGAGATTCAAGTGCAAGCAATCTATTTATTCAAATGGTTGAAGAAAACTTAATTAGGAAATATGGCGAGGAAAGGGAGAGGTCCCCATGAGAACAACTGCTATAGTGATCAATGTCTCTCACCCCCCAGTGGGGACAGTTTTATCCATGCTCCTGAGTCATGCACCTGAGGGACAGTTGAGCTCGGTAGTATTTATACACCAGGTCCTTTGGGCCGCAGGAGGAGATAGTCCCCTGTACAGTTCTGCTAAGCTACAAAGGAATGGCTTGTAGGAGGGAGACCATGAGCAGACTTAGAAGTGAGGTTCTAAAAGTGCCACTCAAAGAAGCAGCCAGGAAGCTTGGCAGGGTAGAGGGGATGTGGCGTCAATGAAGAACTCACTGGAGGAGAACTGAATGCTGGAATCTGAATGCAAAACTGATGAATGACTCCAGAGAGAAGCAATCTTCAGAGCAGGATGAAGCTCACTGTGCTTGTCTTAAAGAAAGATAAGTCAGACTAGATGGTCAAAGTAGGTGTCTTTCTAAAATCAGGTGAGAAGAGCAGGCAAAAAAAAAAAATGGTTACAAAGGCTCCATGAACCAGAGGCAAATGGCAGGATCGGGTTGAGTTTGCATTCTTAACAGATTAGTGTAAATGACTAGTGGTGACCTTAAGAGCAAGGATAAGCAAACACATATAAAAACTCAGGAAATCATCACCTTGCAGGGGGTAAGTGTTATGGTTTCTGTCTCTTTAAGAGGCAAGCCACGCCCACTCCCGGTGACCCTGCCCTCCTCCCCTGCCATCTTGGATCTCTGTCTGTTCTTGCACATGCGTCTCTCTCTTGGGGACCCTCCCTGTCTCTCTCCTCTTCTTCTCTCTTCTCTTACTCTCTCTCTCTCTCCTTTCTTTCCCCCATTCTTTAAGTAATAAATATCCAATTCTATTCTGTACGATGTGTCTATGTGACTTCTGCTCACTGCCTGCTCACACCCGCCCGCCTCAGCACCACATGGCTGGACTGGGACCCACCACCAGCTGCACAATATCTTGCATCAGCCCGGGCCCACCATGCACCAGCCACTGGATTAGCTCTGCAGGCCTGCAGGGGATCTTTAAGCATTTTAAAAATTGGTTAAAATTGGTGCCATGACTCGGATAGGCGCTCCTGCCTGAAGCTCCTTTCCCAGGGTCAGGATCCTGAACCGGGTTGGCTTCAATCGGTGAGTCTCCCCCCATTCTGCTATGGTTGCTTCCCCTTTACCGGAATCGTGTTTGGACTGATCCTGGGGGTCAGTCCGCCCACGTGTTAGCACTGCACACTCCCCGTACAGTGCATTCGACTGGGGACCTGGGGTCCCCCGGTTTCTTTTTGCTTTCATTTCTTCTCTTTTCTTTTTCTTCTCCCATCGTCGTAACTGTCGCTTAGAGTGGCCTATTTTCATCCGGCCTATATTGCGAAAGATGTTTCCTTATAGGCCTTGGGTGCTGCTGTTTTGTGGGTTTTCACGATTCTGGCTCTAGATAGCCCATGACAGCTAGTTCCCCAGCTTTTTTAAATTCCAGCCGGCTTTTCAATTCCAGCCGTTGCATGGTGCATT
>LOEQ01002150.1:126113-137474 GCA_001685075.1 Bramus lutescens | reverse complement strand
AGAGAGAGAGAAACAGAGAGAAAGAGAGTGAGAAAGGAGGGAAGGAAGAGCAAGTTTCACATTGCACAGAAACTATAGAATCCACCATTGTCTGTTGTTTAAGCCTGGAAGTTGGAGAACTTACTTCCTCTGTCAAACTTCCAACAGCAATGCTGAAGAGGTGCCAGCATGGCATGACAGTATCGGTTATTAAAAGTTAGAAAGGATCATTGATTCATTGTTTTGTACTATGAATTACTTACTTATTCACTTCCTTTAAAGCCAAGGAAACCAAGCAAAGCTGAGGGATGCCAGAGAACCAAGATATGCTATAGACTTGATGCAGAAATTAGGTACCATCTCTGCTCACTCCGATGCCCACAAGCAAGCTTGACTTCTGCTGTTCACCCAAGGTGCAAAGTTTATGCCCTCACCTATACAGGCCCCATGTTCTGGATCAGTGTGACACAACCCTCCTGCTCAATTTCCGGTAAGGAAAAGGAATATTCCAGTGTAGTAAAGAGACTCTGATGAGAGGACAACTGAGGACCAGATTTGAGATCTAATTCTACAGGAAGATGAACCGATGTCATGTGAGGTTTGTCAAAACAGGTATAATTCCAAGACAGGCAGAGTTCCGATGACCATGAATCATAACTGCGGTTGAATTTCTCTTTCACAAGACTGGAGTTATACAGGTCTGCTCTTCTGAGCCAGAACAATTATTTTACAATTAGTTTAGACATGCCTGAGCCCAGAAGGAAAATTTCAATTTCAATCATCATATTTTCCTTTAATAGAACCCAGTGCAACCAAAAAGTAGGCCAATTCAACTTCTCACATATAGTGGAATGGACAGACAGATGGGCATGGACTGAGTCTTAGGTGTTTTCAAGCTATGCTATAAAATAACAACGGTGGGATTTCAAGTGCTAGACAAAAACGAAGAGACAAACAGCTAAATGTATCCCTTTACTCTCAAGATGGAGCCCAGGAACGACCCTATGAAGCAGTGCATGCAGCCCTAAATTTGGACTGCAAATCTATCACTTAAACATCTAGTAAATGACCCAATTTGTTTACACGGCCCTCTAGCTTTTTATGGACTTTCCATAAAGAAGTTATTACATCCATTCCCTTTATTTTGGTTAAGAGGGTTTGAATGAACCCCAGAACCACAAGCTAGTTAAACAAGCCTTGCTTAGATGGACGTGGTCTCATATAATTCACCACTACCGGGGAACTCTGCGGAACGGTGTTTGTAGTTTGGAAACCCGCAGATTCCCACATGCCAGAAGTATTTCCTGTGCTTTGTGCAGTTTTCAATGTTCGGCAGATATATCCTATGAGGTCCATTTTCCCGTTTTTTTTTTTTTTTCCAATGCAAAGTGTGGCATTTGCACTTCTTGCAGAAGGCCTGCACCTCCAAGGCTTTTGCTGTGGCGGGCTAACCTTTCAGAACAGGCTGCAGAGGAACACTGCAAGGGAAATGGGAAATCCAGACAAGCTAATGGGTTCCCTAAGATGTAAATGCAGGCTGTAGAAGGAAATCATTTTTTTAAAGCAGCTAGCTTAATGGGGTGCCCAACTGATGCCTATTAAAAGTTATCGGTGCAGATTAAAAATGAATTTCCACCAGGAAAGAAAAACTCTGTTTTTAAGAAGCAGAGAGATTATTTAATTCCTTATTCCATGTGCTTAATCATGCCTTTAAACCTCAAGTCTGCAAATAGCCTCAAGAAAACAGAAATGAAAGTTGCTCTTCAATGGTTTAGTGTCACCAGTTAAGTTTCTAGAAGAGCCTCTCAATATCCTGGCCAGATTTCAACGTGCAATGCTATGTTACTCTTAAATGGCTGCTTCATGTGCAAATAGTTACGACAGGTTTGACCACAGTGACCAACACAGAGCAAGATTCTGTTGCAATGATATCTATATCTCTAATGGCTAGAAATTGCATCAGACGCTATGAAAATGTCCCTGTGCTATGACATATGGTCTGGGTACTGTGAGGCTATCCATGGGCCTATAGAGTACCAGCAACAGCACACTGAACTGTACGCAGAGTTTGAGACACTGTTACACCCAATTTAATTGGTTATAATTATTATTTTTGTTGTTGTTTCGTTATCAACATGGACAGCCTGGCCCCCACGTCTCATTGCTTCAACTATATATCTACAGATCCATGCTTTTCAAATATATCCAATTTCAATCTCTTTAGGTATCTACAAAACTGTCATAATAAATTCAGACCTATTTATTAGTGAAACTATTTTATTGTTACTGATCAGAACTGGAGCCTTATACATGCTAAGTGAGTTCTTCAGTGATCTGATGGCAGGTCACACTTTAGCAAGCATTGTTGTAGAATTATGGTGTCTCCCAAGTTCTTAAACAATGTGAACCTCATCCCCCATAATCATGTCTAGGTTTAAAATAGGACAAGTCAAGAAATATACTTTGAATTGTGCCAGTTTCCAAAATGAGTGAGAAAGCACCCACTGATAAAAAAGTTTAAAATTCTGGCATGGTTGGCACACACCTTTAATTCCAGCACTTGGGAAGCAGAGGGAGAAAGATCTTTGAGGCCAACCTGGTCTACATAGCAAGTGCCAAGACAGCCAGGACTGTGCAGAATGAGGCTGTTTCAAAAAATAAAAAAGAAAGAAAAGAAAGAAATATGGGAGGAAGGAAGGAAGGAAGGAAGGAAGGAAGGAAGGAAGGAAGGAAGGAAGGTAAATATTTCTTTCATCTCATCTGCTCCCATCTTTGCTCACATCTAAAGCAAATGTACTGATTATAAACACCCTCGGTTGCTATAGAAAGGGAAATTATAGCACTTTAATGCCTCCCAATTTACATTTCTAATCACCCTAGCTGTGAACACGTGTGACGGTACAGGACGAAGTTGTGATTTATCCCTCAGTAGAGAGGAAAGATGACTGGAAGACATCCATATAATGAGCTAGGAAAGAAAAGAAAAGAAAAGAAAAGAAAAGAACTGCCAGAAACAGTAGCAGTGTCAAGGAAATCTAACTTCTGCTGATGTTTCTCATCTATTTTGTGATTCAAGGGCAGGTACAGTGGGCAGCTGGGCGTACTTAAGTCAGAGGCCCAGTTCTATCTTATAAACACTGAAATGCTTAAAACAGCATCCACCAGGAGGAAGGATTCCTGAAGTGCAGACAGCACAGTTGCAAATAATGGCAGCATATCTACAAAGCACACTCACAGTTGCTGGGTCGGTTCCGGTCCTTACCTATCTTAAGATCCTGTAGGCGTTATGATATATACAGGGCCCAGAAGGAACCTCCACAGAGAACTGACGCAGTTTCTCAGCAAAGGCATCTGTCTCGTAAGGACTAGTCTCCTACTGTACTTCCTTAAAACTAGCAAGGCTGATGTCGTGTTTAAGCAACAGCTTCATTAAACCAATGCCTTGTAACAGAAGCTGCCTCTGGTCAACTTCTGGAACCCTCCCCCAGCCTCCTTCTGCATGCCACCTACTTCATGAATGAAGTGTGAAAATAGCTCTTTGTTTCCATCAAGGAGGCAATGCAGAATAGTGTGAATGCACGAGGGTAGAGCTTGGGAGCTGGGAGGGAGATTATGCAGTTCGTTCATCTAGCCCATTCAGAATATGCTTAACTACTGAAAGAAAAGGAAAAAAAAAAAAAAACTCAAGCAATGAGTAATTAACCATGAACACCAAAGCAGCACTCTGTCCCTTCATGCCTGTTTAGAAAATAACTAAAAATAGTGGTTTGTAGCTGAACTATAAACGTGAAGACAATTTTGTCTTTCAGTATGTTGACTGTGAATGCTGCAGGGAGCAGACCCTGAAAACAGCATCAAGACTTCAAATGCAGGCGCTTAGGACAACTTTCTCCATTTCCTGCTGTTGCTCTAGAGTCTAGACTGTTCTTGTCTTTGTTGTTTTGTTCAGGCTGCTCCCTTCTGCAGAATGTTTCCTTTTATCTCAAACACTTATTTCAAATCAAGTCGGCTTATGCTTAAAGGACTATTTCTCCTTGAACCTGCTATTCAGGGGAAAGTCAGCCATCCACATCAAGCAACTATTCAAGTGTGGTCAGTCCTCTTCATCCTTATATTATTGCGGACCCAGAATTGATAGCATATGAGCTAACCAATGGTTCTGCCAACCTACTGTAGCTGATTTGCAAGGCCAGTAACTGCCCCAGTGCTCAGAAATATGGGGCATGAGGATGGTGAGTTTAAAAACCAGCCTGGGCTACAACAGTGAGGCAAAGATCAGCTTGAACTACAAAGAAAGACCAGATGTTTAAAAAGGAGGAAGAGGAGGGGGGTGGTAATAACAAGTTCTTCATGTACCCAGAAGAACCCAGGCACCTAGGGCAGAGAGAGCTAGGGACAGAACACATGCTCATTACAACGCCTTAATAAAGCAATCAAGAGCTGTTTCTCAAAGACTAGGCACATGCCTACAAGGTCTGTCTTGGAGTCAGAGTTAAGGAGACTATTTCATCAGCTATGAGAACTCCACTAAGCTACTTGTTTATCTGAGTACCTCATGGGATGGTTGCAGGTGAACTGTGCCCTTTCTGAAAACACAGAGCATAAATACGCTCCCTGACAAGCACTTCTGAGAACTCCTAAAGCTTTTCAAAATGAGGGACTTATACAGAGCCCTCAAGAACCATCCCTAGACTGTGGGTTCTGTGTTTTCTTGGTGGCCCTGTTGTCTTCTCAATGTGCAAAAGATACCTGCAGCAATGGGAACTCATGACCTTGATAACAGTAATGCGCCCACAGAATTGAGAGGCTGGCTTCCTTCAAGGGAAGACAACACTCCTCAGGAGGTGTTCAGCAACACACCTCATCTCACTGGGAAATTACTCAGCTCAACAGGAAAGAGATGAAGGAAGCCATGCACAAAAGCATTATCATTTGAAAGTTAGAGCCATGATAAAGCAAAAGCAGTCAAGCAAGCCTTGGAAAGACAGCTGGGCGGCCACCATGACCAGTGACAACCAAAACTAGGCAATGCCACCTCCAATGGACCAGAATAATATCTGTGATGCCTGAGATTTAATGGGAAGTGAATTCAATGCCACCATTGTAGGAGACATGAACTTAGAATGTACAAAAATATCACATTTAAGTACTTGGCTTTAGTGTTACAGCTCACCTTTCTAAGTTCTAGAACATTTGTGTTCAGATTTAATCATCTCAATAAAAAGGTTCTTAAATTAAACCTATGTTGTCTCAGGCAAGTCGTTGCTCTATTGTAGTGAGCTTATTTCCTGGAGTTCTTGGCTTTGTCAAAAACAAAAACAAAGAACTTCCGAACGGGACCAACCATGTGACATACGTAAAATTAAAGGTCTACCCTAAAATTTTTTTCCATAGAAGAGCACAATGTGCTTATTCTAGCTCACCACATGGTTATTCATCAATTCCTATGAAACATCTAGTGAAAAATATTGCTATAT
The DNA here is from genome assembly GCA_001685075.1 of Bramus lutescens. NCBI lineage: Eukaryota > Metazoa > Chordata > Mammalia > Rodentia > Cricetidae > Bramus > Bramus lutescens. The sequence goes on along the minus strand of LOEQ01002150.1, from coordinate 132,018 downwards.
CAAAGACTGACATTTTAAAAATATATACATCTCCATTTTTAGAACCAACCTTTCCAACATCGAGCATCCATTTCATCATAGCCAATTGCTAAACGGAAATATTAATTAAGATAACTCATAAAGCAGTTGACCTGCTTGCTGTGAAACTGAGTGATAACAATTGTAAAGGGAGCCCCTTTAGTCATTTGTCAAACTATCCCATGCTTATAATGCAGAATTATCACAGTATGCATTAGCCAGACAAACTGATATATGAATTGAATGTGCTCATTGTGAAGCTGTTTACTTAAGTGTTCTTGTTGATAATGTTTTATCTCTTAGACAAGCAAAGTACAAAACCTTCTTATAGAAAAAAAATGCTTTGAAAAGTATCTTGTTCTGACAACACAATGCCATTGGCCTATTTGATTCTAATATGAGGAAAATAGATCAACACATTAGCAATTAACTGCTGATAAGCTATCTCATATCTTTACAAAGGATGGCTTTTCTCTAAAGCCTCACCCAGCTTTCTTGTCAGAGGATACTAGGGTATTCCCAGATCAGACATCATCATCACAGTACTGGTTGTTAATTTTTAGCATCTTAAGGCACAAGCTGTCTATGAGTCAAAGCACACAATGAAAAACAGCCTGTTTTTCTGGTTTCTCATCTACTTACCACTCTCAACAGTCTTAGCCCACCCACATCAAATCCCCATCCTCAGAAAACACAACACATGCACACATGCAAACAGCACTTTAAAAAAGAGTAGCCAGCATCACACCGTATCTAGTAAACCTGCCCATTGCTTGGTACCCACTTGGGGTACACTGGGGGATTTGGTATCTTCATCAAAATTGTCAAGTAGTATTCTGATCTGTCCCACCATTCCCAAGCTTATCTTTCTCTGGAAAGGACCAAACACGGTGGAGGATAGCTTTAAAGAGGGCCAGCTTCTATAATAGATACCACGGTCTTGCTATATAAAGGTGTCTCTCATACAGACTAGTTCACAGACATTGATGGGAACACAGGATTTTCCTCACCCTGATCTGGGGGTTATAGCTCCTATAGAGAACAAATCAGTCTAGGCCCAAGCTCCCAAAAGGACTCAGACTCCACAGTAAGATCTGAGAAGAACAGACCCCCGACTGAAAGAAAAGAGTCAAGGAACAAGAGGAATCAAATTATGCATGTAAAGTTCTTTACAGCTAGTTATCCTTGATGAGACACTAAGGTTGGATGGCTGGACTGGAAGGTCAGAAAAACCTGTCCTGGGAGATAGTATGTCTAATATCCATGATGGGAAGGGACAGTTTACAGAAAGGAAGAGTGGTCAGTATCAGCCGGGGAAGCAGGGACAGTCAACCAAAGCACTGGACCTCCTATGTTTGTGTCTATCATCTTTGAGGTGCTACTCTTAAAAGTGAAGCAAAAAACCTGCGGTGAGGTGTACCCCCAAAGAACCCACACCTCTTCTTCACTCCAGGTCCCTCCAGTGAGTTTAACCGCAATCTTAGCCAAAGCCATGCCTCAACCTGGTCCAGCCTCTCAAAGGCCTTTGGCTGAGGGAGGTTCCCCGTCAAACAGATTCATAGGAGAAAGAAAAGGGAGCTAGGCAGTGGTGGTGCATGCCTTTAACCCCAACACTCAAGAGGCAGAGACAGGGGATCTCTGTGAGTTCAAAAGCAGCCTGGTCTACATAGTGAGTTCCAGGACAGGCTCCAAAGCTACAGAGAGACCCTGTCTCCGGGGAAGAAAAATAGGGGGGAGGGGTCATTTTTTCCCTCACAGGTGAAGCCGGAAGTGGAGATAAATATGTAGCACAAAACGTTTCATAAGTGAATGTGCAATTATATGAATAGTACAGAGATATTTAGACTACAGTCAATAGTTACAAATAAATGATCCATCACATTAAAATTAGAATAATCTATTGAAGAAACTTTGATTATGACACGGTATTTTGACACAAAACAAAGCCAATGGGGATTACTCTAGATGTGTTGGAAATACTGAATTTGCAGATGTTTTATATAAATTATATCAGATCATCATCAGGATTTTTAAATACAAGACATGGAAGTTTATAGATAGAGCTGAGACTCTTAACACTACGGAAGTTACAAGCACCAAGGTAGAAGTGGCCATCAGACAGGCAAGAAGGGGCTTTCAGGAAGGCTAATACACCAACACAACTAAGGCTCAGCTGGGTGAGAGCTGTACACTCAGGCTGTGGCTGGAGAGAAAGCCCAGGTTCGATCCCAGCATTCTTTTTACTAGGCGTTAACAAATTCCCTGAGCATCTGCGGAGCATCTCCAGGACCTGTACACGTTCCGAACACCTTCTAAATCTAACGTGCATTAAATCTGAATCAGCACAAACGACGACTGTTGGTACAGGGCTTTCCAAACCCACCTACTGCAAGGAAAGGCCAGGACTCACCGTTCCCTAAGAATTCTTTCCCTAGTCAGCGGCCTCAGCTCTCATACGGAGCAAAACCATAGGAGGAAGTTCCTTCTTAAAGCTCCTAAATAACACAAATAAATGCTACAAAGGTCACCCACTCTAAGTTGCAGGCAAGTCCTTGTAGCCCTCACTCATGCCCTGTGTCCTGTTGCACACTGTAGAGACTCTGGTGGGTGGGTGTGCAGCAGAGCTACACCTAAAGAGCTAAGACGCGGGCACAGTTTGATTAGGGTACAGGCACGGGGCAGCAGTAGGAAGAAAGACCTAGCACTAAGAGGGGGCCAAAACCTCAAAGGCATCCCCAGTGGACCATTCTGCCCTAGCTCAGCTGCCCCAAGAATGATGAAGGCTCCTATAGAACGAGCACATGGAGAGACTGATGCTTCCAAGTGAGCCTCAAGAGAGGCAAACTGTAAGTCAAAATTCAAAGTGGTTAGGGACAATGAGGACAGCGAAAAGCAATTTCAGATTGTGCGTCCATCAAAATCACTGACACAACTCACACGAAGCGTGACACCAGCGACAGCCTTACTATCGATTTGGACTACGTTCAGCGCGCGAAGTAAGACTTTCTTCTTGCTGCTTCTGAACATAAACGTGATTTCTCCTGCTGCAACGCAGAGGCTCTCAGGAAGAACTTCGGCATCTCACGGTAGGCATTCTCACCCCCAAACACGTATGTCATATCAAGTTCAGCAGCCAGAAACCCTCCAAGTAGGTTAATGGTATTTTTCAGTTAATTTCCTCAAGGAAAATTGAGAAAGCATTGCTTCATACTGGAACCTTCAGGATGTGAAATAAGCCTTCAGGGATGAAGAAGGGCTGGAGGTAATGTCCAGTGGTATAGATCTTATCTCACATGGAGGAGGCCTGGGCTCCATCACTAACAGTCGGGAGGGTGGGAGTGGATAAAAGCATTTCTCATTCAAATAGAAAGAGTAATAATCTTACAATTAGGAAACAGACAAGAAGACAACTAACTAGTAACTGGATAAATGATGCCAGTCCCTAAGTTTCAGTCATAGCACGTGCTCCAGTCTAAGAGAGAGAGAGAGAGAGAGAGACTCTCTCTCTCTCTCTCTCTCTCTCTATCTACTATGGAACAGACCTAGCATCCAATTCCCACCTATGATGTCAAAGTAATAGTGTAATTAAGGCCTAGGAATATAAACACATTGGGAAGGGGCCTTGAAAAAAAGAGCCAAGCTCTTATCACAAAACAAGATCAGTTTGAACAGTGCCTTGGGCCTTTGAAAGGTCTTTGCATACAGCACATCAAGAGGATCCCTGGATTCTCTAGGTGGAATTTTCAGGAGGGGTCACACCTTCAGAGCTCCACAATCATCAACACAAAGAGCAACAGGGCAATCAAAACTCAAACACAACCCAAGTTGAGGCTGAACAATAACCCAAATAAGGAAGTGGCTATTTTGAAAGCCAAAGAGAAGGAAGGAGAAGCGGTTATTCCAGGAAATGTAGTCACATTCCAGAGGAATCTTCTCTCACACCCACCTGTTAGCTTCAAATCCTGAAACCCTGAGGAAGTGGAAAACTCAACCTGAGCATGTGCAGAAAAATAGCTCTATACTGCCCCCTAGTGCTGGCCAGCCCACCTCTCCTTAGGCTGGAAAGGATAAGGTGAGCTCCCCTGCTCTCCACTTCCTGCTGCCAACACTCCAAGAGCTAAACATAGCCATATCCTCTGCCCACAGATTAGGAAATGACTGAGCTATTTTTAGCATCATACATCTTAGGAATGAGAAAGAGCCAGCCTCAGATGGCACCAGAATGTGTGTGGCCTGGCTTACTGAACTCACCTCTCCTGGGGATGTGGAGCAACCCAGCGGCTGTAGGCAGCTGAAAGTTCCAGGGCTCTCACTGCCAAGTGCTGATGGCACAAGAATCACAAGAAAGGACCACAAGGAAAGAGCAAGGCCATGCACAGGTCCTGAGGAGTCTGGGAGATGCTAGGACACGGCAGTAAGAGATGAGGGACCAGGGACGGGGAGAAGAAGAGCATGGTGCGCTGGTGTCATGAAGAAGTTGATCCAGTAAGAAGCACTATTTTGATAGGGACATTTATTTTGCATGATACAGGACAAAGCTTAGTCGGATCTGCTTCCTGCCTAGGTATAGCTGGTACTTTGGCTCCTTTGACCCATCAGCCCTTTTCAGGCCGTATGATTATAGACAGAGCGCTAGACTGCCCTTTGATCAGATTCAGGAGCCTACAGATGCCACATGCCATCACATTAGCCAGGGGTAAGGAGCAAGCACAGCGATAAATGTGATACTGTATCCTGGCACAGCAAGGAATAATGAAGACTACTTATGCATTTTTGGACTTTATTTAAAAGATGAACACTTTACAGAACTGAAATCCAGATGTGGAGCCTTGAAGCATCCCCCTATATAGAGAAAATGTCACTGCCAGTTAGACAATGTTTGTGCTCGATTCTCAATCTCCAAATGTTGTTTACAGACTCCTTACCTGGTTAGTGAGGTTGCATTGTAAACAGATGACAAAGCAGAAAAACATGTCCATTTCTTTCCAAACAGCAGCGCTTGTACACCGGGTGTTTAATACTCCAGTTTCAGGCAGCCTACATTAACATTGTGGTTTCATGTGCAGTATAAAATTTCTATTTACAAAAGAGTCTCAAGAATTACTTCATAATGGCAGATCAAGAGCAAAAGACTTCAGAAATGGCATGATGTAAATCATATGGGGTTCAGAGGCTAAGCAAATTACACACCAGAAGCTTCCCTGGCCTTATGAAAGGAGCCTTTCTCCAGCTCTGTGCAATCCCAGCCCAGGGGAACTTGCATCTGAACGTTGTCTAAACATTTCAGGTACACTTGAAAGCTGAAAGTAATTCTCGTTTCCTATGCCGGATTAAGTCGTTTCCAACACACACAAAATAGTCATTCACGAACACACACAAAAAACACACCACCAAAAGGTGAGGACTTCTGGGCACAAAGGCACGTTTAAAAAAAAAAAAGTTCAAGGGAAAAACCATCACTGATTGCCTTGAAAACGTTCAAGTGGCCTCTCGACCTCTGTCTTCTCACCTAATTCTTAAGTGGTGCCTGCCTTCCCATATACAATGTTTCAATTAAGGACGCTGATGCCTTTCCTGAACTCACTCTACCCACACCCCCGGATACCTGTGCAAAGTCAAACTTGCCACAACTCATTCATTTCCTTCTTAAAGGTGTTCATTTACTTGTGTCTCTGGCCATATGCCACCCTGCAATGTCTTTTCCAAACCTTCCCACAGCCCCAGTGTCCTCTCCACGCTGAGGTTGTGGAGCACTCAGGCTTGCGCTGCCCAGTGAGTTTTGGAAGTTGCAAACTCCCTGTTTCCCCACCAACCCCCTAAAGTGTACGCGGACTCACAGGACTCCATCTGCAGCGCCAGAGGCGCGACCGTCAGCTCCAGGGTTGAA
>LOEQ01002150.1:114807-125089 GCA_001685075.1 Bramus lutescens | reverse complement strand
GGCAGACTGAGCCCACACTGTGACGAGGAATGCCGCCAGGCGGCCCTGGCTTCCTTTCCCCTGGGGCGCCCCTAACCCCAAATAAGGAGCCCGAGGGCTGCTGAAGGGTGCTGCAAAGGCAGAGAGAGCAAAGCAGAAGAGGACAGCCACTCCTCTTCTGGCTCTCCCTGGCTGAGACTTTTCTTTCATTCCGAAGGGGATCCCCACTCCCAAAGAGCTTTGCCAGGACTCGTGGCCAGAGTTCTGAACTGAGGAAGGGAAGTTAAACTCAGGATCCTTCTAGAATGACTCTGTCTGAAGGAGGACAAATAAAAGTGAAGATAGAGTCCAAGTTGTCACATGAATTGAAGCCGTGCACCGCTGGATCCAAATGCACCCTGTCAGGCAAGGAGCTGGGGTTGGAGGGTAGCCTTGAGCACTGGAGTCTCCGCTTCAGCAGTTGGGTACTGAATGAGAGTTTCCATGGAATACAGCACCAACCTGGAGTGTCTGGGGACACCATGTGGCAATTCACATACTCTCTTCGGCTGTCCTGGAGCCCCTGATAGTTGAACTGGCTGCCCTTAAGCATGAAGTGCTTGGTGCTGAGACTTATGGCTTGTTCTTATGGATTTGTCAGCAGAGCCTGCAGTGAGTCCATGCGCTATGCATGTGTCTGTGACAAGGATCTAGCATGCTTTCCTTATCAAATGGCAGAAAAACCTCACGAAAGCGTTGAAGGCACAACCAAAATTTGAGTCCTAAATAAAAGGATGCATCTTCTTGGGCAATAAAAAAAAAGAAAAGAAAACTAAGAAAAATTGAAATGGCATCCCAAGCAAATCCCTTGCTGTGCAGTCAGGTATGTCACCAAATCCTTTGTCGAATCAATCAGTGCAAGCACTTCAACCACAGAGCCAAGGCAACGCTATTCCTGAAACCCAGGCATAATTCAGGACAAGGAATAAACTACCTGTCCAGTCCCTATGCTAAAACGTCAAGCCTTTCTGTTCTCGGACACAATCGGGCCTACCAAACAGCTCTCTCTGCTTGCTAATCAGGTCCCAATCCTCTTTCCCCGTCTTCTAACCGGGCACTGGAGAGATTGTCCCTTAGAATAACTCCTATTTGGCATCCAGGAAGTCCTAAGTTCAATCCCCAGCCTGAAATAAATAAAAGTACTACAGTTCTCCCGTGAAAACTTTAGAAACATGTCCTATTCATTCATCCTTCTTTGGTTCCTACCTCCAACAGTGCTGTATATAAAAGACGGTAAGTCCCTTGCTTAGACTTTGGGAGTATACAAGTTAATGGTACAAACCTTGTGGCTTTGTTCAAGCTAGCAGCTCATCATCTTTGGTGCAAGTCTGTAACTGCACATAGGAATTCCAAAACTATTTTGTACAATTTTTGTATGTGCAGTGTCCAATTTTAATCAAAAGGAGATACAAAAAAGACATGCCTCCTAAATGGATCTCTTTGCAATCCTTACTGTCCAATCTTCATAATTTTCTTGGTTGTCAGATCAGGGATTTTCTAAATGAGCGTCTTGCATTTCTATACAGTTGGCGTTCTTGACCACCCACATAGGGTGTGTGTGTGTGTGTGTGTGTCTGCTCAGATTTATTTAATCCATTTGCACTCAAGACTGCAAGGGGTGATGACTAAGCTTTATTTTATATCTCTTCAGATTGGCCAGAACAGTGCCTGGCACACCGGGACCATAAATAAACATGCCGAGCTGACTGACAGGTTTCTTTATTGGACTCACATTCTCCCTGGAATTTCAGAGAAGGTTGTATTTGAAAAGTTACAGACGATCTACAATAGGACTCCACCTCTGTGTTTCACCTCATCCATATTCTACAGAATGATTTGACAATTGCCTTTATAAATAAAACCAGCCAGGTTTTCCTGAGTGACCCCAAGACAAAATCACATCCACATTGGCTAGTTTCTTCTTGATGTACCCACATGGTTGCTGTTTGAACTGCTTTTGCCCTTGGCAAAGTTCGTTTTAACACTTCGTCCTCTGCTGGTATTTTGTTCCCTTTTGCTTTTAAACTTTCCCCAGGAAAGTAAAAACCCTTGCACTGAAAGTCAGTTTTACAAAATCCAGAGTCCTGTAATTACTAAACAATCTATTTTGAATGAATATGGCTTTGTTGTAGCCCAAGGCATTTTACTTGAGGAATGGTATCAATGCCGCCAACCAAGAAAAAAATCATTTCAAACATTCTTTGTGGTTTTCATGTTTTTTAAAAAACCATAGGAAGCTGTGGGCATGGCAATCCTCCTGGATGGATTGGGAGCCAGTGAAACCTATAAATTATGACTGAAAACCATGGCAGGATGCACTTGACTTCCGGATGGCTGTATGGGGGAGGGGAAGAGGAGTCACTACAATTTTTTTAGAAATTGAAATAAGCCTCCTAACATGATATCACACCAGTTAATCCTAAAATAACGAGAAGGGAAGAAGGGCAGGGACCATGGGAATGTATTTTTCAGCCAGAAAATGAAATAATACAAATTGTATTGTTATTTTTTCAGTACAACACACACACACACACACTATTATTTTATGACATTTCACAGAACTTTTCACCATTTAGCAGTAGGTAATGGAGCATGAGTTCTCGAAACTCTGAAACCTTTGTTCTACATAAACACCCATTCATCTTGTTTCCACTGTGCTAGCAAGCAACAATTATACCCACATATGGAAAACCGTGGGCCCAGGAAATCATTGCTAAGCAAAGCAAATGCCGCAGACCACAGAGAAATAAATGTCTGCTCTTGGGGGGAAACTAGCAATAAATAAATGAAGCACTCAGTCTGAAAGCGTTTCACGTTTTCATCTCTTTTCTCTGAGCACCCATATGGGTATTAGAAGCTCTCCTTCAGTAATTGATAATAATGATAATGATGACAATAAACCATGAGGCTGGATTTCCAATCTAGAAGTGAGGAAGCACTCTTTCTTCCATTCTCCTCCCCTGGCCTCAGGTATCACTTTCTCTCAGGGCCTTCTGGAAAAGGTTTTTCTCCTAAGGTAGATGGGAGACACGTTTGCTTAGGCCTTTCTCTCCAAGGAATGGAAAGGTGCTAGTTTTGACTTTGAAGTTGGGTAAGACAATGAAAGGTGGGGAGTTAGATGTGTGTGGTCCAAGACAGGATACATGGGTGACAAGGGCCGTTGTTGAAGAGGCCCTCTGTGGCCTTTCTCGCTGAGGAAAAGCAGCCGTTTCCTTTTGGAAATCCTAGTGACTATGCCTAGATTTTTGCAAACCCTCAGAAGTGCTTGTCTGACTCAGACTTCAGAGAAAGTGAGCAGTCAGTAGCCAGCCCCAAGAAAGGAGGCCCTGTGACCTCCCACCCACAGCACCACACACATGATAGCTTCACAAGGAGTCAGGAGACCATGGGCTGAGTCTGCCTGTACCGCTAACAAACATCCCTCCTCTCTCCACCTCCTGTTCTTTTTCCTAGGAAATCAATCCTGGATTCTGTCCCAAACCCCTGACTGGTTTCAAATTCTTTGATTCTTTGAGCGATTATAGATAATGGTGGCAATATATTTTCAACCTTGGGTGCTTTTGTTCTAATGACCAGCCCAGAGATTTCTTAGCCAGAGTCTCAGATGTCTTCATGGCTGGCTAAAAAAAATTGCTGAATGGATGCTGCTGCTTAAACAAGTCCCATCAAATGTATTATTATTATTATTATTATTATTATTATACTCAATAAGTTTAAAATGAGGCTCTACGGATAATGCAAATGAAGGGAGAGAATGGGTTTTGGAAATCACTGGGCTAGAGCAAGAATCACAAGCTTTATTGTATTCAAGAGACACTAATAAACTGTGTGCTGACCACATTTTAATTTTTAATATTTGGCTGGTATGACAAGAACTCCAAGAGGAAGCCTGGCCCTGAGTCTATATCACATTAAAGTGAAATAGCTAGTGTAAAAACTGACTTGTAAATAATAAGGAAATAATATTCTTGTCAGCCAAGAACAGAAGGTTGATCTCATGCTGTTCTATAGAGTCACAGGGGTGGAATGTGAAGCAATCCGCAGAGCAAGGAGGATCCCATAAAAGCATGGACTACAACCCATCAGAGCTCTTGGCCTCATCAAGAGTCAGCCTGATGTCATTTGTCTCTCCCTCGCCATCATTTGTAGAATATGAAAGCCGCTGTCTCATGGTGACAAATCATAGCAAAGGGGTCAAGTTGCAACCACAGACTCTCTGTTCTCAGACAGTGACCCTCTTATTTCAAAGGTCATGGGAGACGAGTCCTTATACTTTGTGATCATTGTTTCAAGCATGACCCTTTTCTGGGCTACAAGGCTTTGTAGAGGACATAGTCTCAGGTCATTACTTCAAAGCCAACATTCAAAACATGGTATTGACTTTGTGTACATTTTAAGTGTCGCATCATAGCCCATAAACACATACAAGGACTATGTGAAAATTTAAGTGTATGTAAATATACATGTGTGCGTGTTTTGAAAGCATGTTGGCTATCCAATACAAAAGGCAGCTTTCACAGTATTGACAGTACCATAGCTCACTTCCGAAGTTCAGGCTAGAGCAGAAAATCTTTATCCCCACGACCATGATCATTTGCATTTCCTTATCATGTTTACAGTGAAAAGCATGCTTCTTCTTTTCCATCTTAAAACTGACCAACCTTTTTAAAGCCTAATTTAGAGAAGTTTTGTTTCTTTTGGCAGAACTGGGACCGATGCTTCTCTCACTTTTTTATACCCCTTACCTCTGTAAATAAAAGCTCCTGGAAAGGAAGGCACTACCCTGCCTCTGAACCTTCTGCAAGACCGAACAGTAAATTGGAACTTCAGCGACTGGAGAGGCTGGAATGTTGCAAGTCCAGACAGAGCCCATTTTACAATTTGTTTGGAACTATTGTTGGCCCCATTAGTGGCCATTCCTCAGCCACCTCTGATTCCGACTTAACATTCCTGTGACTAAATAGAACCTTTAGGATTAATTAATTTAACAAACCACTAGCACCTGCAAAACAGAAGCCTAAGAATCCTACTAGTAACATTGGAGACCTGCGATAGAGATGTCACCACTTTTCTATAGCCCTCCTACCTAATGTTTCCACAATGTATTTGAAAAGTGAATTTCTTTATTCTTTTCTTGGTTTTGGTACTATACAAGCTTCATCAAACTATTGCCCCATTTGAACTTGGAGTTTGGGGTGACCAAATCTGTCTCTGCCCACAGTCACTCATGCTTGAGTCCAAAAATATAGTCTTTTACTACCTTTGAAGTCAGAGCTGTGTTTATATACATACACTCATCTCTGTTTCTTTTCAGCTGCTCTTCTTTGAATTGTCCTTAAAATTGGGGGGAAACAGTCTCCTCTTGAAGACTGATCAAAAACAAGCCAAAGAAATGAAATTCAAGGAATTATTCACATTCAGTCCCATTTTTTGAAGATTTTACCATAGCCTAGCAATTGTAGATGTGTTCAGGAACATATTATCATTTAATCTTCCCACAAATCCTTTGAGAAAGGGCATAGCTTTCCTCTTTTCTTAAAAAATAGGGGTTCTCTGTGTTGTCCTGGCTGTCCTGGAACTCTCTGTGTAGTCCAGGTTGATCTTGAACTCACAGACATCCTCCTGCCTGTCTCCTGAGTACTGAAATTAAAGGTGTGTGTCACTATGCCTGGCTAGCTTCCCCCTTTTACTATGGTGTGATGAACCAAGACAGGAGGGATGCAGTAATGATAGTTTGTTTCCTATATGCTTCCCTGGTGACTTTAGTGTGACACTTTTGGGGGACAAAAGCCCCCTTACCTGAAGATTTCTTGGGGTCTCCTTGTTTTCCTCCTTCATGACTCCATGTCATTCCCTACAGTGACGCCACAGGCCCAGTAAACAAACCTCTCCCATGAGTTTAGGGATATTAAAAGAGCCTAAGATGCTTAATCTTAATTGAAAATTCAAAGAGAAGAAGGAATGTGGATCTCTAGAGGCAGTGATGGTGACTAAGACCTCAGGCACCAGTCTCTTGGCGCAGCCCAGCCAAAGTTTGCTGGCCGGAGTTGCCTGCTTGCTGGCCAGCCTTAGTCATCTAGAGACTCCCTGAGTTTAGCCCATTTGTGGGCAGTTAAGTCACAGAGTGTCTCCCTCCCTTTAAGGATAAAGGGAACAAACTATCATTCCTCTTTTGCTACTGATGATTGCCACTGGACAGAAGTATCAGGACTGGAAAGAGGCCTCCTGTTCTTCAGACTTAGGATCGTCTGTGGATGTCAAAATCGCTCACACACTCCTATAGATAGACATTGTGCTCGCTCTCAGCCATATGTTTCTGATTGAAAGTTCGGGCGGAGGGTTTTCTTAAACTGTTTGGTAAGGCAAATTTGCATCTCCATTGATGACTTTACAAAGGTATTTTAGATTTCTTGGAGGATTTCCAAGCGCAAAGACCACTGCCTTCACGGACTGGTGAGTGGTTAAGCCCTCAGGCAAGCAAGTCTCCAGTTCAGTTCTTACTCCATAAAACAATTCCATTGGGTTCTGAGGGTGTGCACATTATAAAATGTCACTGCTGGTGTCACTTTTGTGGCACCCCACAGCTCTGGGGGGAACATATGTCTGTCTGTCTGTCTGTTTCCCTATCTTTCTATCTATATCTCACATATTGCTTAAGACATATGAAACTTGACAGAAAAATGCAAGAATCGGCAATTTATTTTTTATTTTAATCACTCCATTTCATGCTCAATGATGGAAATGATTGCACCATCTGAAAGATATCTGAAGAATTCAAAGCACTTCAAACTAGCCTTTCCTTTGTGCACTTGGAGATGTCTTTTGCTGCTTGTGTAGACTTCTGTTTCAAGATTATTATCTGGATATACAGCGACGTTCAGCTCTGTCAGCACCACTAAGAGACAGAAATTTCTCATGCCTCAAGGCCAAGTTAGTCTGGTACAAAAATTCACCGTGCCTGGCATGGAGCCAAGGTGCACCTGTCTAATTTCATTTTCTATCCTACAAAGCTGATATATCACTTTACTGTGTCTTTGACTGTTCACTTATTATTTGTGTGTCGCTGGGGGTCACACCTCAGCTTCATCTGTGTCAGGCACACATCCCACCCTTTTGCTTGGTTCTTACAGTCTTTCTTTCTTAGAATTTGACAATGTATCTTGTGTAAGCTTGGAGAAGTCAAAGTGAAATCTTGACATATAAACACCATGTATCACAGGTAAATCCAGCTAGTTAATAGATTAGTTTCAAATATTTAACCTTTTCATGAAAAGAAAATGTGAATTCACTTTCAAAGCGGTTTGAAAGTATTGAAGTCCCTATGTTTAATGTTTTGCTATGTTGTTCAATAAACTACAACTTATCCCCCTCCTTGATAAGGCCGCCAGACTTCATCTCCCCATTTCCAATAGCTAGTTCCACGTGATCACCAGGTCACTCTTGGTAAGTGTGAATCCATTGCTTTAGATTGTGCTTATGAGCGGGAGTGCAGAGGGTTTGTATCTATGCCTTGTGTTTTCCAGTCCACACACATTCTCCTCCCCCTCTCTACTGGCAAAGAGATAGAAGCTAACATTTTAAAGGCTACAAAGTATTTAACTGAGCATGCACTGCTACATTTTCATCCTGTGCTTTTTGCTTGTGGGCCCTTGGGTTGCTCTCATCATTTGGGTTTTGTGCTGCAATAAACACGAGGGTCCTGAAATCTCTTTGACAGATTGATTTCAGTTCATCAGTTGGGTAAAATAGTCATAGCAGCATGGTTGAATCAAATGGAAATTCCATTCTGTAGGAGGCTCATCCCGTTTTCCATAGGGCTCCTCTTGTTTACATTCCCGCCAGCCCTGAGAGTATTCCCTTTCCTCCACATCCTCACCAAAACATTCTATCTTCTCTATCTCAGATAAAAGTCATCCCAAGGGCGTGGCGTGACACCTCCCTGTGGTTTCATTCTGCATTCCCTAAGGTCACAGAACCACAGAGAGATTTTGTAACCTAGGTCACAGGGTGTTTAAGTATGGAAGGCAGGTTTTGAAGTGGTTCTAGGGTAGGCATGGCTAAGCATTTTCTCATCGCTGTCCCAAAACATCTCCTCAGTGGGAAGTAAATAGTGTCTCTGGAAAACGTTTCAAATGGTAAGAATACGTTTATATTAAACATTTGATGTTTATTTTATAACTCTCCATAATTCCAGTCATAAACAGGTAACTTTGAATTCTGTTGCCCAACAAAATATAAACTATCTTGGTTTTAAAAGATAATGTTAAGTATTTTATCTTAGCCGAACCTCCCCACCGACTCAAATAATCCCAATCAAACCATATTAAACCGAATTAAAAAGATGCCCATGTTTAATGGAGTGCTCCCAGGTAACCCTGGGAGCACATGGAGAGGGGAAAAGAGGGGAGAGGAGACCACGTGAAACTGGAGACCGCGTGTTCATTCTCTGGGGGGCAGCTTAAGTAGCCTGTGGGAGTGGTCCCGACCTTCCCTGGCTCCGGAGGGGCCACTGTTTGGCGGGCTTTCTCAGAGGCAACTCCGAGGTGAGGGAGCTTATGCTAGGAGCTGAGCTGAGGTGGGGTGAAGTCCCCAGCCAAACAATCTGGACTTTTTGTATAAAGGGGTGTTAGGGAACTGAGGTGATGCTCTCAACCAAACTGATAATAACTCAGGCATAAACGGAAGTAAGCATCCAGTCAATGAAAATGTCTGTATCTTGATTGAATGCTCTATTTAGTGGGATGAAGAGAAAGCGATGGATCTCCTGAGAGAACACTAAAGATAAAGAACTAGTGTTCGTTTCTTCATGACAAAACTCAGCCATAAAAATCCTGTTAAATGTGTGTTTGGTCCTGAAAACAGAAACGAAGGAAGCGCGTGGGTTAGATTCAAACAAGCTCGGAAGGACTTACAGTGCAAAGGAGTCGCCATGATGACTGCAGGAAAGGGAGACACATATTTGCTGTTGCCACTGAAATTATCACAGACTTTACAAAAATAGCCATCTATCAGGAACATTAATAGCAAGCAGTTGGACCAAAGAAGTTACAATGTAAGTAAAAATACATTCGTGCAGCCTTCAACGGCTCTCTCTGAGTCTGCCCGGCCAATCACTCCGCATTTGCTATAGTTTGCACCTCCAGCCTAACCCCTGTCTTCTCGAATTATCTACTTCCTGTACAGAGGCCTCCCACCTGCTCCCCGCTCCCTGGCTCCCTGCGCTCTTCCACCCCTCCACAGTCAGGCGTCAGAGGACCAGCTTGATTTAGTTAGATCTAGATCCCCGTGTTAAAGGTTTCGGGCCACCTTGCCTGCAAGATCAAAGCTACTCCATCCTCTGATCAATGATCTGTTTTTCTTTATGTGCCCGAGTCTCCAGATCCCTGTGCCTTATGGTTTCCAGACACGGTATATTGTGTGTGCTCGTACAATTCTCGGTGGGTTTCCCATCTTCTCTGATGCTCTCTCTGCAGTTGTAGATAATAATATAGGATAGTGTATTGTTCGGCTTTTACATTCTCTTTCCAGTACTTAACACATAGTGCTTACTGGTACTAAGTAAGTCTTCTATGTGAAAACCACTGTTTGAGAATTTCCTGTGTGTTTAGCCTACACACAAACACACACACACACACACACACACACAATACAAATCTACAGTATAAACCCATAATGATCTCCTAAAGATATCAGGGAACACCGAATAGCTGTAGCTCCCAGTATCACCCAGCAACACTCAGGAAGCCGCAGGAGCTAACTTGTGACCCAGATGGGGTTTGAGCTAGCATTTTTCCAGTGTTTTTTAAAAGCTAACTCTAAACTCCATGCATGTATCCTTTTCATCACTCATTTCTCTATTGAATAGACGATGCTCAGGGTATTTGAAATCAGGGCGAAAACTTGTTGAACATTCAACCAGCTGAGGAACTGAGGAAAGCTGTACAGGAATTCAATATTCCCAGCATCTACTGCACCACTGTTTCATATAAATAACAAAGGAATCGTCTTCTGAGTCTGCGGGATTAAAGAGGATAAGGCAAGAAAAGTCTTTAGTGAAGCGGTTTGCAGGTTTGCATGTTTTAGACATGCAGCCTGTGCAACCAGTTGCATAGCTGTACTTTGAAATAATGAGATAAACACTTTCTTTTTATCTATGAAATTGAATGGGTCATCTCAAATGCTTAGTAGGATCCTCAGAAGCCATTTCCTCCTCTCTCTCTGTCTCTCTCTGTCTCTCTCTCTCTCTCTCTCTCTCTCTCTCTCT
>LOEQ01002150.1:97937-111185 GCA_001685075.1 Bramus lutescens | reverse complement strand
TGTGTGGCAGGGCAGGGTAAGGGTTGTGCTTCTGAGACTCAAACCCAGGCCAGTCACTCTGTCACCGAGCTATATTCCCTGCCCTTCAAGCACCTCGTTTAAAACCACTGTTAACTATGGTTTTCACGTGCTGTGCTAGACCCTTTGGGTCAGCGGAGAAAGCAGAAAGTGAAAGGGGAAGAAACCCAGGCAAACCTTCAGAATCTTCTAGGCAGAGCTCAGGTAGAGAAGAACGACACAGAAAAAGTTGAAAAGTAAATTAGAAATTTCATTTTTAAAAGGTTCATTCAGGGGTGGGAATTGAGATTTGCAAGTCCAGCATGTGGGAGGATGAGACAGGAGCACTGTGAGCTCCAGACTAGACGGGGATACGCAAGGAGACACCATCTCCAAAACATTCTTTTGATCTTCATTCCTATACAGGCAAATGCTTGCATTGGAAGGGCACCCTTTGATGTTTTATCAGATGTACGTACTGAGGACAGGGAACCCTTTTGTCCTTCTTTGTTCCACTGCCCTTTCCTCTGCCTCCCCGCGTCCTGGTGGCCACTCCCCTGCTCTCCACTGCTGCTGAAAAGCTAACGTTGCTAGCATGGTACAGAAGGAGAAGCATGCAGTGTGTATCGTTGATGGTTTCTGTCAATGGCCTTGATTCATCCTTTCAACCAAGTTAGTGAAGAAGTGAGTTATTCCTTCTTATTGCTGATAGTAACTGTATGTCATCCTTCTAATGTCACTCATCCGGTGACAGACATTTTGGCAAGTTCCAGGATTCTTGGTATTATAAACAATCTCAACAATTAATATAAACTCCATGATAATTTGTCTTACTTGCAATTCTTTGCATACATTGTGTGGTAGATGCACATTTTAATTTTTATTAGGTTTCTGGGATTGGCAAATTGGCTCAGTAGCTAAGAGCGCTTTTTCCTCTTGCAGAGGACCCAGGTTCAGCTCCTAGGAGCTACATGGTGGGTCACAGTCAGATGTAACTCCAGTTCTAGAGGACCTGGTGCAGATATCAAACATTAATAACCACAAAATAAAATAAATCTTTAAATTAGTGCCATCAGATTTGGGACAGTTTACATTTATATTAACATTTTATTGTTCTACAATTGGTAATGTCAGCAACTTTTAACTTTACATATCCAAGCATTATGACTTTACCTTGTGTCACTAGAGATGATGACTGGCAATGTCTGTCCACATTCTTGCTGGCCACTGAAAACACTTTGTTCTGTATATCTAGCATTTAAAAATGTTTTAGATTGTGTGTATGGCAGGGGCAGGTGTGTATGTGTATATGATTGTAAGTGCCCAAGGAGGCCAGCAGATTTGCAATTCCTGAAACCGGAGTTGAAGACAATTGTGTTACCTCATGTAGCTCACATCTGTTTCCTGGGAACTGCCAAAAAGAATCTCTGTTCTAAACATCTGACCTATCTCTCCAGCCTCATGGTTAATGTTTTAATATGAAGTTCTTTTCTGCTCTTGTCTGTTGAGTGTTCTAATCAAAAGGCATCTCCTCTCTTCCCCTAGACATGGGGCATTTTTGATACTACTTCTTCTTTCGGCATGAAATTCTTCTCTAACTTCCATGTCCAGAATTTATATAGTTGTTTTTCCCATAGTGTCCCAAAGATATGAAATGTTCTAACTATACCTGCATACTATTTTTGTCAGTATTGGAATGTTCCAATTTTTCTACCTTGTCTTCAAACCCTCGTGTTCTGTCATCCCCTTGATCACTTCTGTTGGCGGGGCTTTCCGCAAAGCTCTTGACTCACTGAATTTCTTATTTAGAATATTTCAGTTTCGTTTATCTTCACTATTTCAACTCTTGTACTGAATGTCACTTTCAGATCCCTTTGACCTCCTTATTTTCTTCAGCTGCTCGCTCTGCTCACTTGGAATTCATTGGGAGTTTATTTGTGTCCTCCTTGATTTGTTTGAGCAGACTCACAACCACTCTTTTGCACTCTTCGTCTGGAGTTTGATTTCATCTACTTCCTTTTTATTGGCGGCAAGTAGCATGGGATTAGGAACTTTGAAAGGATTGGGTTGCCTTGTTTTCTCAAAATTCCTGTGTTTTTCTGTTGAGGCTTGTGTCAGGTTATGCCATTAAATTAAGTTTTTTTTGTTGTTTATTTATTTTTAAACCACTCTTATTCTTCCAGTGAAAGTGATACATTTTCAAAACCGACTAAGTTGCTATAGGGCGTAAGTGTCATGTGTTTTTTGTAAGGTTGTTGTTTTGATTTCTTCTTTGTTTGTTTTTTCCTATTGGATTATTCTTTGGGATACCAGGCTTGATTCCTAGTAATCACCTAAGAGTACAATACTGTCACCCAAAGTAACCACTATCAAAGGATAGGCCCACTATAAAAATGCAATATAGCCTAATAAAACACAAGGCTTTATGCTTGGTACTCTAAAGCCTCTTATGCTCAGGCAATTAAGGGTCAATCGCTTAGGAGATGGAGAAACACTGGCAGTGCTGGGTGCACGAATATCTTAGTACCGTGAGCATGAATGGGAAGCAAAATAAACAGAGTCAAGTTAGCACTTACTATTGAGTTAAAATAGCTGAAGTAGGGGAAGCAGAAACGTAAACTGAAGGATGAATAGGGACATGATGGAGGAAGTTTTGCCTAAATGTAGAATGAAAAGAAAAACACAAATAAATAGAACCGAATTATCTAAAACAGCCTCCAGGAGGCTGGGACACAGAAAGCTCCTTAACAAGGCTGCTCTATGTCCTCTGATTAAGCTTGTGAGAAGCAAGGTGAAAAAGAAGAAAACATGGACAGGAAACAGAAAAGAAAATAAATCAAGAGAGGACAAGAACGGAGCAAGGCAGGTGCATGTGTTGGAATGAGATGTCTGCAGAGACAGAGGATGAAAAACCTATCTTCTTGGTGGTTCTAGTCTGAGTAGTTCAGCATCCATCCTGGACTTCCAGATGCCTACCAAACCCCTAGGTGTTCCTTTAGGATGCTGAGGCCCAATGCTATTCGAAGCTCTGGTAGTCCTTCTGGTTCAAGCAGGGAATGTTGTTCTTACCTCCGACCGCCCTTTGGAATTCCGAGCTAAGAATGCTTCTTTCTCTGGTCAGCATGCTGTGCTGTGCTTTATGGGTGATGTTGTGGATGCTGATCATACTCCTGGGGGATCCTTTAGAAATCTGGTTCTAAATACTGGCCCTGTCTCCATTGCTATATATGCTGGCTAGTTTGTATTGTCAGCGACACAAACTAGAGCTACCTGAGAAGAGAGAACCTCAGTTGAGCAATTGTCTCCATTAGATTGTCCTGCGGGCAAGATTGTTGGCAATTTTTTTTTCATGATTGATGACTGATTTGATTAAGGTCCAGTCCATTTCTGGCAGAGCCGTTCCTAAGTAGTTGACCTCTGGTTATTAAAAGCTGAGCAAACCAGAAGGAGCAAGAGATTAGGTTGAGTCCCTCACAATCTCTGCTTTAGTTCCCAGCTCCAAGTTTCTCATCCTGCTTCAGTTCCTGCACTTCCTCCCTCCACCAGGATCTGGAAAGAGCCATGGCCCTCCTTCCTCTGGAAACCTCAAAGCACTCTTGGCTCCATCAACATTTTTATTTCGGGTCAACCGCCTCAGGAGCTTTTCCTGTTGTGGGTTCTTTGTTATAGAAGTCCTATGAAACATACTCATTACAAATAAAGAGGATTTTGTTTCTTTATCCTCAACTTTTGTGCATCTCACTTCTTTTCCAGCTGCATCCTTACAGTGACCAGAGTATACATTACCATGTAGTAAAAAGAAGACTAAGATGTTGGTCACAGTGCAGATCCTGATCTCACAGAGCGTGCATTCAGAGCTACGTCAAAACTTGTTTTTTTTTTCTCGGGCCTAGAATGTAGCAAGAAAGGAGCTTGAGTCCCAGTAGTCCGCCTAGGGCATGCCTCCAATGATTGGGTGATTCTCCACCGGCCTGACCCCTCAATAGCTCCACCACTTCAAAACACCTAAAAACCAGACCACAGCTCTGGTACATGGACCTCTGGGGACAGTCCAGTTCCAAACTCTAGCAACAACTATACACGTCCAATTTATAAGACAGGCATAGTTATCTCCTAGAATCAGGCATAAGATACTGTAGCCATTCCATACACATTTGCTAAATGGATAAACATGTTATCACACATACAAATCTGAAAATGATTTAAAACAGAGGAGCCCATCTGGGCATGGTGGTTCATGCTTGTATTCCCACATTTTGGAGTCTAAGGCAGGAAGATCACTGTGTTTAAGGCCGCCCTGGGCTACAAAGTACTTTTAAATAAATGTTTGTTAATGTCAAATTTAGACATACTAATTATGGACACAGTTCTAGGAGAGGCATAATTTTAAAAGGACAATTTTTCACCCCATGAGCTCACGGGAAAGGCAGCACTTGAGAACTCCGTATATAGCAAACGTGAACGACAGAGATTTGCTTTTTCATGTGGAGAACACAAGAATTGCTTAGCATGCTTTTGATCAAGTGAATTTCCCCAAATGTTAGATTGCACAAACATGAACAGATAGATCTGTGATGCTTGCTTGGAAGCAGTTATGCCTTTATTAAAGGTTAAGCTTTATGTCTGTGCTCTAAATATGGACTTGAGGATATGGGACCTTTTTAAATCTATTTCTCTGAATATGTCACATTGATTAGATATTATCTCCCTGCCCCTTTGTCTCCAGTTGGGACTGTTGGAATCTGTGGACTCATGATGAGGTGATTTTATCACCAGCTTTGTATATAAATTGCAAAGAATGAGCTGTGTTTGGACATGAAATTCTTCTGTGATACCAGAAACCAGTTAATAAAGATTTGTTTTGGTGCAAGATGAAAAACGATCACCTCTCAGTCCACACACTCTAAAAACCTGCCTTTTGGGGACCTCTCTTTGGTGTCTTCCCAACACAGTGGACAGAGACCACAGCATTCCAGTGCCTCTTGTATATAAGCAAAGTTTCACATAGAGCTGTTGAACTGTTGCTCCAATCAGAGGTCATAATTCGAATCGTACAAAGCTCCTCCAGGTCCCGAGTCACCCATGTTTTCTACAGTTTGACAAAGGAGATGGGCAATCTGCCTGCATTCCCTAACCCACTTGCTCCTACGCCCTCCTGCTCCCATTATGTTGATGCTGGATCCATATGATGGAAATAGCACAAGTCCTTAAGGGACTGGCGCTCTTGTAATAACGAATGTGAGCCTGCTGTCGGAGTAAGTGACCAAACAGCTCCTCCAGGGCTGGAGTTGGAGACTCCTCATTCTTCTCTCCCTCCCTCAGCTACAACACTGCTCAACTCCCTAACACAGGCAGTAAACTGTTATTATGTCTTTACAATGCCTACTCAGGTCTTGCTCCAGCTGTATTCCTAGGGCTCCTGGGTTGAGTTCTTTCCTGACAACTCCTACCTGGCCAGCTTCCAAGGCTATTGGCCCCAGCTTTGGGAAGCAGTCCCATTTCTTCAAGGACTGGTCCCTCCCCCTAGCAGCTGCAATCTTTGATCTGATTGTCAAGCAGCCTCAGCAGTAGACTTTGACTCTTCTAGAAAAGGACCAATCCCCAGTGTACCAACAACCATTCCCCCGTGCCCCAGAGGTCACTCAATCCGCCATGTCAGCTACTGCCAGGATAGACCTGAGTTAAGTGCCCATCTGCCGTGCATCGACTCCTATGGTTCTGGCAAGCTCACAAGTGGTCCATTCTTCATCCTTAAAAAAATTTATTTATTGGTTTTAATTGATTTATATACATTTCCCGTATGCCCCTTTCTTCCTCCCCTCTCCCCTTTCACCTTCTCCCCTTGCCCCCCCCCTCTCAATTTACTCAGGAGATCTTGTCCTTTTCTCCTTCATGTATTTCTCTCTTAGGGTCTTCTTTGTTGTCTAGGTTCTCTGGGGTTGTGGTCTGTAGGCTGGTTATTCTTTGCTTTATGTCTAAAAGCCACTCATGAGTGAGTCCTTATTTGCTTTTCTCAGTCTGGGTTACCTTACTCAGTAAGGCTTTTTCTAGTTCTGTCCATTTACCTATAAATCTCAACATGTCATTAATTTTTACCACTGCATAGTACTCCATTGTGTGAATGTACTACATTTTCCTTATCCATTCTTCATTTGAGGGGTATCTAGGTTGTTTCCAGGTTCTGGCTACCATGAAAAATGCTGCTATGAACGTAGCTGAGCAAATTTCCTTGTGGTGCGATTGAGTATCCTTTGGTTTTATGCTGGGTCTTGAGGAAGGTTGTTTCCTAATTTTCTGAGAAATCACCATACTTATTTCCAAAGGACTGTACAAGTTTTCAATCCCACCAGCAATGCAAGAATGTTCCCTTTATCCCACAGCCTCTCTAGCACAAATTGTCATCAGTGTTTTTGGTCTTGGCATTCTTACAGGTGTAAGATGGAATCTCAGAGTTGTTTTGATTTGCATTTCTCTGATGGCTTAGGATGTTGAGCATTTTCTTAAGTGTCTTTAGACCATTTGAGATTCCTCTATTGAGAATTCTCTGTTTAGGTCTGTACCCTATTTTTAATTGGATTATTTATTCTTTTGATATCAAGTTTCTTGAGCTCTTTGTATATTTTTAAGATCAGTCCTCTGTCTGATGTGGGGTTGGTAAAGATCTTTTCCCATTCTATGGGCCGTTGTTTTGTTTTGACTTATTAACTGTTTCCTTTGCTTTAAAGAAGCTTTTCTGTTTCAGGAGGTCCCAGTTATTAATTGTTTCTCTCAGTGTCTGTGCTGCTGGGGTTATATTTAGGAAGTGGTCTCCTGTGCCTATCAATGAGTTCAAGTGTACTTCCCACTTTCCCTTCTATGGGTTTAGTGCGGTTGATTTTATGTTGAAGTCTTTGTAGGTAAACCTGAACTCAAAACACGTACCACTATCTATACCATCTATTTGCATTTTTCTACATGTTGATACTCAGTTATGCCAGCACCATTTTTTGAAGATGCTTCCTTTTTTTCATTGTGTAATTTTAGTTTCTTTGTCAAAAGTCAGGCGTTTAGGTGTTTAAAGCTGGGCAGTGGTGGCACACACCTTTAATCCCAGCACTTGGGAGGCAGATTTCTGTGAGTCTGAGGCCAGCTTGGTCTACAAGTGCAAGTTCCAGGACAGGTTCTAAAACTACAGCAAAACCTTGTCTCGAAAAAAAAAAAAAGGTATTTTAGGTGTGTGGGTTGATATCCCCATTCTTTATCTTAAATCATTCACCTCAAGGGTTTTATCAAGCCTTGTCCTCAATTTTGAAAACTGCCCCAAACTCATAGACAACAGGAAAATCTCACTATACCATCCTACAGAACAGGAATGTCAATAATCTAGTCGTGATGATTCCCAAAGCATGGAAGCTCCATGCTAACACCAGTCACCTGAGAGATTTGGAAATAGTCCTGGTAATGAAGGCCCATGCCTAAAGCCCTGTTTCACAAGTGCCTCCGGGCTAGCCTTAACTCTCCTTCTTTAGATACAACTAAAGTGACAGTGAAGAACACGAAGGAAAATTAATCAGTGTGACACATTTGGGAAATGAACAGACAAAGGGGTCCAGTGGTCATTGAAGAGTTGGAAAATCAGTCCATTCCTTGGATGACAGTATTTCATGGCCTTAGAGGTCTTTTATTTTATTTATTTATGCAGTCTCTTGCAGTAGGATTTAATAAGAAATGTCCTATATGAGATTAGATATTTGAATACTCAGTGCCTCATTGGTGACACTGTTTGGGATCCTACGGGAACCTTTGGGAGGTATGACCTCACTGGGAGATGTTCATCACTGCAAACAGGCTTTGAGGATTTACAGCTTCTCCGCAATTCTTAATGCATCTCTGCTTTCTTCGAAAGGTTGAAGATATGCTTTCTCAACTTCCTTATCTGGAACCATAAACCAAAATCAGCTCTGTCTTCTGTAAGTCTGTTTCGTCATGGTGTTTCATCAGCAGGAAATGGTAACTGAAACACCCATTATGATAACACTACTTCCTTCCTGGTGAAAAAAGTTAAATCTAAGTCTACCTGTGTTCCTGAGTGGAGACCCAAGGTATTACATGATATTGACTTCTCTTTTAAAAAAGTTAATCTATCTGTGTGTAACATGAGGGCCGGGCTTGTTGGGGTTTCTGTCCTGCCCTGTTCCCACAGCTGGCAAGTCCCAAAGAAAATCACATGAAGAGTCTACATTAGGTTATAAACTGATTGGTCCATTAGCTCAGGCTTTGTATTAGCTCTTATAACGTATATTACTCCATTATCCTTAACTATGTTAGACATATGGCTCAGTACCTTTTTCAGCAGGTAGATTACATCTTGCTTCTTGGTGGTCTGGACAGGAATGGGAGGAATGGGCTCCCTCCTTCCTAGCATTCTCCTGTTCTCATAGCCCCGCCTCTACTTCCTGTCTGGTTGATCCACCTATACTTTCTGCCTGGCCAATCAACGTTTATTTAAAATATGATTGACGGAATACAGAAAATTCTCCCACACCAGCTGTGTCTGTCAATCACCTGACCAGGAATATAGTCACCCGAAGACATACGGAAGAGAGGAGAAGACTAATTATGACCTCAAGCAGGTAACGTCTTTGTCCTTTGTCACCTGCTCTGTGCCACCCTTGAAGCACATGCTTACGGAGCATCTACTTCATAGCAATACATCTCTGAGTTCTTAAAAAAGGAAACCTCTTCCTAGCTCTGTGTTTTGCACACTGACCAAAGCTGGACCTGGTTTCTCGTGGACTCCAGTCTTTTGCTTTCTTCCTACAGAACTTACTCTCATTTGCCACATGGTCACTTGGGCATTTCACCCTTTTTTTTCAGAGGCAACCACCTTGATGTTTTCTTGTGGATTCTGGTAAGGTTGCCCTGTGCTCTCTTTCAAATCTCTTTATATGAATTCTTTTGCTAATGAAACTAAAGGCTATGGAAGGGAACCTCAGTTTCCCCAGTCTCGGGAGAGGGTGGGCTACAGATGAAATTTCTCACCTAAAACATCTTCCTAGAAGATAGGCTAAAGGAAATTAAAGTGAAATTAGAGTTCAGATGAAGAATAGGATGCTTGATAAGAGACAGGATGATGGAGGGGAAAAAAAGAACCAATTGTACCACATCTTTGCACTGAGGGTTTTTTGTTTTTTGTTTTTTGGTTTTTTTTGTTGTTTTTTTTTTTGCTTTCTGAGGGTGTTGCTTGTTTGCTTTTGTTTGTTTGTTTGTTTTCAGATCTCTTACTTCTTCTAGGCTAGCCTGGACTATAGAGTGAGTTCCAGGACAGCTGGGACTATACAGAGAAACCCTGTCTCAAAAACCCCCCAAAAGAGCCAACTCCCCCTACCCAAACAAAACAAAACAACAACAATAACAATGCATTGACGTTTTAACTGCAGTGAATGGCATGGACATTCTGTAGAGCCCAGCGTGGTGTGGACCTTGGATGCAAACTCTCTGCTGCACCTCCTTCGACCAATAAAAGAAGAAATAATTAACTATGCATCATTACTATTGGTCAAGATTTTCAGTCAGTTGAATAATAGTCTGGGTGTTTGAAATGCAAATACATAGCCACATTCATTACTATGATGCTACCTTTTGGGTATTGTTAGCTTTAGGCAAGGAAGGGACAGCTTGTACAGAAACAGGGTTTTGGTTTACTTTGTTACTTAGGGATCTTCAGCAGCTTCTCCTGGTTCATTTTCAACTAAGCAGTAAGACACAGTTTGGGGATTTATTTTTCTGAAATGTGAATTATTGGAATTTTAATCTTACTCAGAAGCTGCTTCTCCTTGTTTTTCCTATATGCTGCCTACTCTGACAGAGTGAGCCCAATTCTCTCCCTGGGTCACAGGCAGGCGCTTCAGCTTTAAACAGAGGAAATTCATGGCAGGTGGCAAGAGTCTTGCACAATTAACCATTATTAATCGTTTTCTCAGTTCTGTCCCTGTGATGGAACATAATCACTGGAGAGAACAAACTTTTTCAGGAGGTGTTTGCTCCTGGACCAGCCCTGCCAGCTTTGATACTTGTCCTCGTCTTGGATGGAGATATGAATTCTGTCATAGCTTGGGGAGTCGTTTGGGATTCCAACATAAGGGTATTTCTCCATCAGCCTTACTCTCCCTGAAACCTGAGGTGACTGTGGTTTAGGTTTAGGACAATGACTGTCCCCCTCCCTGTTCTCTAATAGCTCTTCCCATTAATTTATGGCCCCCAATATGTAAGGACTATTGGGCAAGAATGGTTTCTAAGTGATACTTTGTAGCTCCTTAGAGGAAATTACCAGAGAGAGCCTGGTCAAATTCCAGAGTGTCAATTGAATGTCTCCATAGGAGAAATAATAAAAGAAAAATAAAATGACAAAATGACCCCTATAGTAAATCTACTACAAAGGCCAAAGGCCTAAACTTCAAGATTTTGGAGAGTCAGCTTGCAAAGAAGGCTCAGAGGTTAAACGCACACTGAATGTTCTTGCAGAGGATGCAGTTTGGTTACCAGCACCCACATCTGGCAGCTCATACTTGGCTGCAACTTCTGTTTCAGGTGATCTGACACCCTCTGGACCCAACAGGCTCCTGTATGCATTCGGCATGTATATACTCATGCAGGAGTGCACACATGCACTTACATATACAATTTACATGAACAACTGAAAAGGAAATCTTCAAGATTGTGGAGAATTAAAATGTTACATATCAGAGACGAATTATCTTGGGCTTTTTATAAAATCCCTTTAAAAAGTCATCCACTGGGCTGGAGAGATGGCTCAGTAGTGAAGAGCATTGCCTGCTCTTCCAAAGGTCCTGAGTTCAATTCCCGGCGACCACATGGTGGCTCACAACCATCTGCAATGAGGTCTGATGCCCTCTTGTGGCCTTCAGGCATACACACAGACAAAATGTTGTATACATAATAAACAAATAAATATTTTTTGAAAAGTCATCCACTAAGCACACCTTCGCCTGACCCTACAGTCTGTGAGTATCACAGTCCTACACAGTACTCTTGACAGATTTTCTTAACGCAAAGATGACATCTAAAGTTCTAACAGACTTTTTCCTCTGTACTGATATAATCCCCCACCTGTGGCCCCCACCACTGTACTAGGTAAGTAGTTTGCTATAGGACCGGCTTTGTTTTCTTAATCAATATAAAGTTCATTCTCCCAATTAAACAGTGCAACATGGTCTCTAGGGAAACCTAACTCTGCCTTCCCATGCTGTGGTCACTTATATTTGGCCCCAGAATAAATTATCCAATTTTCCCTTCGTGGTGAGAATTGTGATGTTTTTTATTCGTGGACAATAGCCAATACTGTAAACAATCAGAAATGGGCTCTTTAAAAAGTTTATGAAAGTTTCACTCAAATTTTTCCATTTCTTTCAGTAAATTTGGTAACTTTTCTGTGAAATTTATTTAATAGATTTTCTGAGACTAGATTTCCTCAGAGTTATTCATTCTGACCCATGGATTCATTATCATAGTCCAGAGTCTTTGGAAGTTGTGGGCAGGTCTGCTTATTTACTGTCTTTATTGGTGTTTGAATATTTCCTTAATCTTAGCCTTTATTGCTTCTTCCTTCTTAATTTGTTAGTTGTGATTTCTT
Organism: Bramus lutescens; assembly: GCA_001685075.1. Taxonomy (NCBI): domain Eukaryota; kingdom Metazoa; phylum Chordata; class Mammalia; order Rodentia; family Cricetidae; genus Bramus; species Bramus lutescens. The sequence goes on along the minus strand of LOEQ01002150.1, from coordinate 99,556 downwards.
ATGAGTCCATATAACAATGTAGGATTGGGAAAATTAACAAGAGTGTCGGTTTTTTGAATATGAAGTGACCCAAATTACTTCAAAATCAAATTTGTAATGAGGGCAAAGTGTTTCTGACACCTCTTCTCCATGTTCTAGCACATGACTTTACTGTGCCTCTTGACTCTGAACGTAGAACATGAAATCACACACTCTACCTGGTGTTGTTACAGATCACACCAGCAAGTACTGTCTGAAGCACTTGGGGCTGGACTCTAGACTTATGCAGGAATCTCATGGTGTTGGTTTGTTTGCTTGTTTAGTTTGGGTTGGTTTGATTGGCTGTTTTTCTCTAATGGAACATAGTGATTTAATTTTAGAATATAGAGTTTTAGTTTTTCGACTGTCATTCCTCAGCACATAAGTAGGAAAATGATTCATTTTATATTGAGCTGTTTTAGAATGGCTGTTTTTTACAAAGAGGTCCAAATTGCTGACAATTATATAAATATGATAAATAAATTTTGGCTTGATAGTAGGGCAAATATCTTAATGAATTTTGAAATAGCCCTAAAAATATTTTTGGTGTTTTGTATTAAGAATATGCATGAGGAAGAATTCTAATATCACAAAATCAAACGGTTGATCTCCTCTGAAAAATTTTGAAGATGACCTATGTCCTGCAGTATTATATTTATAAATGACATAATTACTTATGTAAAAACAGATAATTGCATTAATCTCGTTTGCATGCACATTTGCTTTTGTCATTACTAAATGGCAAAATTAAAATTCCAACACAGAATATCTTTAAATTAAACATCTTCTTCATGATTTTTTATCAATAAATGTTTGATTTTCATACCTATTTTATATAATCTATATATCCAGGGCCATATCATATAAAAATTTCTCAGGTCCACAGGGATTATGAGTTCAAAAAGTTTAAGAAGCCTTGGTATAATTTTTTCATGATGTTTTCTGTTATGTTTTCTTGATTCTTTATACTTTTTATCTTTTTAAAATTGAATTTCCTTGATGAGAGTCTTGTCCATTTTGTTTTGACAGAACTTTATTGCTTTATTTGTTATATATAATTTTTCAATTTTAATATATGAATATTTTTATATTTATATCTATCTATATTGTTGATTACTATTTTCTTTTCCCTTTCCTGAATTTATTTCCTTATTCCATTCTTTATCCTGTTTGTATTATCTTTGAAAACATTGACCATTTTTACAATTAACCTTTTTAATTTTTTATTTGCCATTTCACCCATTTCAATATCTGTGAATTTAGTCATGGATGGATGCATTACAATCCTTTTGAGGCTTTGTGTAGCTTTGTTTTTCTTATGTTTCTTTAATTTCTTTAGTAAGATGCGTTTATTCATGGACTTGGATATCCTTCTGGCATTAATTAAGAATATCTTTAGCTGGGCAGTGGTGGTGTACTCCTTTAAATTCAATACTCAGTAGGCAGAAGCAGGTGGGTCTCTGTGAGTTCAAGGCCAACCTGATCTACAGGAGCTAATTCTAGGACAGGCTCCAAAGCTGCAGAGAAACCCTGTCTTGAAAAACGAACGAAAGAAAGAAAGAGAGAGAGAGAGAGAGAGAGAGAGAGAGAGAGAGAGAGAG
>LOEQ01002150.1:77947-88100 GCA_001685075.1 Bramus lutescens | reverse complement strand
GACAGACAGACAGACAGACAGACAGACAGACAGACAGACAGACAGACAGACATGTTCAGGTTTTATGATCAAGGAATGAACAATTACCAAGCAGTGGTAACAAAGGCAGACAATAGTAGAAAACGTAGGTGGAAAAGCAAACTATGCAAAAAATGTGGAGATTTCCAGTTCTGCTTGGTTCAAACACTGTCTATCTCGAAGTGTTTGCATTTAATGCATTGTTGTATGGGTTTGCAGCTTTGGCTCAGCAGTTGAGAATATTTACTGCTTTTTCCTAGGAAGTAAGCTCAGTTCCCAGCACCCATATCGGGTGCTTTATAACAGCTATAGAATTATAGCTCCAGTACATCTGACATCTTTTGGCCTTTGTGGCTGCCAACATACATACACACACACACACACACACAAATAAAGCCTTTGAAATATAAATTATTGTACTTCAAATATTTGGTTTAGCTTTTTCTAGTGTGTGGCAGTGCCATCATGAGAAGTCAAAAGTCCATGCCAGAATTAGAACCAGAGAAACAATGAGCTCTATAATCTCGTTCATAAAGCGTGTCCTGACCTACATTCACTCCTTCCTGGTTCCTCAGAGTCCGTGTTACTTGTTCTCTCCTCTTCATAAGCTACTGGCCCCACACGTGCATTTGCTTACAAATCTGTATGTCTGTCTGTCGATCTGTCTGCCTCTTTATACTAAATCCCACATATGAGAGAGAGAACACGCAGTTTCTTTATTTTCGAGATTGTGTGATGTCGCTCCATATTAAACATCCTAAGTTCATCTACTTTCTTACAGCTCTTAAACTTCAGAGGTTTTTTTATATTTAGTGAATTGTTAAATGATTTCTACTTTTGGTTGTAGGGTTTCCTTTTTAATGTTACTATCTAGTCTACTTTTCGGTTCTTTATTGTTCAATATAGCTGCTTTCATAGTTCTTTATCTTATAATAGAACAAATGTATGAAAAGTCACTGAAAGAGATTTATATCTGGGCTTGAACTTAACATCTCAGTCCAGATCCAGTTTTATGATCTTATGGCTGAGCAATATATGTTACATTCTCTGTAAAACATTATTTGTTCAGATCTGTTGATTTCATTCTTATTTAGAGCTGATTGTTATTCCATTACTATTACACTAGGAAGTAGCAAGAATCTGATAACAATTTTAAAATATCCATTAAGACTACATGTTTTCAGAGCCATTAAGCAGAGGACAATTTGAACAGTGTGGGTGTTACTGCCACGTGCTGTGGTTTGGATTTGGAGTGTGCTCCAAGCTCACTGGGGTTGAAAGCTTGTTTCAAGAGAAGGTGGAACTGTAAGAGACAGAGCCATGGTGAGGGTAAAGCAGGTGACTTAATATGCCCTATAAGGGGTATTAGCCTCTGACCTAATGTTTCCGTTTTCTTGCCCTCTCGACTGCCGTGGAACAAGCTATTCTGTGTGCTTGACTGCTTTCCGCAATGGTGTATGCCAATTACAGTCCTGGAGCAACAAGCTGCGATACCAACTAACTTTTCTACTTTATATGCTCTTTCCTTTTTGTAATTTATCAGAGTAACAATTGACAAACACCACCCACCAACACCAATGTGGCTAGTGAACAGAGGTCCCCAGAACTCACAGTGGGGTAAGGACTATGCGCTTATGATATAGGACTATGTGGGTGATTTGGTGTTACTGGACTGTATCTGTCATAATTCAGGAAATTTCGATGCTTTCCCTAGTTAGTCCGGAGATTAGTTATACAGTTAGAATTACTACAGTTGATTATACACAGGTCATGTTTTGTTAATTTGTGCTGCAAAGCAAACGAAAGCTATCAACTGCCTCTACTGATGTTTGCATCTGTGGAAAAAGTAAATTGTATTGTATGAGATTAATTTTAAGAAGTCCCTTAATGTTAAAATCAATTAATATGTAGTAGGAGGGCCTGCTTGTTTGTCCCGGTTGCCTGGCTAGCTTAGACCCAAAATAATCACATAGAAACTGTATCCATTAAATCACTGCTTGGCCCATTAGGTCTAGCTTCTTATTGGCTAACTCTCACATCTTAATTTAACCCATTTCTATTAATCTGTATATCACCACAAGGTCGTGGTCTACCAGCAAAGTTTCAGCACGACTATCTCCAGAGGCGGATCATGGCATCTCTCTGACTCTGCTTTCTTCCTTTCAGCATTCAGTTCCATCTTCCCCGCCTGCCTAAGTTCTGCCCTGCTTTAGGTCCAAAGCAGTTTCTTTTAAGTAATTGGTTACTTTCGTTGTGTATCTGTCTTCCTGGAGGGTATCCATACATACCCTTAGCTGCCATGCCATTAACCATAAACGTGGCAAGTGTCTTCCTATTATCCATGCAATGCAAACTCTCTTCTCTTTCCTAGCTCATTTCTCTTACATCATTCTTCATTATTTGCTTTATTAGGTTGGAATAATACGATACACCTGCCTATAGATAAAAGCTGTCCACGCTCTTCTACCTTCTAGGTCTCCTTTTCCCCTTTCCAGCTAACAAACATTTTAGGAATACTTCTTCTTGAGCTGGATATATTGGATAGAACAGTCTGAGTTTCTAAGTCACTGGGTTATTTTCCACTGAATACATTGTCTCCAATCATCTACCCCTCAGTCCACAGTGGGCTGTGGCAGACATTGACAATGACCTTTCCTTATGATTCTGAAAACTTAACCTCATTTATTGCAGGATTAACCCCCCACACCTTGAATAAAACAGTACATTGTTCTGTTTCATTGCACCGTGTGCCCTGAGGTCATAGGACCTGCTAGATTGGCCTCTTCTCTACTGTAGTCTTTCCCTAACTCATGGTTAGTACTGTTAAATGCTGAACAAGTGAGCAAATATGCATGAAAAGAGATAATAGACATTGTTACTAAAGCAATGTCATGCACCAATATAAAAATAATACCTAAAGAAGTCTTCAGGACCTGGCTATACAACTAGGTGATAGAGCGTTCCCCTAATTGAACCAGGGTCCAAGGTCTGGTCAATTGCTCCATAAAAAGAAAAGAACAGTAAAACTATGTTGAACTTAAACATGATTCTGGAAGAGAATATTTACTTTTGCAGAATTTAAATTGGTAAATATTTGTAGTATATTGATCCTTTACTCTCTCCATACTTAAATTAATACTGTTTACAAAATATAGCATATTTTTAAAAGTATCAGACTTTTGGGCTGGAATGTTACCTTAGCTGTTAAGAGTACTTGTTTTCTTGCAGAGGACCTAGGTTCTGTGACTTTGTCCCTGGGGGGTCAGGTCAGATGATCTGTTCTGATTTTGGCCTTTGTAAATACCAGATCCATATGTGGTGCATATACATGTATGAAAACAAAACATTCAGACACATAAAAATAAGAAAATAATAAAAATTAAAAATATCAAACTTTTAACTGATAGTAAATATGTATCAGCATTTATACAGCATTAAAACAGGTTTTTAAAAAAATCTATCTAGGATTATCATGAGAAAAATATTATGCATAATGAAAGTTAATTTCATGTATAGCTTGCAGAATCAGTCACCCAATAATTACAATTAAAAATACCATATATTGCAATCTAATTACCTACACAGATTAATCTTTCTAAAATTTTCTTTTATACTAATGGAATTTGGTTCTTGAGAAATTTTAAATTTATGCAAAATTAGGAAACAAAAAGTTTATGCATTCCTCCTGTGTTGGTGGCACTTCTTGCTACAGTGACAAATTATTTGTAAGAAAAGACTTTGGGGAGGGTGTCTGCTTTGGCTCACGGCTTCAGGACAAGCAATCTATGATGGTGAGGAGGTTTGGCAAAGCAGCTCCCTTGTGGCAAGATCATGTAGCTGAGGATTAGGCACACCTTGGCACATCATTAAATAGAAGACTTGGGTCAGAATCAGAAGTTGATATAGGTTCAAGCCCTGTCCCTGGTAGCTGACTTCTGCTATCTAAGACACCAGATCCACAGTTTCAACAACTCACCACAGTACCACAGCTAGGAACCTCATGTTCACATGATACCATGAGGGATATTTTGCATTCAGACCAGAAGAGCTTCCTTTATTCTAAGGATTCCTTCTTGTTAGAATCTTCTCACAGTGTACTGCATGTCATAATTGATAAACAAATACTTCAATTGAACAATAATTCAATTGAACATATACATTATTATTATTAACTAAACTTCACTGTATTAGGATTCACTGTGTATATTGCTTGGCTTATAATATATTATGGCAAGCTTTAAAAATTACACACAGAATAATTTTATTGCATTCAAAATCCCACATGGTGTAAATTGGTCCCTTATTAAGTCATCATCAGAAAGGCTTACTCCTGTGCTGTGGGACAATGGTCTTGCACCCTGTCTCTTGCATTGTTTTAATAAAATGCTGTTGGGCCAGTAGCCAGGCAGGAAGAAGAGGTGGGGTGACAAGAACAGGAGAATGCTGGGAAGAAAAAAGACTGAGTCTGCAGTTGTCATCCAGATGCAAAGGAAACAAGATGAGATAAAAGGTACCAAGCCACCTGACACAGACAAGAATTATGGGTTAATGTAGGATGTAAGAGTTAATAAAAAGCCTGAGCTAACAGGCCAACCAGTTTATGATTAATGTAGACCTCTGTGTGTTTCTTTGTGGAGAGACCATGGAACAGACAGCTGCACAGGAAATATCTCCCTCAGATCCCTCCCCTCAGAGCTCAAGGAACCCTTCAGAAAAAAAGACACAAGGAATGTGTGAATCAGAGGGGATTGAGGACACCAACAGAATAAGGCCCTCTGAATCAACTAAAACACAGAAACGGAAGCAGCATGCACACAGCCTACATGGGTCTCCACCAGGTTGATATGCGATTCCCCTCTGTATGCTGTGAATATGTTTCATTACCACTGGTAAATAAAGAAGCTGATATGGCCTATGGCAGGGCAGAATGGAACTAGGCAGGAACAATAAACTGAATGCTGGGAGATAGAAAGCAGATTCAAGCAGTTACCATGTAGCCACCCAAGAAGCAGTATGCGAGGTAACAAACCATGAGCCTCGTGACAAAATATACAGTAATAGAAATGGGTTAATGGTTAATTTACAATGTAAGAACTAGCTAGGAATACACCTGAGATGTTGGCCAAACAGTGTTGTAATTAATATAGTTTTGTGTATTTAGTTGGGTCTGCGAGGCCATAAAACAGAAGTGCAGTCGCCATTTGCACCAGGTCCTCTGTGTATTTGTCATAAGTTTCAGTTTAGTACTTTTAGGAGACTCCCAGGTGTGTGAATAAGCAGGTCCCTGAGTCTTGTGTTTTCTGTTGGGCTATTTCTCTTCCCTTGGTTTGCCTCATCCAACTTCAATGTGATGATTTTTGCTATATTATATTTTATTTTGTTAAGAAACATTGTTGAAAAAAGCTCAAGATATTGGAGAATAGAATTCATGTTTACAAATACATGGAAAACGTCTGAAGCTATCTTAATTTAAAAAATCATGTTCAAAAACTATATTGAAAAAATATATTGCTCTTCTGATACACACTGTACATGATTTGCATTGTATTTCATATAAACCTTGTTAAAACATTACCACATCATAATTACAATAAGGCATGGTTTCCAATCATTTAAAGAAAGTTCCAGCTGATCTTTCCTGAAGCCCTAGCATCCACTGATCCTTTACTTTGTCCACACTTTTGTCTTCTCCATAATTTAAAAGACTGAATATCATAGGCAGCATTTCTAGACTGGATACTTTCACTTTCTTGTAGACATTTAAATTCTCTAGTTTGTCCCACATCCTGGTAGCACAACTCTTTTCCTATTCTGAATACTAGTCCATTGGATATATCTTCTGTACCAGTCCCTCCATTGAAGGGTAGGTATCTCAGTTGCTTCTACATTTATGCAAATGAGTGAAGCTGCTGTAAATTTACATATGATGATGTGGACATAGGCACCAACGACTTTGTGATGGACCAAGCAGCAAAAGTTAGATCAAGTGATATGAATATGGTTTGTTTCATGCAGAACTGCCAAGCTGTCTTCAAGACTGGCTGATACTTTTCTGGTATTCCCAGCGGTAGTGAGACTTCTCTGGGCTCCGCATGCTCATCTGCAATCAGTTCTGTCAGCTTTGGATTTGTAGTGTTCTCATCTCGAGACTATGGTAATTCTTCTCAGAGTCTGATTCCATGGCACTTTATTCTGTCGTGCTTTCAGACAGATGTTCTCCTTATTGTGTGTGAAAACTGGAAGGAACTAGTAAAGGACTAAGATGCGCCTAGGATGATCAGGTTTAATGCATTTTTTGCGTTTTTATTGCATTATCCTTTGACTCTAAGACCCAGCTTCATGTGTGGAGCAGAGACTTCCAGAGACTTGCTGCTGAAAGTCCTCAAACACCTGCAATTAACTCTGTCTATCCTTCACTTGCTCCATGTTTTGGGGACAGCATCCAAGCGCAGGGCAGACTACTGTGATCAGTAGCTAGAAGGAATGGTATAGTGCCCTTCAAGAACCAGAGAGACTGCCTGATTGTCCCAGCCTTAGCTTCAGTGCCATTCTGTCTCCATATGAAACGGAGCTTGTTATAAGATGGACAGGTGGGGTACTGACATCAACAGCTGGCATTAGATTTCTTCGGAAGCATTGAGCCCCTTACCCTTATCCCCACAGTTGTGACGTCTGACAGATGGATGCCATGACAGCCACAAGATGGCTGGGGACGAGGACACGTTCATGGGGTGCCTGCTCTGATGTAGTAGCTTTTTCGCAGAGTGCCAGAAATTTGTTAGCACATAGAAATGACTATCAGGTGCAAAGCACAGTCTCTAAAGGTTGTGAGACCAGAGAGGCTGGATTCTTCATCATCGAAATACAGCCTGTCTTTGTTCACACTTCCCTCTTGGCAGTCAGCTTCAAGATGATTGCTCTAGGCCTGACCCCTGAACGTAAATATTATCTAAAGGATGAAAGCTACAATTTCATATAATTCGAAAGAATTCCAAACCCTTCACCACTGATGATGGGAGGAAGGCTGCAGGGCTGAATGTGGGAGTTTTACTTTGTGTCTCGTTTATATTGGAAGCAAGCATCTTTTCACATGAAAAGCCAGACTGAGTGTTTCTTACTGTGTTAGACTCAGACTGGAAGACAGTTTACTTGTCAAACATAGTTCAGTGTAGCTGTGCAGTTATTAAGTAAGATAGACATTTGTCTGGAGGAGTAGTAAATGCATGCTGACTCATTTGGAGTTACATGTGAAGAAATTCTGCCACTTGTCTGTGCTATTCTAATCATATGTTACATGTAACTTGCACAGTACCAGACCCAATGTTGTTTCTGTGTGCCATGTATTCCAGGGTCTGTGCTAACTCTAGGAAGACAAGCCCACACTTACAGAGGAGGCATGAATAGAGAACAAAGGAGCAGATATGTGTTCATTATCTGCAAAATATTGAGGATAATGATTAGGACATTATTAAAACTAGTTACCCTAAAAATATCTGAGAGATAGAGTCATCCAAGTGGGTAATCCTTACTTCTATGCCTCCCTTACCATTAGTGAACCACACTATAAGATGTGGGCCAATAACAGCTTATCCAGAATCATAAATTACTTTTCAAGACATACTCTATTCTTTTGTCTTCTGCCACTCATCAAAGTCAGGCTGGCTCACATGACTCAATCTGACCAATTTGACGTGGGCAGAAGGAATACTCTGACAACTGAGCAGTTTACCATTACTTACTTACCAGCATCCACCAATCAGTGAGGCACTGCACTGGACATCACAGCCTGCTCACAGCTGTACCACCCAACTGTCGATGTGAGCAACCTGCAGGTATTACTAAAATGTGTCACCAATATCTAAAGACTTTAAAAGATCTCTTTAGTTATAAAAAATAAAGCTAAGGAAGAGAGATATTGAAACATAAAAGGAAAATCATTCTCACAATGAGAAGAAATGAAGGAAATGATTGAAATTGCTTGCTTTGTGTGTGGCAATGAAACTGAGAAGAATCCAGCAAGATGACAAGCCATGTTACACAATAAGGAAATATGTGCTTAAATGCATTTAATACTTTGAGCATTTGGAACTCAATGCATTTAGTATTTGGAGTTTTCTGTCATTTGCTAGATATGTCAAGAAAGAACAGGAATGAACAAGTTCAAGAAAGAGATATACCACTAAGAAGTAGAATAAAAAGATATATGGAACTTTGGGAAATTTGTGCGATCAGAAAGGAAGACTTATTTTATATCTAGTTAGTCATACACTTGATGAATGATAAATGTCTTGGGCTTTGATTGTTGATAGCAACTATGATACAACTTCAGAGCTAAACCAAATCAACACAGGGTAAGCAAGCATTTCCTTAGAGCATGCCATTGTGAACTCTGAGAGTTCAATATTTTCCTTCAGTTGGATGAGGAAGGCTGAGGAAGAGTGAGCAGGCCTTAGGTCCCTGGACATCGCCACAGCATGGTGATTAAGTCTAAAAAGAAACATGACTCAAAAGAATTTGGCATGACTGGGTTTCTAGAAAACAAAGCAAAACAAAAGCAAATCCCAAAGCTAAGTTAGTGGTGCTAGTAGCCTGGGTCAAGAGAGCACCCCCACAAAACATAAAGGGACACTAGTGTCACCCATTCTACAAGCAGAAAATAGGTTTAGAAAGCAGGCCAGCTTTCCCTAATATTTTCATTAGCAACAGCTCAAGTTATAAGCAAGGGAATGTACTGGAGAGGGGACATGGCAGAAGGTGCTTCCAAGTGTGGTGGAGACACTGGGTGGAGGAACTGTTCCCAGGAGTCAAACTGGAGCAAAAAAAGAAAAAAAAATCCTCCAGCACCAACAACCCTCCAGAAGGGCCTGGTGGTACATGTCTGTAATCTCACCTCTTCAAAACAAATGAATCACAAGTTTGAGGCCTGTCTTGGCAACTTAGAGTACTTTGTCTCAGAGAAGTAAAATGAGAGCTAAGAATGCCCATCACTGTTCCACCCTCCTCCTTATTCCTCCTCCCTCCTCCTCCTACTCCATCGAGATAGCTCCAAAGTTAGCCTAAAACTCACTATGTAGGCCAGGCTGGTCTCACACTCACAATGTTCCTCCTGACTTGGCTTACCAAGTGTTGGAATGACAGGTGTGAACAACCATACCTGGCTGGCACACACCTTAAATTGGGAGTTGCCCCCCCAATATGGGGTCCTGCAACTAAATGTGGGGATCACAAAAGTTTTGGCAACAGTAAAAGGTTTCTAAGTGTGTAGCAACCAAAAAATTGACTCAAAGCCAAATGTGTAATGAATATGAAGTATTTCTGGCAGTGTGCGCTGTGTTACACCGGGAAACTTCATTACAGCCTTTGTGCTGACTTTGTATCACATCACACAGCACTAACGAACACTAACTGAAACCTATTGGCTTATATTTGAGAGTGTTGTATAATACAAATTATCTTCAGTGTCCACTCTAAAATTGAAATATCTACTGATTCCAAAAAGCATTGATGATGTTCTATCTCCTGCAGAATCACATATTCAGCCAAGATTTATGCAAAAATAAGCAACAATGACTCTACCTAGTTAATTTGACATCATGATGCTGATAGTGCTACAAGACCTGTTTTGGGTACCAGCTGCTCAAGATGGTTCCAACTTGGTTAGCTGAAATGGTGTACCTTTTTACAATGTTCTGGCCAGAACTCCAAATAGGAACCTCAGAAAAACCTTACCAAATACTCAGAGAGTTTTTGCAATTATACCAGAGAGTAATCTTGAAAGTTAACCATAATTTTACTTTCACAGGATCCCATAGAAAGAACATCACACCCATGACAGCTGGAAGTAATTCTAGAAGACAATGTCCCCTCTCCCAACAAAATTTGTCCTCAGGGTTAGGGATATCAATTAGGGGTTGATTATAACTGGTATAGGGATGGGGGTTGTGGTAGAATTTATGTAGGCTTTGGGGATCTCTTTAAAAAAAGAAAAGAATAGAAAAAAAGAAAAGAAACAAGGGAATTGGATGGAAGAGTAGATAGATTAATCTGAGCTTACTCACACTAATAATAGTGAGCAATAGAGTGAATACTTGTGAGCTATTATTTATAGGCAATTTACATTGGTATAGATTCTTGT
>LOEQ01002150.1:52392-63527 GCA_001685075.1 Bramus lutescens | reverse complement strand
TGGAGGGGGGAGGACCTTGGACTTCCCACAGGGCAGGGAAGCCTGACTGCTCTTAGGACTGGAAACGGAGAGGGAGGGGGGAGGGAATTGGGAGGAGGGGAGAAGATGGAAATTTTTAATAATAAAAATAAAATAAAATGATTAAAAAATTCTCATTTGGTCTATTTTTGGCTTGAGTCTGCTCTGCTAATAAAAATACAACTATTTTTGTAAAAAAAAAAACTAAATCATGGCTGGATGACATTATGTTTTAGTGTCCATAATCTCTAACAAATCTGTTAAGAACTGATCTGGTAAGGAAGCATGTGATATGATTTTATTTTACCTGTAAATATACAAAATTAAAATAGATAAATAATTGGGATTGAGTTATTAACTATATATGATATATATTTAAATTATATTTTACATGGGCATATTAAAATATATGGCCAATTTTATATATAGATATATTTATAAGTACATTTTCCTTCTAAAATTTGTATCAATTGACATAGAGAAACAGAAACTTAAGATATTTGGGAGTCCCACATGATTTGGGAGTCCCATATTTGCATGGTCATATGCAAAATTAATGAAAAAAGTATTAATTAAATAAAAAACTCTCAAAATTATTTTTTATTTAAAGTATGCAATGTCCCAAACCAAAACCAAAATCAAAATAAAAACAATTTTGAGATAACGAGAGGGAAGAGAAATGTGAATTTGGGTGGATAGGGAGGAGGTATCATGGAGGGGTGGGGCAGGGACAAAAATATGATCAAATACATTGTATGAAAAATAAATAAATAAAAATTTCAAAAGTATGTACTATATTACTTTTTATATACTGGTCACCTTTCTTGCATTAACACACTGGAATTCCCTAACCTTATCAACCATCTTAGTATCCAATGATCAGCATTTCCCCATTTCTCCATTTGCTGGTTAAATATTTTAAATATAGCATTTCCTCCAAATTTCATGTATCGTATTAATAAAGCAAGTAACAGATTTTCAGGGATAATTTGATTAGGTTCTCCTTTGTACATTGGCCTCATTTATTTATTCATTTGTCAAAGAAAGGCTTTCTCTGCTGTATAATGAGCAATGACCTCCTGATCTCTCTCCTCTTTCTTTCCTCTGTCAGCTCTAAGTACACACTGATGACTCTAGAATACCGCTCTGCTAAGTGCTGTGCTTTCTCATGACTATGTTAAAAGCTTTATTTATTTTTCTGGTGCTGGGGATTAAGTCCAGAGCCTCCTGAGTGTTTGAGAAGTGCTCTGCTCTGCACTAACTCCTCAGCACTGACCAGTTTTCAGAGAACTTGATTGCTGGGAAGACAGACTACGCCTTACAGCTTCCTCTGGCTTTCCAATAAAAGAAGCTTGAATTTAATTGCACAAAATTCAGAAGAGAGAAACAAAATATCCAGTTTTCCTCCTGGCATGAGTAAACAAGAACTCTTAGGTACAGAAAAGTAATATAAGGGATTTGCTACCCAGGTCCTGGAGGAATACTAGGACAAACCACAGAAAGAAATAGCAGGAATGAGCTACAATTAGTTGCAAACAAGTGGAAGAGATTAGGATAACAGAGACTCAAACGAGCACAGACCACGAGGCTGGACGCTGCCCAGCTGCCACTGACGTCGTTGAGCAGAAGCAGGAAGTAGAAAAGACCGAGTGATGAATACAGCAACATTGCTGGGCATTGAGGGCAGAGGAGAGTAAACAGGAGGGCAGAAGTTCCTCCTACTTTCTAGACTCCTAGGGTCTTCCTGTGGCTGAACCTAATGAGTAGTTACTGGCCAGGAAGGCTTAGCTAAGTAAGTTGCAGAATTTCATTTCAGTTCCCCAAAGCCCATTGTTGAAGGACTAATCTGGAGCTCGTTGAAGGATAAAAAAAAAAATCTATTACACCCTCGAAGAAACAATTGGCAAAGCGTATTAATTGTATTATTTGAATATCATGTCAAATTGAGGTGAGACACATAGGGACAGTGGTACATGGCAAAAGGAGCCTCATACATACAATCCATTAGCTAGTTTTTAATTCAATTTTGATCATTGATTTTGGACAAATCTCTTAAAATTGCCTAAACTTCCTATGACTCATTGTGTTGTTTTATTTGATGACTGGGAATATAGTCTAAGCTTCATTGGTTTATTTGATTCCATGATTTTCAGATGAGCAATTGAATCCATTTTGGTTTTAGAGCCACGTAATATGCTTTAGAATTTACGTGCAGAAACTTAGGAAACAATCAAGTGTGTAAAGTAATCTTAGATCAATCTGTTTGCTTTGAGACACATAAGCTAAGAAGACAGGTTGTCTACTTGTTGCACGTTATAGGAACGATGGTTTCAGTACGGTTGTTCTTATAGTACATGGCAGGAGGAAGCCAATTGTTCTTTGTCTTTTGCAAAATTATTGCAGTTTTTTCTGAAGTGGGAGAAACGGTAATCACTCTTTCCCAGAATCAGAAGAACATTGTAAGCATTGTTTTCATAGTGCTTGTCTCTATGAGAGTTATGATATAGCTGGAAAAATAAAGAGCAGTCATTATAGACCTCAGTACTGAAATTGCTGAATAATTAGTCTAGCACATACTTAGCAGGCTGAGTGTCTAGTACATTTGCATTTGGAACTCGTGGCATTATTCTGGAATGTTCAAATAAAAATCAAAATGAAATCAACAAAAATTACTCATCTGTGAATCGAAATAAAATGAAGTAAAGGAATAAAAATATTGGAAGTTGTGACTATGAACACAGAACAGAAAGACCTGGAGGCTTATACTAAACTCCAAGACTGTGATTCTGGAATTTATTAAACAGAACAATGTGTGGAGCATTTGGAAGCAATCTGTGTGCTATATTATGCATTCGCGAACGAGTTGTTTGGATTTTGCGGCTACTTTTGGTCACTGCACTTTTTAAAAGATGCAGACAAACTGAGATTGATCATGGGAAGATGAGAACAATGAATGAGACGTGAGATAATCGAGGCCTGGGGGAAGTTTAAAGAATCCTGGACAGAGAGAAGCCTTGAGGAACAGTCTGGGTGCTAAGATTGGATGCAGGAAGCAGCTTTCCAATATCAGAATCAATTAATACTTCCCCTGTTGGCAAAGGTACCTAGAATAAAAAGGAGTTTAATAAAAGAACATTTTTATTTGTTTTTGATTCTGCCTTTCTTTGCTCTGAGATGGAAACGCTATAAAGAATGGAATCCTCGGGAGGATAAATCTCTCTAGAACTTGGGAAGTAGTTGTCCAGGTCTTTCTGAAGACAGTATTTCTTCTCCTTAGCAGCAAACTGCACAGATTTCTTATGTGCTTGGCTGATATTAGAAACCAGATACTCAGGCAATCATCTCTTACCAGGATAAGCAATATACTGGAAAGAGAAGGTAACCAGAACTCTCAGACTCTCGTAAAATCCAAGAAAATCTATCTAAATCTCTACATCGGTATATAAACCGTGGTTCTAGTCTGCTAAGACACTGCTAGAATATTTTGAAAGAGTACTCACAGAGTCTGGGCCATGGCTGCCAACAGCTCAGGAACATAATGACAAGTAGCTAGATTGTGTAATCCTTGCAATGGGATTTCAAAGGGCCATCCCTCTTGGGAGGTGCAAGGCTCCCTCACTTCCACTGTGCTGACTGTCCAGTTGTCAACAGAGACACCATGTGGTAAGGAGAAGCAATGGCAGCCAAGATAGTGAAACCACCTGTTCCACCTATAGGACATAGAGGGGCCTCAGAAAATAGAGTTTTTCTTGTAATCAGGGTATTTTGTACTGAAATAGAGATATGATTACATTACAGTCCAAATTGGAAGAGGAGCCATGGAGAGGAGCAATTGTATTAAGAGTACTACATCTGAAAGATAAAAGGGCTAGCTTAAATTCAATTTGAAAACATAATAATTTACATAAAAAAGCATTTCTAATATGCCTAGATTAGGCCGAAGTGCCCCATTTTCAACTCCCATGGCTCTAGAAATTTCTACTTAGAATTAATCAGAATTGAAATTTGGGATTTCTTACTGGAAACTCAATCTCCCCTCCAAAATGGGAATTCTACAAAAACACGTTTCTCACCTTGTACCTTTAGAGTAAACTCATGCTAAAAGGATTTCATAAACATATTCAATAGTTATCCAGGGACCAAAGGCCAACCTTTTATCCCTTTTAACAGGAAAAATTAAATAGCATTTAAATACCTGCTCACAATAAAACTTTATCCCCAGATATTATTACCAGCACATCTTTACAGACCATTCAGAGAATTAATATAAATAAGAACTTACGCCAGTTAAACATAGTTCTGTCAGGAAACAAAAATAGAGGTGTCATGGACGGAAATTGAAGAATGGCTGTTGTCCTGCTAGTCCAACAATGGCCATCTAGCAATGGAAAGTCCAAAGATCGAGTGACTGTTCAGTCCTTGAGACTGGATATCTGAGGTGCTCCTCAGTACAAGATGGAATTCTGGGCAAGGAGGTGTTTCTGCCTGTGGAGGAATGAAATTTGCTAGCATGAGTGACACCAAGCAGGCAGAGAGAGCAAGGTTCCTTCTTCCATATCCTTTATGTAGGCTGCCAGCAGAAGGTGTGGCCCAGATTCAAGGTGGATCATCCCACCTCAAAAAGATCTAAGTCAAAGGTGGATCTTTCCACTTCAAAAGATTCCAATTCAAAGTGGGTCTTACCACTTTCACCTGATTTAATTAAGAGAAAAAAAAATACACTCACTCACCAGTGTACCCAGTATCTTGGATTTTAGTTAATTCCAGATGTAGTCAGCTTCACAACCAAGAACAGCAGGCATGGGTCCTATTTTTATTAGGTTAATGTTCAAATCTTGATTCCAAATCCTAGTAAGGAAATTACAAAGGAAGTTACAGACCACTCTTGGGCATAAATTCAATTCAGTATGTTTTTACAATTATATAAATTCCAGTACCAGATGAGGTCTTTCCATATGCAAAGTTGGTTTAACATTTACAAAAATAATTTATCACTGCAGTCTACTACCTGAAGGGAAAAAAGGGGACGAGGAAAAGGACATAGTTAGCTTAACAAGACTTAGAAAAATGATTTGAACAAATGCAATATTTATCCATGATAAAATCCCAAAATACTAGAAATAAAAACATACCCACCTACAACCAAATGGATCTATATAAAATTAACCTGTAAGATTTATAGACACATGTCATAAAGCCATAGAACAGTTTAAAGTTATGAAAAATTAAAAACTTCCTTTTAAAACTATTAAGTAACAATTAATTTAATAATTGAAATTTAAAAATTCACTTTCAATGTACCACTCAATAGTTAGCTTGACAGTATTGAAGCTATAGTTAGTAAAATAGGCAAGAAACATGGCGCAGCAATCAGAAAGAATGGAAATAAAACTATTATTCATAAATATAATGGTCATATGTCCAGAAAACATCAAGAACTTATTTACTATTATAGTCAAACGGTGAATTTCTCAAGTGTTTTGAATACATGTTCAATATCCAGAAATCATTTGCACTCCAGAAACAAAACAACAAAATTAAAATGGAAAAATGATAAATGTTACATCATCATCAATAACTGTCAAATATTTTTAATACAATGTATGAAAGAATGTACACTAAGTACAGGTATGATGTATGTTTATTGTATGGTACAGTGTTTGAAGGCACAATACTGAAAAAAAGGGGCCAATTTTCTCCTAAATTTGTCTAGGTCCTATGCAGCCACTATAAAAGTCCCCAAGATTCTCTTTTCAGTCTTAAACTAAAACTGATGGCAGGGTGTAGTGATGTACGCCTTTAATCTCAGCTTTTGGGCGGCTGAGGCAGGAGAACAGGAAAACATCTGTGATTTCGAGGTCAGGCTGGTCTACATTTTGAGTTCTGGGACCATGTACAGAGATTTTGACTCAAAAAAATGAGTCATTTTAAAGCCTGTGCAGATGAAGTTTAATGATCACAAAAGCAGGACTGATGAAGAAAAATAAAAGTAGAAACTAGACCCTACTAAATACCCAAAACCGTTGTAAAGACACAGCAATGAAATCAATGCAACAACCATGCAAAGACAGCCTGAATGGGGCCTTGGAACAGGACAGTTCTAAAATCCCCGCCTCCTCCCCTTATTGGATGGTAGTGAACTTCCTGAGGCACATGGAGCCCATTTACCCTTCAAAGGGGAAAGCTTTTCTCCCTTCTGGCAACACTGCTTGAAGCTGACCCGAAAGTCTCCTCCTTTTTTACTGGGACACAAGTGATCAACCCTAATTTTAAGTTAACCTGCATTCATCACAGGGAGAGAAAGATGCGGCCACTCACTTGCTCTGGATAACTCTAGGGCCAAGGCATCTGTTGTCTGATGGAGTAGAGCAGGCTACTGCAAAGGCAGCCAGGTAGTAGTCCCATTTGCACCTGCAAGGCTAGCTGTGATGATCCTCGGAAGAGCAAGGTAGCAGATGATTAGCTGGCCATTGGCTTCATCTGTGCTGTTCTTTCTCCTTACCTACAGGAGGGTCATAAACAACCTGCAACTAATTAGAATCACCAGAATAGTCATAAACATTTATCGTTTTGTCATTGGTCTGTGTAGCTTTCTTGTACTGTTCCATGATACAGCTGAAGAAGATCTGCACTTATAGATGTGCCACAGAGCAGAATTTACACCGTTCAATTGCCTTGATGTCATTATCTTAATTAGAATGCATGCCAGAGGTGACCAATGCTTGGAGGCCTTGGTACCATCCATATACTCCAATAAAACTCACAAATAATGATACTTTCCAGGGTCAAGAGGTACTTCATACTTAGAAGTGAAAGACTATTGTTTCCTTTATCTTCTGTTATAAGCCAGGGCAATTCTAGACAAATCCATTTGTATTAAGGAGACACTATGTGTTAAACTTGAAAATGATTATGACTATCTTTTTTTAAGCATTGTGTTCCCACAATAATCTGCTGTATGAGTGGGACACATAGGGTTCTTTAGAAAATCCTATGTTCTTTAGATGGAGTTGGTGATTTTAGCAAATGTATCAGTTGCTTAAAAAAAAAAAAGCCCAGTGAGGAGTTTGGGAGACATCTCAGATGGTTCAACATCACGTGCAGCCTTAAGCTTCTATTGCAGGGCCCTATTACTTCCACTGGGCTAACCGATGCCTTTTGAAGAGCAACTCCTAGCCTGATATATTAATATGTGTTAGCATTCTAGACAAGCACTGGAGCATTGTAAGTGATTATGTGATTAAAAACTACACATGGTCATCTAGATTCTTCCAAATTGGCCATGAAATGAAGTCCGTTATGTCTGCCAACAATCCTCTTGCGTCAGAACTGGTATGTCTTGAAGACCAAGTATGAGCTTCTCAGAAAGCCCAAGCGTGTCCTTGAGGGTACTCTAGCTAGCTTGAATGGTCAACTTGACCCAGCCTGGCATTGCCTGGGAAGGGAATTTCCACTGAGTGACTATCCTGGTCAGTCTGGTCTGTGAGATGACTGTTGGAGATTGTCCTAACATTAATTTATTTAAGATAACCCAGACCACTTCAGGTAGTACCATTCCCTATGAAGATGGTCCTAGACTTAAAAAAAAATCTTTCTTCCTGTAAATTGCTTTTAGTGATAGTGTTCATCACAAAACAGAATGAAGCTAGAACAACGATGAAGCTCAAAGCCCATATTATCTATCACTTCCATACACTTCTCTCTGCTCACACTCACTGCTAAATTGATGGTTCAGACAAAGAAAAATTTCAAGGTTTTTCTAGAGTGAGCTGTGAAAGATGACTTGGGATGTGAAAGAAAATCATTCTAATGAGCATAGCTTAAAGTGATTGCTTATTAACTTGGTGTAAAAAAGGAATTAGCAAAAACTGAGAAATATATAACCTAAGGGTCAGCAGCAAATGGCTTGCTCAACGAGTCAGTGCTTTGGAAAAGAAAGAATTGGAGATTTGAGAAAAGTCTTTCTGGAGAAGCATTCAAACAAACCCACAGAGATTGGCCCTGTGAGTGAAATATCTGTACCACGTTGAGTATTAGAGAATACCCAGGAAGAAAGAGGAAACAAGCAAGCAGATACAATGTTACATCCAGCCAACTCCAGCAGTTTCTGTCACCATGGTATCCCAGGGCTGTACAATATATTCACAAAAGAAACAATCATGGTGGCTGGGATGTGATATGCTTCTAAAATCTGGGCTCCATTTACTCGGGTGGAATTACCCTTTCTATCAAATGCTACGGCTCAAAAAGACAAAACAAAACAAAACGACAACCAAAAACAAATAAACAACAACAACAACAACAAAAACCCAAAACTAAAACAAACAAAATACACAACCTAAACTCAGCATCTTTGGAGTCCAGTCACTGGTAACCTAACATTGGCTGTTTAGGGAACCTGTCAAGAAGAAAGGACCATGATGAATTTGACAGGAAAACTACATCTGTATGTAGGCCATCCATGAACACCATTCATGTGCATTTACTAAATATTTGGTCAACAGCATGGGATCCTTTGTAACACTCACTACGGCAGATCATGTGACTCAGTCTATCACAGAGATGATGTAAGCCCATACGATGATTGAGGAAACTTTCCCAAAGATTAAGCAGATTGTATAATTTGTAGAGAAAGAAATGATGATTATCAACTGTATACCCAAGGCCTTCTTCAAAACCCAAGAGAGTAGTGTGTCTCATTAAGATGCCTCTTCTAAATTACCCTGGAAAAAGAGGCTCATTAGAATCCCAGAGGAAGCAATTCTGTGTTGTGTAAGGGCTACACTCATGGTTCCTGCTTCGAGAACTAAGAACTGCTCCTTCCTCTACTGTTATCAGTAATACTAGAAAATGGCTTTTAGTTGTCAGCTCCCCTTGAAAATGACATTCTCAGCTAAATTTAGGCAGATTCTAGGTACAAGACCGGGCTTCTATTTTAGGTCTGTTGCTAATGACTGAATAATTCAAGAGCATGTTGGAGACTTCAGCTCCAGATCTTAGCTCTAGAGCATCCTGAATGGTTTACTGATTCTGTGATTGGTGCTGCCTTGCAACATCATTTCTCTCTGTCTAACCAGTATCAATTCATTATTCAGTCTCTTTCCTCTGATAGTGAAACTGATTTTAGAAGCATTCCACAACAAACATTCGACCTGCTAAATTTCACCTCATTATCTCCTTCCCAGGATCCAAGCCAGTGGGGGTTACTTATAAGAGCAGAACTGACTTAGAGATAAATGCATCACCAAAGACCACCCCAATATGGGTGGATAGTTCACAAATACTGGCAATCCTGGAGCACACTGTAGGTAGCTCAATGGGCTGGAGAGCATCCTTTCCAAGTGACTTAGTTGGTCTAAATCTCTTCTAGGCAGCCAAGCTGATTTCTGCTTCTTCTAGGGAGCTGGTCTGGCTTGGCTTGTCTGAGAGAGATTCTCAGCTCTCTTATTGTCTGCCCTGAGGAAAAGGAACTTAGAGAATATGATCAGTTTTAGGAACTTCCTGAAGGTTTTTTTTTAATTGTTTTCTTATGTCTTAAGAAGCTTCCTTTGGAGACGGAACATTTCAATCTCTGATGAAAGTGCCATACAACAGGGTTCAAGGTTCAAGCCTGCCTGTATAGTTACCTAACAGTCTGCTTTCATAGTCAATGACTTCATTTATTTTCACCTATGGTGAGGAAGATACATTAGAACAATTCATAACAACTAGGAAGCAAAGATGTAAAGTTCTACTTCCCCTTAAGGAGTACTTCCCCAGTGATGCAAATTTCCCCAACTAGGCCCAGCTCCCAAAGGTTCCTCTATCTACTTCTAGTGTCATGGACACTTTAACATGGGCTTTTTTTTTAGGGAGGTTATTTATCAAAACCCTAGCATTTGATGTTACTATTATAATCTCACTCTAATCAAGCAGTCAGTCTGCAATGACTATTTTAGATATTAATGTACTCCAAAACCCCAACTTTTCCTCTCATTTTTCTAACTCAGGAAGTAAGTATGCCTTATGCTTCAAGAGTCTAAGTGAATCTTCGTCTCTCAATTCAACTTGCAGACACAAACAAGCCATTCATCATCCTATAATGCTGAGTGTCTTAACTCTTCTTTCTTTCTTTCTTTCTTTCTTTCTTTCTTTCTTTCTTCCTTCCTTCCTTCCTTCCGCCTTCCTTCCTCCCTTCCTTCCTTCCTTCTTTCTTTCTGTCTTTCTTTTTTTGTTGTTTTTTTCAAGACAGGGTTTCTCTATGTAGCTCTGGAGCCTGTCCTGTACCTAGTTCTTGGAGATCAAGCTGGCTTTGAACTCACAGAGATCCACCTACCTCTTCCTCCTGAGTGCTGGGATTAAAGGTGTGCGCCACCACCGCTTGGCTGAGTGTCTAGCTATTAACCAAACCTCCTCCTTATGTTTGTCTTCCTCCACCTCCTTCTGCTCTTTTTTTCTTCTGGGAATTGAACAGTAAAACTAGATTGTGCAGGTAGCTGTGTGCCCAGGGAGATGAAATTGATTAGATAGTCATTTATCTGGGAATATATATTATTCCTGTCTGTTTACAAAGGTTTACCTACCCTATTATTCTTGGGATTGGAAAACACTGACCTTCATACTAGAGTTTAATCAAAGAAAGGATCCTTGCATAGAATTCATTAATGGAAGGTTTATAGTTTCAACACAACACATAATTATTTAAATTTGGTTTGAAGAAATTTTAATAAAATAACAAATGGAAAGATGTTAAAGAATGAGCCAAACAAATAAAGGAGTTGTTTTAGACTCATAATTCTTGTGGGATTTACTCTCAATGAAAATTCATTGTATTGCACTCTTATTGAAATTCCTTAGTATTTGGAAATAAGTCAAAGTCACCCTGTTCTTATATTAAGCTTAATAGAGAATGTTATAGTTACTGTGATATTACTGTGAAGAGAAATATGACTAAGGCAACTTATAAAAGAATGCATTCAATTGGGGTCTTGCTTACAGTTTCTAAGAGCAGGAAACCTGGCAGAAGGCAAGCCAGCATGGTGCTGGAGAAGTAGCTGAGAGCTCACATCTCCTCTGCAGGCAGTATGCAGAGATAGAAGATAGATAGATAGATAGATAGATAGATAGATAGATAGATA
>LOEQ01002150.1:36313-51875 GCA_001685075.1 Bramus lutescens | reverse complement strand
AGAGTGAGTGAGCTTGTCATGGTCTTTGAAACCAGTGACACATCTTCTCCAATAAGGCCAGATAAAGTCTAAAAAGGCCACACCTCCTAATCACTCCCAAACAGTTCTCCTAACTGGGGACAAAACATTCAAAATGATGAGCCTACCGAGGTCATCGTCATTCAAACCATCACGATAAGTCTCCTCATTTTTATTATTTGTATTAGCTGTTTTTACGTAGTTGTGAAAAAAATACCTGAATGGAACAAAGGGTTTATTCTGTCTCCCAGTGTAAAAGTATTAGTACAACATGATGGAGCCGGATCTGGAAGCAGCTGGTTAATGCATATTGAAATTAGGAAGCATGGCAAGAGACTGATCTGTATTGATATCGAAAATAAACTATTATGTTTTGGGTTTGGATAAGCTGATCTTGGTAGTTTCAAGCTGAATTAATGAACTCTGGGTGCTCATGGGAATCTCTGATCACCAGTTGCTGACTTACCCATGATGCTGAAAATGACAGCTCTTACTTTCTGTGCATGTTGCTTCATAGGTTGATCTCTGTACCTGTGTGTCTCACTGCTCTACTGAACCATGTCAAGTAAAGGCACAGGAATAATCGACATCAGAAGGACATGAAAAAGAAAGGACTAACTTCAGTGCCAGCCTTAGTACACAGGAAACTTGGGAGATGGTCTCCTCCATGGTGTTAGAGGCACTCTACAGTGTAGATAAAGTAAGGTTCTGGGGCCATGGACAGTCCTCCCTTACTGCTGTAAGTCCTTCGCCATTCCCACCCTAGTTTCTTGTTTTTACCCATCTCTCCCTTTAGGCAACAGACAGAAACCTCTGCTCTGACAATTGCCCTTCAAGGAATTCTCTCTGTCACTTCCATGACAATGCACTTTATTTCTTTATCTATAGAAATTATTTTTATTCCTTCTTATTTTATTATCTTTTTATTATTTAAAAAATCTAAACTCTATTTTGATCATATTCTTTCACTCTCCCCAAACTTTCCAGATCCCCTCCCTACACACACAACTTTTTCTTTCTCAAAAAACAAGCAAAACCCGATACAACAAAAATCTCCAAAGCCAAGAAAATGAAATAATCAACTCCCCAAACTGGCCAAATTGTAATCATAAAAGTACAGAAAAATCTGTGAAATCCATTGTACTTCAATGAACTAATCCTGAACATGAGGCCTGCCCTGAGTGACTGATATGCCCAGTGTCACTGTTGTGGGAGCTCAATCAGTTTAGTCAATGACTTACCATGGGCATGGTTTTCTCTGAAGATGTGATGGGATAAAAACGACAAGAGTCTTATCAGCTCTCTTGGGTGGTCGGAGTTAGAGCAAGCCTTGCGGTTGGTACTCATTGCCCGTGGAGGAACAAGAAGACAACAGCAGCTGGATTAGTGCAGGGTCTACTTTGTTCTGTATTTGTGAGTTTGTTTTTCCATTGCACCCCTTAATAAATTGTTGGATAGTCTTCTGTGGGTTATTGCTTCATCACTCAACTGGAGAAAACTGATATTCCCTCTTCCAACTGGTATAAGTGTCTGCCTCTGCCTCCTGAGTGCTGGTATTAAAGGCATGTGTCATTACAACCTAGCTCATTGACTTTCAAAATAAAACAAAATGAAATATAATAAGATAAAAGAAACACACACAAACACACACACTCACACAAACCCTATCACATTGAAATGTAGTTGGATAAGAATGAAAAGAGCCCAGGAAAAGGCGTAAGAATCAGAGACCCATGATTCAGGAACCCCATGAAGACACTAACCTGGAAGGCATAACATACATGCACAGGGCCTGGTGCAGACCCATGCAGGCTCTATGCATGCTTCAGGCTCTGAGTTCATAGGAGCTGTGCATATTGATTTAGTAGGGCTTGTTCTCTTGGTGGCCTCTCAAGCGTCTGGCTCTTACACTCTTTCTGATTCCTCTTATGCGGGGTTCCCTGAGCCCTGAAGGGAGAGATTGGGTGGGGGCATCACATTCAAGGCTCAGGACTTCAAGGCCTTTTGCTTTCTGGCTGTGAGTCTCTATAACTGTTCCCATTTGCTGCAGGATGAAGCTTCTCTGATGATGGCTGAGATACTTTCCAGCTGCCACTTGCTTTATTGGTCATCTTTCTGACAGGTATAAGATTAAATCTTTAAGTAGTTTTGATTTGCATTTCCCTGATGGCTAAGGATGCTGAACATTTCTTTGAGGGTTTCTCAGCCATTTGAGTTTTCTCTATGGAGAATTCTCTGTTTAGATCCTGTGGCACATTTTTAATTGTGTTATTTATTTTCATGATATTTTTGAGCTCTTTATATATTTTGTATATTAGTCCTCTCCGAGATGTGTCGTTGCTAAAAAAAATTTTCCCATTCTATAGGTTGCTTCTTTGATGGTATCCTTTGTGGACAGAAGCATCTCAGTCCCATAAGGGCCATTTATTAATTGCTGGCCTTAGACCCTGTGCTGATGATGGTCTCTTCAGAGTTTTCTCCTGTACCAATGAGTTCAAGGCTATTACCCACTTTCTCTTCTCTGGGTTTCAGTAGGTTTGGTTTCATGCTGAGTGCTTTGATCCATTTGGAGTAGAGTTTTGCATAGGTGATAAATATGAGTCTGTTTGGATTCTTCTACAAGCAGATATCCAGCTTGTCCATCTCCATTTGTTGAAGATGTCGTTGTTCTAGTGTGAATTCCTAGAATCTTGATTTAAAAAAAAATAAGGTGTACATAGGTGTGTGAATGTATGACTGGATCTTCAATTAGATTCCATTTCTCAACTGTTGCAGAATACTAGTTTAACTATTCAAAGATGTGTTACCTTTGTTTACGTTATGGATCATCTGTTTTACTATGATAAGATGTGTTGCATTTGTTTAATTATGTAAAGATGTGTTACTGTTTTACCTTGCTTTTCTAAGGCACCTGATTGGTCTAATAAAAAGATGAATGGCCAATAGCGAGGCAGGAGGTATAGGCAGAACTTCTGGGAAGGGAGAATAGGCAGGAAGAGGAATTTAGGCTCAAGGAAGAAAGAAAAGGAGATGAGAGGGAGAGGCCAGGGACTAGGCAGTCAGCCACAGAGGTAGCAGGAAAGAAAGGCATACGGAATGAAAGACAAGTAAAATGCCCCAAGGTAAAACATAGATGAACAGAAACAGGTTAAATTAAGTTAAAAGAGCTAGTGGGACAAGCCTCAGCTAAGGCTAAGCATTCATAATTAATAATAAGTCTCCATGTCTTTATTTGAGAGCTGGTTGGTAACTCAAAGAAAATTCCAATTCAATCAACATGAGCGTTTTGTGCCAGTACCATTCTGTTTTTTTTCTTCTTCTTCTTCTTTTTTTTTTTTTAGCTTTGTAGTAGAACTTGAAATCAAGATGGTGAGACATTTTATCATTCAGGATTGTTTTAGCTGACTTAGTTTTTTTGTGTTTTCATATGAAGCCAGAAACCATCTTTTCAAGATGCATGAAGAATTGTATTGGAATTTTAAATGAGATGGCATTGAATCTTTTGGTCTTGGTAGGATGGATATTTTCACTATATTAATCCTACTGATCCATGATCGTGGGAGATTTGTCCATCTTCAATTTCTTTCTTCAGTGACTTGATGCTTTTATCATACAAAAGTTTCAATAGTTTGATTAGAGATACCCCAAGACATTTTATATTATTTGAGGCTATTGCGATAGGGGTTGTTTCTCTGATTTCTTTTTCAGACGATTTATCATGTATACATAGTAGGGGTTACTGATTTTGTGAGTTAAATTTGTATTCAACCTCTTGGCTGAACTGTTTATCAGCTGTAGGAATTCCCTAGGGGAACTTCTGGGGTCATTTATGTATGCTATCACACCATCTGCAAATAAGACTTTGTATCCTTTTGATGTCCTTCAGTTGTCTTATTGATCTAGCTAAGATATCAAACACTATACTGAAATAAGGAAGGGGAGAGAAACTATTGTTTCTGGTTTTAGTGGAATTTCTTTGAATTTCTTTACATTAAGTTGATGTTGGCTGTGGGCTTATTGTAAACTGTCTTTATTATATTGAGGTATGTCTCTTGTATCCTTAATTTCTCAAGGAACTTTTATCATAAGTAGGTGTTAAATTTTGTCAAATGCATTTTTTGTATCTAATGAAATTATTGTGTGGCTTTTTTTCTGTTTTTATATGGTGGGTTGCTTTCATCAGTTTATGGATGTTGGACCATACCCTGCATTCTGGGATGAAGCCGACTTATCATGGTGGATAATCTTTTTGATGTGTTCATGGATTTGGTTTCTAAGCATTTTTTTTTTGGAGTGGATTTCTGCATCTATTTTCATAAGGGAAATAGTTTGTAATTCTCTTTTTTTCATTTGGTCTTCATGTAGTTCGTGTATCAGCATAACTGTAGCCTTGTAAAATGAATTGGACAATATTCCTTATGTTTCTATTTTGTGGAATAATTTTAATTATAAAGACATTAACTATTCTTTAAATATCTGATGGAATTCTATGCCCTGGAACTTTTTTGGTTGGGAACATTTTAATGACTGCTTTTATTTTATAAGAGGTTATAAGTCTGCTTAAATTGCTTATATGATCTTGATTTAACTTTCATTCATTTATGTATAAATAAAATTATCCATTTCTTTAGATTTTACAATTTGACAGAGTACATTTTTAAGTACATTTTTAAAAAAAAGTGTCTTCTTATGATTCTCTGGATTTCTTCAGAGTCTGTTGTTATGTTCCCTCTTTTTAATCTTTATTTTATTAACTTGGAAATTGCCTCTCCACATTTTAGCTAATTTGGATAAGGGTTTGAAAATGTTATCAATTTTCTCAAAGAATAAACTTTTTGTTCTTTGATTCTTTGTATTTTTTTCTTTTTCATTGATTTTATCCCTGAGTTGGATTGCTTATTGACTTCTAGTCCTTTTGAGTAAGATTTATTCTTTTTTTTCTAGAGATTTCTGGTGTGACATTAAGTTGCTAGTACATGACCTATCCATTTTTTATGTAGGCATTTAGTCCATGAATTTGCCTCTTAGAAATAACTTCATTGTGACCATAAGTTTGGGTATAGTGTACATTCATTTTCATTCAGTTTTAGAAAGTCTTTCATTTCTGTCTTGACCCAATTTATTCAGTAGAGAGTTGTTAGTTTTTATGAGCTTGTAAACTTTCTGTTGTTGTTGATATTCATGTTTAATCCATGGTGGTTAGGTAGGATGTAAGTTATTATTTTGGTTTTCATGTATCTGTTGAGACTTGCTTTTATCTGAGTATGTGATCAGTGCTGAAGAAATTTCCATGAGGTACAGAGAAGGAGATGCATCTTTTTGTG
The DNA here is from genome assembly GCA_001685075.1 of Bramus lutescens. Taxonomy (NCBI): domain Eukaryota; kingdom Metazoa; phylum Chordata; class Mammalia; order Rodentia; family Cricetidae; genus Bramus; species Bramus lutescens. The sequence goes on along the minus strand of LOEQ01002150.1, from coordinate 46,533 downwards.
TTTTGGGTGAAATGTTCTGTGAGTTTCTGTTAGGTTTATTTGGTTTATAATTCCAGTTAGATCCAGCATTTCTCTGTTTAGTTTTTGTCTGGTTGACTGGTCTATTGGCAAGAGTGAGGAATCAAAGTTTGTCACTATCAGTGTGTAATGTTCAATAAATGATTTAAGTTGTTGCAGTGTTTCTTTTATAGACTTGGGTGCCCTGTGTTTAGGGCATAGATGTTAGTAACTGAAATATCTTCTTGCTGGATTTTCCTTTTGATGAGTATGTGGTGTTCTTCTCTGTTTCTTCTCCTTAGTTTTGGGTTGAAGTCTAGTTTGTCAGATATTAAAATGGCTACACATGCTTGTTTCTTAGGTTCATTTGCTTGGAATATCTTTTTCAACTCTTCCCCTAAGGTACACTGACATTGAGGTGTGTTTCTTGTATGCAACAGAAGGATGGATCCTGTCTTTGCATCCATCCTGTTATTCTTTGTCTTTTTATTTGGGAACTGAGTCTGTTGATAGTGAGAGAAATCAATGACCAGTGATTGTTGATTTGTGTTCTTTTGATGTTGCTGGAAATGGTGTTGGCAGTGATGGTAATGTGTGTCTATGTGCTTTGCTTCTCTTCATTCGACTTTGCTGGTCTGGAATTATTTATTTCCTGTATTTTCTTGGATGAAGTTAATCTCTGTAGATTAGAGTTTATATTCTAGCATCTTTTGTAGCCCGTATTTGCAGACAGAGAGTACTTAAATATTTTCTTCATGGAATGTCTTATTTTCTCTATGATGGTTGAAAGGTTTCCTTGGCAAGTATTCTAGGTGGCATTAGTGGTCTTTTAGGATCTCTAAATCTGTCCAGGCTCTTCCAGATTTTACAGTCTACAGTGTAAAGTCTGGTATAATCTAATAGGTCTGCCTTTATATGTTACTTTGTCTTTTTCCCTTACAGTTTTTTAATAGTCTTTCTCTGTTCTATACAGGATTAGTGTTTTGATTATTATATGCTAAGGGACTTTCTTTTCTGGTTCTGTCTAGTCCAAGTTCTGTATGCTTCTTGTACTTTGATAGGCATCTCCTCCTTCTTTGATTTTGTTGAAGCATACACACACACACACACACACACACACCACATATATTTGTAGCTTTGACATGTGTTTCTTCTCCTTCCTCTGCTCCTATTATTCTTAAATTTGGTTTTTACGTAGTGTCCCAGATTTCCTGGATATTTTCTGCCAGGTGATTTTTAGATTTAACATCTTCTTTGACTGATGAATCCATTTATTTTTATCATTGCAATGCCTGAGAGTCTCTTTTCCATATCTTCTCTTTGGTTGTTGAAGTGTGCCCCCATGGTTCCTGTTTGAGTTTCAAAATTTTTCATTTCCAGATTTCCCTCATTTGTATTTTCCTTATTGATTCTATTTTCATTTTCTGGTCTTGAACAATTTATTCATTTCCTTTTACTGTTGGATTTGCTTTCATAGATTTCTTTAAAGAACCTATTCAGTCCTCTCTAAGGACCTCTATCATACTCATAAAAGCTCTTTTAATGTCTTTTTCTTGTGCTTTGACTATGTTGGAATCCTCAGGGCCAGGCTGTGGTAGGGTTGCTGGTACTAATGGAGATAGACTGTCCTGGCTGTTACTATTCTGCTTTTCTGCTATCATCTAGGCATTATGGATTGGGAAAATTGTAATTCAAGATGCAGATATCGGGACTTGTTTTTGTTGTGTGGCTACTTGGTCCTTGGTTTCTATTTCCTCCCTGGTTCTCTGAAGTGTATGTGTAGTAGGCTTTTCCTTTTGGGTCACCAATCACCTCACAAATCATGACTTAATATTAGTCAGGGAGGCTCAGCCTTACCTTATGTTTGTTTCTTGCTGCTCTTATAGCTTAACCTGTTTCTTTTTATCTATGTTTTGCCTCAGGGTTTTTTTACCTTTCTTTTCTTTGTATGTCCTACTGTGTCTAGCTGACTAGGGACTGCCTGGTTGGCTGGCTTTGAGTATCTCCCTTTTTTCCCCTCATTCTTTCCTTTTGTCCTTATCTTCTTACCTCCTATTTAATTCTTTCTGCCTGGCAGCCCTGCCTATCCCTCTCATGCCTAGCTATTGGCTGTTCATCTTTTTTTCGACCAATCAGGTGCCTTAGGTAGGCAAGGTGAAACAGCAACACACCTCTACATAATTAAACAAATGCAGCATAAACAAATGTAGCACATTTTTCCTAGTTAAAATAACATTTCATAATAATTGTGGTAGCTGTGTGTCACCTGGTAAGAAAATCTTCTGTGGTCCTCAAGGGTGTGCCCACAAAGTTTTCCAGGTAAAATGTTTTTCTGGATTATAGCTTGTGTCCAGTTGACCCAAAAACAGCCAGTACATGGATACTGAGATCTGAGACTGAGGAATAAAAAGGCTGGGGACAGTGAAGCAGCTTCACAAGAGGATGGAAAGCAGGGTATTCTACCAGGTAGCTTCTGCTTAGTTGGTCCTTTCGATGGGGCAGAAAGTGAGGAAGAGCCACAACAGCAGATCTGCCCTAGTAATGGGGATGAGACTGTGTGTGTGGGGGCTTGACTTGGAGGAATGGAGGGAGAGGTGAAGATCTTCAATGAACCGACTTCTTCCCTGTTCAGGGTGGCCTGTAGGATCCCAGGGAGTTCCTGCTGGAGCTGAGTGATGGGGCAATGTAAGGAGAGAGAGGTTAAGAGAATAAGATTTCCGTAGTTCACTCTAGATCAGGGGAGGGGAAAGGGAGGCCTCTGCAGGTCGTCTATTCTTCTATTGCAGAGTTTCGGATGAGACCCTGGAGATTGGACCTGGAAGGATGAAGGGAAATGGAAGGTCTGCAGTTAGTTTCTTTGCTTCTCTGGCCAGAGTGCTCGGTGGGTTCCCAGGCTGGGCTAAGCAAGGGGTGGGGGAGGGGGACTAGAAGGTGAAGATCTGCAAACAAGGAGAGATCGCAGAGGAGTCCTGCCACAAGGCCCCATTGTCTTTCATTTTGTCTCGCAACTGTTTAAATGACTCAGACTGGGGGATTTTGTTACACCAGCAGTAGGAAACTAACTTCTTACCAAAACGTTCCAACCCTTCCGTAGCTGCTATTGTTTGCCCTGTAAGTGCCAGACAGTCATGTGGAAAGGAGAAGAAAGTGCTAGTAAAGAGAGCTTCAAAGTTAAAAGACTTCCTATCCATTCTTTTTATCTTTAAGTTAATAGTAATTAACTGATTAATTTATTGTTAGTTTTCAACAAAAACTATAAAACATGAATTTTATAAAATGAATTGAGTATAAAAAACGTACCCTTTTCTTGACTCTTTGGGTTATCCCCTGTAGGTGGTAAAAGTGAAAATACAAACCAAATTTATCTTTTACTTATTTCAAAAATGAATTTATACATTGAAAAATGTTACCCCAGTGAATGACTTCTTTGCAGAATGTAATATGTCTGCCATATATTTCCTACCTATTAACACTACATATTGTTCTTTTTGCTGTTTTCATCATTCTTTCTTGGTCCAACTGCCCAGCCTTCTTTAATTCAGTAGGGAAGAAAAATACTCAAGAACTATTTTGTTTTTTGTTTTTAATTTCACAAGTAGAGAAAGTATTTTGATGAGTAGGACAAATTATCTTCCAGGGACCTTCTGCTAACAGAGATAAAGAAGTAAAAGAATAAACAAATAAGACAGGGAAAGGAATGTGCAGACTCACAGTTACTGAAATGAGAAATGCCATGCAATGTTAATATGGGTGGGGGAGCCTGAGTCTCAGAGAAAATACTTCTAGTGAAATTTCGGGATAACATTTTCTCTCTGTAAGAACTAGCAAAGTATATTCTTCACAATTTTCATGATTACAAGGGTCTGCAGGGGAGGATAGGTTCGTCTTGTTGGAATGGAAGGAAGCTAGCGGACCAAAGTACAACCCGTGAAGTAGCAGGTGGCGCATAATGCTTTGGGAAATGGAATTGGTAATGGTGCTTTTCTTTTATTAAACTGAAATAATAAAATGTGGAGTACGGAAAAATTAGAAACATACTGAGAGAATCCTATTCCTCACTTAGGATCCTTTCTTTATTTACAATCAGAAAAGGCAAGAAGTCACTCGTTATACCACTCTGGAACTCTAAGAGAATTCTAGTCTGTAGTAGAGATTTGAATCCAGGAAACTGTCCTTCTGAAGACAAGGGAAAGGCGGCAGAAATGTTACTGCACTCACAGGTAGCTGTGAGAAAGGTTATGTCCCCCAACCCCAAATTTCTGATATTACAATTCTTCCCCACCCCTTGTGGTGGTACCAGAAAGTGGGCCTTTGGACAGTGGCTAGGTCATGATGGTAAAGGCCCTGTGGTAAACCTGTAATCAGAAACCAGCTGGGGTGATACTCTCTAGTCCTTTAAGGAGGCAGGGAAGAGATCCATCTGGAAACCAGGAAGAAGGACTTCAGACATTACACCAGCTGGAACTCTGACCTTGGACTTCACAGCTTTGGGACTGCAAAGAAGAACTTGTTAAAGCTACCCATGGTATGGGATTTTGCTAGAGCATCCTGAACTAAGACATCCACATCTGGTTGGCTGCTAAAGTGACCAAAGACAAGGATCTGTACAGTGAGGTTAGCTGAAGACCCAAGAACAGAAAGGACCCGAAGCTCTTAAGAGGTGAAAGCATATTCTCACGCCTCCCACTCTTCACCTGGACTTTGGGATCTCAGTCCTCTGCTCCAATGCAGGTCTCTGCCTCTGTTTCCATCAGTTGCTGGATGGAGGTTCTATGGTAACATTTAAGATATTCATTAGTCTGACTACAGAGCAAGGCCAGTTCCAGCACCCTCTCCTCTACTGCTTAGGGTCTTAGCTGGAGTCATCCTTGTGGATTCCTGAGAATTTCTCTAGAGCCAGTTTTCTTGCTCACCCCATAATGGCTCCCGCAATCAAAATATCTCTTGCCTTGCTCTCATCTCTGTCCTTCCTCCATCTCGACTATCCCGTTCCCTCAAGTTCTCCTCCTTTCTTTCCTCTCCCCTTCCCCCCTTCTACCTTCCCTACCGCCCCACCCCCATTCTCCCAATTTTGTCAGGTGATCTTGTCTATTTCCCCTTTCCAGGTGGATCTATGTATATTTTTCTTAGGGTTTACCTTGTTACTTAGCTTCTCTAGGATCATGAAATATAGGCTCAATATCCTTTACTTTACAATAGTATCCACTTATGATGGGTACACCCACGGAAACAGTTTACCTGAGCTAATGGGAGCTCACGAACTCCAGCCAGACAGGGAAGGAAGAAGGTCTAGACTAGCCCCTCTGAATATGGGTGAAAGTTTNGGCTGGGGCAGACTTGGGGGGCCACTGACAGTGGCACCAGGATTTATCCCTACTGCTTGCACTAGCTTTTAGGGAACCTATTCTCTTTGGATGCATAACTTGCTCAGCCTAGATTTAAGTGGGAGGGCCTTAAAGCAAAATGCCTAAATTTCTTTGAGGAGTGGATGGGGTGGGAGTGGGGTGGTGGGGAGAAGTGGATAAATGGAAGAAGGGGAAGGAGCGGTAACTGGGATTGGTATGTAAAAAGAAAAAAGATTGTTTTCCTTTTTAAAAAATTAAAAAATACAAAATTATGAAAAGACCTGAAAACAGCAATGAAGTAAATGAGAAAAGAAAAGCAGCCAAAAAGCAAGAGTATATGAAAATGAAGAAGATGTTTAGAGTAACAAGCAATAGTTTACAGTATTGAGAGTTCAGAGAAGAAAAGGAGAGAATGTGTGAGTCCGCGAGGTGCTGGTTAGAGCACTCTGAATCAAGGACACCTGATCACCTTGTATTCAAGGAATGTAGACAGATGAGTGAACCAGAGAAGGTCGAAAGACACAATAAAATTCCTTCCTTTCGATGATGGAAAGCTTTGGTGTCCAGATGATGACATCATTAGAAAGTGTGGGAATGAAAATCAAGTCGGGGAGAGAAGTGATGTCTCCCAATGCCTGAGACATGATGATATTTGAAATGCAAGGGAAGCAACCGAAGAGCTTTTATTGGATGGTGACAAACAAGTGCAGTTCATTCGACCAACACATTTATTTGGTGCACATCAGAAGATTTATAATCGCATGCTTTCTATTTTATCATTGATTCTGATTGAGTAGAAAGAGGGCTGTGTGGGAGTTTGGGGGAAATTGTAGAATATATGAAATAACTGAGAAAAACAAGGGGGAAACATAAGATTGCTGGGCAAATCTAGAGTTCCTCTGCAGCAGCTCGTTTTGATGCTGTGCTGCTAGCCTGTCTTTGCAGTTTGGAAATGTAGCTGGGCGCCTGCTCTTGTAGCTGTGCTGGGAGAATGTAGCAGGCAGGCAAGGCAGTGGGATGCAGTCTGCTCGAGAGCTGTTCCTCTCATTGTCTTACCACAGTTTATGCTCTCTTCAGTGCCAAGGAAACTACGCCAAGCAAAGCACACAAGCGCATGCCAGCTACCTTGCCGTCTCTCTGGGTTTGACTTGGTTCTCGTCTCTTCCTTGCCCGACCACTTCTTCCTTACCGTTTCCTTAACACCATCTCTACAGATTCGGATTCATTATGGTCTCTGCTTATCTTTGGTCTGCCTCTTTCCCTGCGCTCTGCCTATGCTCAGGTAGGTGTTATTCTGTGAATATATTTCAACTCGGTCAACGTTTGTACGTGCGCGCGCGCGCGCGCGCGCGTGTGTGTGTGTGTGTGTGTGTGTGTATGTACATAAATATATAAACCTGCTGAGTTGATTTAGTGTTGATAGTATGGATATGTTTTTAAGGATGACTACTAGTTTGGGACAGCCAATTAAGGACACAACCCCAGGGCACACAGTCCTTAGATGGCTGCAGCTCTCTGCCTAGGTATGAGGCTGCATGACATTCCCCTTTTCCACTGTAGCGTGTTTATCACTCTGTCACTGCTCAGGTCTTGTTTAGGAATTTCTGAGGTATCATGTTGTAGCTTCACCGTCCTTTTCTTACATCACTAACTATTTATGTTCTGGCGAAATAAAACTCTTTCGAGGAATAGCAATGCACCACTCACGCTACACCCGTCTTCCTACTTGCTTTTACAGTTATTAAAACTTCCCCTTTTCCTTTAGGTCATTCTGATCCCTGATCCTGAAGGACCAACCATAGTATAGCAAGGCTTTCTCTCCTTCTGAAGCTTGTTGAGAACTCCCTCCCTGGGCTTTGGAAGTTGTGAACATTTTGTACATGTACAGTTAATACAAACTATACTGTAATATCCAATAGAACTCCATGTAATGAAGCAGATAGTATTGTGTTTAATTCATTCCAGCCTTAATATGTTATTATAGAATTCCTTTGTGTTCATTGTATGATCACTAGTTTCTGTTTCTAAGGCTGGTCTTTTAAAATTATTGTGAAAATTGCTTCCTCCGTTATCTTGCATACCTAATCCTTGTTGTCTCTCCCTTTAAGCATGCCTTCCTCAGGCTAGGGATGTAGCTCCTTTTTATAGTGTTTAAGACCTGTGTTGAATTTCTAACACTAAAAACAAACAAACAAATAAAAATAACGAGGCAAAATTAAATTAAAGGATCTCTCCCTGATCTTGTTTACGGTAATGTTTTAATCACTCAAATGAAGTTCTCCTTCCTTGGTTGTTTCTTTCATGTTGATTATCCATTTATTTTATCACTTATGTTCTCCAGAATCCTCTTCTGTTGCCTGAAGGCGTGCGCACATACACATGTGTGTGTGTGTGTGTGTGTGTGCGTGTGTTAGTGCTGGGAATCAAACACATTGCTTTGCAAACTCCTGTCAAGTGCTCTTATCACTGAGCTGAACCCAGTCTCTGAAGTATTATCTACAGTTGGGCACTACTCCATCAGAACTTAAAGATCATTGAGCAAAGGTGTCTTGTTGTATATTTTCTACTCGATTCTATGCAATTTATTCCTCATGATATAGTCCTTACTATTTCTCCATGATATCTATACAATCCAATAGTTTCTATCTCCTTCTGTGCCTCTAATTTACCTAGTCTTCCCTCACACCTTCTAAGGGGACTGCACTACATAATGTCAAAAGGAGTTGGATTCCAGGATTTCTGCACTGATGGTAGAAGTGAGAAAAAGAAATCTTGAACGGCTGCACAGTTTTTGGTCTTGCACCCAAATAGTGAGTTTTCAGCAGCAGAGAAGAGAAAGGTTGCTTGTGGACCCATTTCGGAGAGAATCCAGTTCAGCTTTTAACATGTTGAGCCAATGGGTAACAGTGATTGCCATCTTAATAGGTTTAGACTCACTTAGGAGACAAATCTGGGAATATTTTCATACTAGGGTAACTGAAGTGAGAAAATGGGCCCTAATGTGGGTGATACAAGGCTGAGCTATCAACAAAACCAAATACAAAGACTAAGTAAGCTTGAGCCAGCATTCATCTTTCTCTGGTTCCTGATGTTAGAGGCAATATGACCTTTCACCTTCCATTCCTGCTTCCAGGCCGGCCCCACCATGACACACTGTATCCCTAGAACTGTGAATCAACAAATCCTTTCTCTTAAGTTGTTTCTTGTGGAGGATTTATTCATAACAATGAGAAAATTAACTAATACAGCATGTGTATAACATGTAAAAGTTTTCATGTTGAAAAAGCATTGGGATATATAGCATCTAAAGCTCTGGAAAGATGTCTAGTCTGATGAGGAAATTTAGCAATAAGCTATACGAAGTTTAAAAACGTGTTGATGGATAAGTAGTCCCGAAATAATGAAAGAAAAATCTAGAAAAGCAAGTCAATACTTGGCAGATTACAGTAAATAGACTATTTCATGACATTCATTTAGAAGCTTCCTCTTTCATGATATCACACTCAACAACTGTACTACTATAAGTTGATCATATTCATGAAAATATTCAAAATTGTAAATGTGACTTCTCTCCTGCTTAATAGAGGACCACTTAGATCATTAACTCTGTTCTCCAAGCTTCTGGCACAAAACCTCACAGATCCAGCACAACTATTAGATATATTTAATGAATAGCCTCATTCCCCTTTGTAATTGTTAGATTTTTGGATTGCAGAAAAATGGGACAAAAGGCAGGAAAGAGACCAAAGCCTGACCTCAGGAGCTCTAATGGCATTTATTGGCACAGCAGCCAGGGCATCAACTTTCCCCGCAAGAAGGGAAATTGTGAAAAGGTGGGCAATGCTGTGGGCTCTTGGGTTGGGCGGACACATGCTCAGTTAGGATGGTCTTGTAGACTTGGGTACAAAAAGAAGTCAGTCGAACTAACTGGACGGACCCAAGTGCAGGGCAAGACCGGCTTGAGAAATGTGTGATTTCCTTTTTTGGGGTTGGCATGGGGGGCTGCTTGCTTAGGCCAAGCAGTGTGTCTTGAGACTGACGAACGGTTCTCAACTAAGAGTTCTTCCTGAGATATGGAAGTTACTGGTACATGGGTGGTAACAGTTGAGGAACAGCGGTGAGGTTAGCTGAGCCGCAGGACTTCTGATTTTCTGCAGCTGGCTCATGCTGTCTCTAATACTTTGTGTGTGTGTGTGTGTGTGTGTGTGTGTGTATGCATACATACATTACATATATTACAGTCAATGATAGGAAAACTGAAGCAGTTGTGGAGATTTTGAGCATGGATGTTCTAAATGTCCCCATATAATCATATGCAAGAGCTAAGTCTACTTGATTACTTCAGACTCTCCACTACAGGGAAACCAGCTTTTACTCAGTTTCCACACTATTCATAGCTCATGTGGTTACATGAACACTAACTTCTGACTCCTTACATATGGTCTATCCTCCAAATGTTGCATGATATGAAATCTGTGTAATAGAATAGCTGTCCTTTTTCATAAGCCTGTAGAGAGCATGACCATATTTTGATATATTTCATTTGGTGCAGACTTTAAAGGGAGCAACCATGACTGAGCAGTGTCAATAATGACCGCTGGGAAGCAGAGTGCTTTGTGACGTGAAAGCAGAGAGACTGTGCCTGTCTCATAACGTGTTGCAGGCCAGCACATACAGCAGCGGACATATCTGTACACACACAGTGCTGGGCCATGCTCCCTTAGATTCAAGTCAGTTAGGCTTTCCTTGAGTTGCTAGCAGGTGGGCATGGTGGCACAGGTATAAACTGCCAGCGGCAGCCTGACAAAAGCGGGACCATCAGGAGTTTGAAGCCAGCCCACATAGGGAGAGTCCTGTTTCAACACACACACACACACA
>LOEQ01002150.1:11594-25931 GCA_001685075.1 Bramus lutescens | reverse complement strand
CCTAGCTGGGGACATCTCCTTGGACACCTGGGAACCTCTCTAGAGCCAAGTCTCTTGTCAACCGTAAAATGGCTCCCTTAATTAAGATATCTTCTTCCCTGCTCCCATATCCACTCTTCCTCCATCTCAACCAATCCTCCCAAGCTCTCCCCATCCTCCCCTTCTATGGGGAGAGGGGGAGAGAGTTAAGCAGGGATTTTTTTGTTTTGTTTTGTCACCATAGTGATTTTGAACCAGAAGAGGTACAACCAAAATTAAGCATCACTTGGACACTAACAGTATTTCCATTTATTTTCATAAGCCTGTGTAGTGCTGGTGTTGAACTCCTTCCTCTCCCAGAATCCCTTTTCTTTCCCATCATATATTTTGATAGTTGACAAAATTTAATCCTTCATTTGATGATGTCTTTTACTTTTTTGTTAAACCATGTGTGTGTTAACAGTCTATGTTGCGAACAATTGAGAGGAGATGGCCATATATAGTTTTAGAACATGGCTGTTTCAAAGTTTTGTGCCTAAGAGCTCCATTTATGCCTGAAAGTTCAGTAGAATCCAATGAATACATGGTTAATCTCTTTACACATCCATGATTTAATGACTATGCATTTAGAAGTGATATTGGTAAGGTGAAATCATTTTGCACATCTCCTCACATATGACGAAATGGCAAGGAGAACATTTCTGCACATGCTGGAGAACACGAAGTCCATAGAATTGTGTTTTAGCTTTCCCATGTGTACAGTGAAGAATTTTGATTTTATTCAGTCATGAACACACACCTATTCACTTGAGGCAAGTTGACCTTTTATGATATTATGCTTTATGATTGGTTTGTAACCTTCTTTTCAGGGTTGATTTTTTTTGTTTAAATTGTTTTTGTTTATTAGCTTTGATATAATGAAGCCAAAAAAGAAGAAAAAAAAACCTACACAAAATTCATTTTCTAAAGCAAGTTAGTACTAAATGGATCCAGTTTTAAATTTGTCTTCCCATAATACAAGTATTTTGAAGTAGAGAATGCATGTGGGAGCTGAATTATTTATGTTACCAGTTTCTCATGCTTTCACAAATTAAGGGAATTGACAATCAGAGATGTGACCTCTTTTCTCCCTTTGAAGGTAAATAATTTCTTTAATGTGGCACGGAATTGTGTGTGTTTGTACAAGTGTCTTTTGTTGTTATGCTAGCTCCTGACAGAAACATTTGCTCTCTCTGCTATATTTCATGGAAATTTACACTCACAATTCAGAGGGTGAGTAATCTAAGTTTATGTACATACACATGGTCCCTCTTAAAAATAATGTACATATAAAATGAAAGTTCATAGAGTCCTTATTTGAATAACAGTGAGCTAAATAATATATTTCCAAGAGAACATGTTGGATAACAAATAACAAATCATCAGCTGTTTGTTGAAGCTTCTTTGATGACTTCTCCTGCGCTGATTTGTGGCTCATTTCTTGGTGTGCTTTGGGATGGACTGTGTGTTCCTGTGGTCCTCTGCTTATCTCCATCAACCTTCTCAGTCTCTTTCTCTCTTTCTCCAGCACACAGCTCCCCCCCCCCGGTTCAGTTCCAGCATGGCACTTTAATTTTGATATAGAGGAAAGGAATTGAGCTCTTTGGTAGACCCTCCTGATGTCTATTCCTCTTCATGCTGGAAACCACTCTCCCTTCATCTTATTTATCTCTTATTTCTTTTATCCTTATGGATTTAAAAACATACAGAACTGCTGTCTGAAAAAAATATGGAGTGTATTCATATTTTGTTAACATTTCCATCTATTAATTGCTGTATTTCCTGAACTAAAATGTCCTGTTTTCTGAGCTTCACTTGGCTGGTTCTTCCTTGGTTGGTTTCCTTAGTTACCAAAGGCATATAGCATCTTAAAAAGGATCATCCTCCCCTTGGTCATTTGTTTGTTAATGTGCAGTTATAGCTCTGCTTTACTTTTTGACTCAGCTATTACTTCCTTCCTCTTAAAGAAATCTAGTCACTTCCTTGATACCATTATTACTTGGTAAGAATCATGTGCTGTTCTCTATACCCCAGCACACCCATGTGTCCACTTATTTCATCGTTAGATTCTAGAATCTCCAACTTCTGAGTCTTTGTCCCCCACTCTTTTCCCCTACCGTTCTGACACTAGAAGTCATAAGCTGTTTTCATCGAGTCCTTAACCAATGGCTTTTTTTTCTTTGATAGCTTGGGTTCATACAAGCTTCTTATTCATCAATATTTTATCCATGGCAATTGCTCATTGTGTGTGTGTGTGTGTGCAACATCAGGAATTGTTGTGTCTACATCTTTATCTCTAGGTGTATTTATTTTGTGATATCCAGACATTCATTTTTCCATTTTCTACTGTACCAGACTGTAAATGCATTGGACAAAGCTCAGTCACACAATATTTATATGAAGACCTGGTTTTAATCCCTAGTACAACTGACAAACAAAAACTTTGCATTAGGTCCACAATGTTATATTAATTTGGCCGAGGTATGTGAAAAGGGAATGAGCACATGCAGACATGAAGTTGGGAAAGGTAAGAGTGCTTAAGTAACGTTTCCCAATTGTGGATGATCTTGAATGTTGTGCCAAAGTCAATAAATGATAACTTCTTAAGGGAGAGTTTTTATGTGAAACCTAGAATCAGATCAGTGAACATTTGTTCTGTTTCATTACAATTCACTGGTCTGGCATGCAAGTTGAATGGACTCTTTTCTTCACAAACGATTTTATAACAACACACAGAACATCTAGAAGATACTCAGTTGCCTTCTTTGGAAACTTTCCAGAGGTTGATTATGTTATTATACAGCATTCAAAAGTCTCTTCCACTTAAAGTCACTCTCTTCATTACTGGATAAAATACATAAATACTGGGAAGCACTCATGGGACCTAAGGTTTTTCTAAAATTATGATTTTTATTTGAAAACGTTTTTGTCATTAGTGACAAATACAGCCATTTTTGAACAAAGTTATATGATCTTTTTATTTACCCTTCTTTAAAAAAAATCCCAAATATTCACATCTGGACTACCATAGCTTTTCTTTTCTTTTTTTTTTCCTGTGGTATTTATGAATGATCTTCCACAAAGAATGGGAATCTAATTTAGTCAGTAAGTCAAACCAGCCACGTGCTTTCTTTCCTGAAGCAGTTCAGTTTGGATTCTAATAACAGCACTGAAGATGAGCCCGTATTGTCAGGTACGATGTTAGGTAATGCTGACTTAAGCTTTAAAATTCAGTGAATTCTCTGTGTATCTTTAGAGACAATACTTTGGAGCGCGAACCTTTAAAAACTGGCTTCAGTTGCTGTTACATTGCTGATGTTTGCTTTATTTCCAATGATTGTGGTATTGTGTAAATTTGTGTAGGTTTGTGTATTAGTGGTATTTGCTATTATGTTTTGGTGTGTGGTGTATATGTTGGTAGTGTGTGATCTGTTTTCATGGTGTATGGTATGTTGTGATGATATGTGGCATTATGTATTGATTGTGGGGCTTTATGTGTTGGTGGTATGTGGTGTTATGTATTGGCAGTATATGTCATGTGTGTGGTCTGTTATATATCGGTGGTGTGCAGGGTTTTATGTTGGTGGCATCAGGGTTTATGTAGTGATGTTTAACGCTATGATTTGGGTTGTGTATTGTTATGTTTTGGTAACAAAGCGATTATGTTATGGTGTGTGGAGGTCTTAGGTTTTGCTAGTGTGTGGGGGTAAAGAATGCATTGGCATTACAATTAAATGTCTTCTTAATTTCTGCTAATGTTCAAGTAGTTTTATCTACCATTGCTTTCCCACCATTAGCACAATTGTCAATATTTAGCAAAGTAAATGATGTCTTACTGGCTTTATGAAAATAATTTTGACTGTGGTGTGGCCAATTTGCAAAGAGTCGAGCCAGGCCCTGGGAACTGTTATTGTAGTGTGCAGGCATCTGTGAGGTTTGGAATAGACACAGCTGTTCATGTCTCTGCTCTGGCCAGCCTTTCCTTCTTCCAGTTTTGCTGTCCATTGCTATCATCTTAGGTTGGACTCTACTACTCAGCTTCTACTGTGGTGTATTCTATACCTTCTTCCTGAAACATGCCCTGCTTCTTTCCCTCAACTCACCTCATCCCTTCTTATCTTACTACTTTCAACCAAAAGTCACGTATTCTTCAGAGTCCCTAGCTTGTAACCTGTACAAAATTCAGTACTAAAGATACAATGCTAATGATTACAGGTTCCAGGTAAAACTGGTTGAGTTAGTTCAGAGAGAACAGATAACATTAAACTCAAGTGACACACAGTCCATTTCTGTTTTGGCTTATGTGCTTTCACTGGCCAGATCTGTAAAATAGGATATTAGAATAAAATACTTTCTGCAGTTTTTAATATGAAATAAATTAGCATCTCCTATGGAGATGGGAACAGGATTCTTCATCATTGCTGTGTAGGTATTATTTATTTTAGTTACTGGGTTTTCTTTAAGTCAGTAATGAACTTTAACATGCAGTGAACTGTTTAAGAAGAATAACAGAATGTTACTCGCTGCGTATACAGTTTACAAGATTCCTTCTTCCAGACATACGATCTGTTATATGAGACCCACTTACTATAGGCTGGCGGAATGGCTTCATGGTTAAGCTCACTTGCTACTCTTTCAAAAGATCCAGGTTTGATTCTCAATATCCACATTGGGCACCCATAACTTCCTCTTACTTTGATTCCAGAGAATCCAGTGCTCTCTTCTGGTCTCTGTAGGCATCTGGACTATGTGCTACACAGCCACCCACACAGACACACTCATATATTCAATTTTTTGTGGGCTTTGCATTGATGGGTACCCACATTGACTCCTAGTGGTGATGAACAGATTTGGATATAGAAGGAGTCTTTTGGAAATTCCTGTATGAATTACCAGTTTGTGTTTAAAATGTTGATCTGGACAAATCTTTAATTAACAAGTTACTAGATTTTAATATGTGTTGCATATTTAAATATTGATTCATATGAACATTCTCAAATTCTTGCTGTAAAACGTCTGTCAACTTTTCTTATTTGTCTTGATCTTCATGTCCTCATGGTATGTCATGCCAAGATAGAGCATTCAAGAATGTTTGCTGGTTATTTGATATTATGGAACACTTTACTTGTGGCTGTTGCTTGGTCACCTTCCCAGAAGTTTAGGTTCTTGAGGCTTGGTCACCAGTGTGGTGGTTTGAGGTGATGGTATTTTAAGAGATGTTGCTTGATAGAAGGTAATTGGGTCCTGGTTTCCTCTAGGAAGTAAGTAAGACAAGATTTTTTTGAGAGAGTTAGCTTTCAGGACAGTAAGTTGCTAGAAGCAAGACTGCCTGTCTTCCCTTGATGACTTCTCTCAGTTTCTTGACATGTTTGGCATTCTGCTCTTGAACCACAAAACATAAAAGATAAATGAGCTTCTTTTCTTTATAAAGTACTCAGATTCAACTATGTTTATAATAAAAGAATATATTAATATATTAATGCAATTACTTTTATTTTAATTAAATATTAGCCTTTATAGTAACAAAAATTATTTAACATAAGGGAACATTTGTATTTTCTGTCAGAAATTCTATGGAGGGCACTTAAAAGTTATCAAATTAATGAAAAGTGTTTCAAAAAAATAAATGTGGGAATGTTAGTTATGCCTAAAGCTCTAGTGAACAGAAGCAAAGCAACAGATCTCAGACCCTGCATAGCAATGGTAGGAATAGGGTCTCTTCTGTGATCATTGTCGACAAGGAAAGTAAGCCTGGTTTGGTGGTTTTCACTCAGAATCTTCTCTTTGGGCTTTGTTAGGGCTGAGGAGACTGGGGGAGACATTGTTCATGGAAGCCCTGAGGTCATTGCATCAGTTTGGTGTGACCATGGAGCTTTTGTGTCTTTTGGCACTGTGAGAGGGACATGAAAGAAGAACTATGCTGCCCCCTGGTGCTTTGGAGGCTCATGGTAGACTGCTATAAATTCTTGATGAGAGCTCAAGAAGCAGCCTGGGGGCCATGGGACAGAGAAAGTGACTGTGTGGACTGGGGAGGATTTCTGATGTGAAGGGGAATACCAAGTATTTACTCTTGCTCAGATGTGGTTCATAGGAGGGAGAAGAGAGCAGAGAGAGCTGGAGAGAACGCAGAGGGTGGGTTTAGAGAAGGAAACAAGCAATTTTTGACAACAAGAACCTAGGAGGGGGCTAGAGTCCCACAGCGCCCATGTGACTTGTGGGCTGGGGGCAAGCAGGAGCTGAAGCTGGAGAACAGTCAGACCCGTCCTTGAGAGCTGATGCAGAAGAATTGCTCTGAGCTTGAGGTCAGCCTGGGCTGCACAGTGGAATCTTGCCACAAGAAAACAGCAAACAAACAAACAAGCAGACAGAATCTTCAAAGAGAGGATATGAGAAATCCACAAAGAAAGTGTACATTAGTAAGTCAGAGGCCGGGTTCCAGGGCAAGATCAATGCTCTTTCCTTCCTCTGGGGAAGTGGGAAGTTTGGGCTTTTCCACAAAGCATCTAGTTTTGCTACCAGTGCTAGATGGGTCCCATATGCAGTGACAATTTTGAGTGGTAGGACAGTGAATGAAGGCAGTTTTTATTCTCTGAAGGTTACTGAAAATATTAGAAAAGCTTCTGGAGATTCTGTCCTGGAGAGTACTATGATACAAAGCTATTTAGGATACGGTGTGGAGCGGTAGAGTTTCTTTGTAAGGAGGCCTGTGGATTTTAGTTTATTCAATCTGAAGTGACTGATTTCTAAGCAATAATTCATAGAGACAGAAAGGGCAATCTTTCTTTTTCTGTACTGAAGAGGGATTGGTGATCCAGTATTCAGGATAACATCTGTATTTGCTTCCCAGCCCCATAACGGAGTTAGTACATCATTGTTTCCATAAGCCTGCAGGGGTATAATGAAGGCAATAATTCAAAAGAAATCCTTTTCTTGTCTCTGATAACAAATTATTTGCACATAGGGTCTTGCATAAGGGAAAGTGACAAAGCCATGTTAACAGAACCAGGTTAGGTGCTAGAGGTGGCCTTGAGCTTCTCTAATGGGTTCCCGACAAGGAACAAAAGCCCTTCATCTAAATGATTTGTGGTGTCCCTGGAGTGACTTCCTCAAAGTGCTTTGAAGATTAAATTATTTATTTTTCAATTACCCTGCTTTAGTTCTTTTAAAAATTGGCTTGTAGTGGCAAAGAAAATATTTCCTTTCAAAACTCAGTCCCATCAATTTTTAGAGAATAGTGGAATTAGAGTGGGGATTTGGGGGAAAGAAGATTTGTGCATATATATCATGTGTTTATATAAGAAGGGAAACACGCTGCATATTTCCTCAAGTAAACCACATGTTCGGGACTTTCTTGTAGTTGGGAATAAATTGTGAATGTCTGTCGTTTTCCAAACAGTTGTTGCTCTCTTTCCCTTTCCCCACGACACAAAACAGGCTCCTGGGAGTTGTCTGTCGTACAGCACCATGACAGATCTAGGTGCTTTATTTATGTGGCCACAGTTCTTTCCAGAGACAGGTCTTTTGTGAACTGGTTTTCTGCAGTCATCTTCTCTGCCTACAGAGAGACTCCCAGAGGCAGATACCAAGTGTCTAGAGATGTGGGCCATATCCGCTGTAAGTCGGGCCCCCAGTCCAGCCAGCCAGGCCTGGAGTACAGCTATAGAGTGATTTTTTATTTTGTTTCTCCTCCCGGGTCCTCCCCTCTCCTCTCTATCCCTCCCTTCCTCCTGTCTCCTCCTCTTCCATCCTTCCTTCCCCTCCCTTCTCCTCCCCTCCCCCAACAGAGATGGGCAAGGGGCAGAATGAGAGCCTTTGGAGCACTCAATCCTTCCTCTATCTTCCCCTTCTTGGGACAAGTGCAGCTAAGAGCCTAGGCTGGCCTGAGCTCACCGTTAACTTACCTCTTACTCTCAAGTGCTGGGATGGCAAAGCCTGTCACCATACTTGGCTTCTTTACTTTATTTCCATCAGAATAGAGAGCAATCTTGCCTTTGAGTTACAAGTAGGAAATCTCAGAATGATATGCATACTATAAAGCACAATAGGTAACCACATGCAATTTAAAAAGAAACAATCAACATGTGTTACCTAGTAGGAGAATTGAGCAGTGACATTCTTGTTATTTTTTTCTATATAATACACATTGCATGTATATTGCAAATATTACCTTGCAAATTATATAGTTAATGACTCTACATTCAGATATCAATTTATATGTGTTTTCTGTGTATGGCATCTTCTGTGTGTGTAATGTATGTGCACCGTGTCAATGTAGCAGCCCACAGAGGGCATCTGATCCCCTGAAACTGGAGGTACAAATGACTGTGAGCCACCGGGTCAATTTTGGGAACCGAACCTGAGTGATCTGGAAGAGCAGCCAGTGTCATCTCTCCGGTTTCAGGTTTTGATGGACTGTGCAATTTGGTGCCAAAATTTGTCTGATTAATCCTTTCAGTGTTTCAGAGCCTTGTTATGGTAATCAGCAAAGCATGCAGAAAAATAAGGTGCAGAAAATGGTGGTACATTTAGATACGTACGAGTCGCGCTTCCTGGGAGTTCTGATATTTCGGTGCATTTTCACCTGGCTTTATGTGGGTTCTGGTGATTTCAGGTCTGCATGCCTTCTGCTCTGAGCCTCCTCTCCAGGAAAACCTTGTTACTTTCTGAACACTGTCATTTGAAGAGCGGAAGGACTCCTGTAGAACAATTCTTCTCTGTGTCTATTCTTCTGACATAGTATTTTGTAGCTTCATAGGGATCAGAGCAGCATGACGAATGTGCGCGCAGTGGGTAGACAGCCATACAATGAGTCAGCCCTCCATCGTGTTTCTGTCTTGGGAGCTTCTCTTCTGGCTATGCAGAGATAGAGTGGAATTTAGTGTAAGCCGTGAGTGCAGTGTTGCTCTGTAGAGAGTGAGAGCTACACTTCTCTAACTGGGTTTTGATGGGCCTTGGCATGCTTTATTCCATTGCTCAGCTCCACTGAGCCCCTCTCGGGATTTAGTGCCCACTACGCCACTGCTTACTTCTCTAGGAGCTGCTGTTCAGGTTTTATGAAGGAGTGAGATACTGTGCTACTGGACTTTAAATACCTGGCGCATTTCATTTAACACAATGATCTCCAGTTCAATCAGAATTGCTTGAAGGAGATAGGAATTCATTCTTTCCTTTTAGATGAATAACATTATATCACATGTACATCTTATAAATATTATTTATAGGTACATATGTGCACATTATATACACACTGCCTTCTTTATTCTTCGATTGAGAATCACCTGGATGGATCTTGGAACTTGACTCTTGTATATAGTATAGATGGGGCTGCCAGTATCTCTTTGATAAAGTGATTTTATTTCCCTTGGGTATATATGTTGGAACTGCTGGACGATATGATAAATATATTTTTTAAAGGACTCTATAAAATCTTTTTCAAAATGTCTATGCTAACATCTTTGTCAACACTGTATGAGTTTTCTGCTAACCATATTCTTGTAAGCATTTTAGTGCATTATTTTTTGATACTATCCACTGAAGAACAATTTTTTTAAGAACGACTGATTTTTTTTTTACTATTTCTTTCACTGTTGATGACTCGGCATTCTGTACAATGTTTTCCTCTACTCTAGAACCAGGAGGATGGGCCTGTTTTGGTTTAGTTTTGTAAAAACTTTGTTACTTCATATCACACATTTACTCTGCGATCCTTCACTACTCAGCTTTGACTCATGCAGCCTGCACTTGTGGTGTCTGTGAAATCATTGCCAAGAGCAATGTCATGAGGACATTATCCTGTGCTTTCTTTTGAAGTCTGAGATTGCATATTTAAGCCTTTAATGAATTTTGAGTTGATTTTTGCGTAAGCCAGAATAAAAACATCTAATTTCTTTCTTTTCCTTGCAGATGTCCAGCTTTCTTTACACCATTTGTTAAATGCCAAATTTTCTGCTCATTGTGCATGCTTCCTGGCTGACTTACTGAGTTGGCCATTTGCACTGGATTTATTTCTGGTTCTCTTCACTTGCATTGGCCTATACTATTTTAACTACTGAAACTTCGGTATATGTTTTAAGAGAAACACATAGACACACACGGGATCACTCTAGATACAGCAATGAGAATATTAGATTGAGAAGGTTCAGGTTGGTACATATCAAATTATTGAAGAGTTTTGATAAGAGAAGCCTCTGGTAAAATGGATATGAAATATGAAATATTCTTTGATGGGAACCAGACCTTAAAATAAAAAGACATTAATTACTTTGAAAATTTTCAAACTATAGCTAATGACAGTGGAAATCAGCCAGCTTTTATAGGCTATCTCCATGCAGTTGTCCATAATCTATTTAATATACCTTTTTGCTTTGCAATGTATTTTTAAGCTAGGAAACATATACTTTCTTAAACATGACCTTTCTATAACATGTTTGATTGTTTTGTGTTTTGAGGCTGTCTTAATTGCTGGATACCTTGATCTGCAAGTGGCTTAGATCCATACAGCACATCTATGGGTATGTCTTCAAGAATGTTTTCAGAACAGAGTCAATAAATGAGGATGTTGTTCTCTGTATGTGGGCAATTGAGTCCCATAGCCCAGGTGTCTTGAAAGAATAGTTGGCAAGACAGAGGGAGGAAAGGGGCTATTGTAAGATGTCCTCTCTTCTTTGGCTTTCTAGACAACTCTGCACACCCTGCATATCATGGTCTTCTGAAACTCATGAACCTTTGAGATTAGAGAAATCTTTCTTTTTAATCTGTGTCATTTAGGTGTTTGTCTCAGTGTCAGAGTCTTTGTTGATTCCTCAGGAATTGTGAGCTGTTTGGGATTTAGTTCTATAATCATTTTCATCAGGTTTTTAGATTTTTTTATTTTGTTTATTTTTGAGATAGGATCTATCTCATATATTCTTCGCTGTCCTCAAACTTGCTATGTAGTCCAAAATGAACAGGAATTTTAGATCCTTCTGTATTCCTCTCCCAAATTTGAGGATTATGGGGATTATGCCACCATGTCCTGTTTTTGCAGTGCTGAAAATTGAACCCAGAATGAGCTATCACCCAAACCTCGGTCATGAAGATTTTGATAGGTGATTGCTTTTCACCTTACATCTCTATGGGTAGGGTGGATATTTTAACAGGATTGTTTTCTAATCCATAAACTTGACTATCTATTTGTTGCTGTCTTTGATAATTGAATTTTTTTACAGTTGTTAATGTAGAAATGCTTCATTCCCTTAGTCAGGGCTAAGGTTATTCATAAATATCTTGCTCTCTATGATGCTGTTGCAAATATGGTAATTATCCAAATTTTCATTTTATAGTTGATTATCTACAGACATGTATATATGTAAGTGATTCTTCAGTCAATCCTGTTTCCTGCAGTGTTAGTCTGCCAGTTCTAATAGGGATGTCTGTGCAAGTGTGGGACAATGTACCAGGAATTCTATACACAGGGCCAAGTTAACTAAAAACAGAGACGTGCACTTCTGCAGTTGGGATCCATTTGACTGACTCTCTGGGACTTCTGGTATATCCTGAGTCGATGTGGTAAGAGAGGATGTCTTGCTGGGTTCTTAATCTTTGTGTAGCAGCTTCCAGTTTTTCACCGCAAACTGTGATGTTAGGTATGAACTGTTCCTCTACGGTCTCTGCTGTAGACAGATTGTTTCCTTTCTATTTCTAGTTTCTTGAAATGTCTTTAATCCAGAAAGAATGCTAAATTATTTCAGATTACTTTTATGCACCCTTTTCTATGGTCCTCTGGATTTTACCTATATTTCTGTTGAGGAAGAGTGATGCATAACAGTAATTTTCCAGTGCTGAGCTCTCCTCAGACCTGAGACGTGTGCTCCCCTGGGCTGTGGCGTGCAGCTGTTGAAGGTGCTAGCGAAGTTGTTTTCCTGTCTTTGGTAAGGATGCTTTCTTTTGAGGGACACTGGCCTGTAGTTTCTTATGTGTCTTGTCTGCCTTTAGTGTCAGGGTCACGCTGTCCTCACAAAGTCCTCGGAATTGCTCCTCCTTTCATTGTTTGGACAGATTTTGACAAGTATTGGCTTTAATTTTTTTCTTAGCAGTTCAGTAGACTTTGCCAGTGAAGTCATCTCTTCCTCGATTTTATTATTATGAGTTAAAGATCATTTCACATTTGTATTTCTTTATCAGAAAGTCTTAAAATGTTCTGAGTTAACCCATCTGTGGACATCATCAACATCTTTTATCAGCCTCCTCAGTTTTAATGTCTCTCCTTTCATGTCTGACTTCATTTATTTGTTTTGTTTTTATTTCTTTGTTATTCTAAAGGTATGTCAGTTTTGATTATGTTTTCAAATCATTGTTTTCATATTTTTCTATTCTTTATTTAGTTTTATATTCTTTATTTCATTTATTTTTGCTCACTCTTGGTTTCTTTTTCTCTATCAGATAATTAATATTTATGTATATTTTCATAACCCTTATTCAAGGAGTTCTATCCTGTTCTTTTAAATGGGTCACATGGATCTCTTTGGTATTTGTGTAGTAGAAAATACCTCGACCCTCCTTGCTTTGTTTGCTGTCCTCATGCAAGAGAGGCCCTTGTTCAGTCAACTTGTCTACTGTTCTGCAGGTATAAAAAATTCAAGGTAGTGAAAAACCATGGTGTTTTCTCTCTGTTCTTGCCAAGTATATTATGCTCTCATTGCCTGCTGTGATAGGCAGGCCAGAAGCTTGTTTTTCTTAAAAGAGTCTGAAAGCTGAATCTGTGTCCTTCCTACCTAGGAAGAATTGAGCTTGTGGTTTTCATTTGTTTGTGTTATGTTAAGGGAGGTCTGGTGTTTAGTCCTGTCTCTTGTTCAAATGACCACTTTGTCCTCTGCAACTTTCGGTGATTTAGGAATGCTGGACCTTTTCAGTGCTTGAGGAAGATGACTTAAATCTAGTCCTTCGGGACCTCCAGAAATTATGTGGTTAGATGTGTGATTCAGATGTTCCCTGCTGAGATGAAGGCCAAGTGTGGGCTTTATTGCTTATGCTGTTCTGAGTTATGGAGAGTGTTTACGTGAGAAGAAATTACCCTATGCAGGGACCCATAGCTTTCCAAGAGAAAGCATCAGGATCTCGGGTAGAACACGAACAAATCAGGGCACCAGCTACCTGGTCTAATTCCTTTGCTACCAAGGGAGATGCTGACTTGGGAATTTCCTGCTGACTGTGTGCTAGGATGAAGACTATGGCATGAAAGTATCTCTCTCACTTTACTGCTAGATACATTGTGGATGATTTCTCAGTGGCGGGAGATGCAGGAGAACCTCAGCTAGTTAGTTGCAGGGTTTTTCTAGTTGCATGAACATTTATGTCCACAGAGGGGGAGGAGAAGCCAGGCTTCTTCTTGTTAGGTGGGCACATGGTGTATGCCTATTATCCTAGTCTAAGGGTAGCAGGCGGATGGGTAATGTAGAGGAATTGTGAGTTCAAGGCAACAGCTCGGTGGCAACCAAGTGAGAGCCTCATCTCAAAAAACAATAGAATAAAATCAAAATTTTTCATGCTTTAAAACCAAACAAAAAAAGCAGAACTCTCTTTATTGGAAAGATATAAACAACAGCTATAAATAAGAGAAATTATTTTTGCAGGACCATTTGTGATGAGAGTAGTTTCATACTTTATGTGAAAATACGCTGCCTGTAACCATTTTACTTATCTGAAAAACTATACACTGTATTGTCTATGTTATTATCGCATGAAATGAAAAGTGAATGAAATTTCTGCCCTGGCAATGCTGAAGCATGCATGGGCAGCTCAGCTGAACTTGTGCATATTGGGTTTCATGGGCTAAGCTAATGAGGACGACTGACCAGGTCTCATCCTGAAGAGGGCGCCAGACCTCATTACAGATGGTTGTGAGCCACCATGTGTTTGGGAATTGAACTCAGGACCTTTGGAAGGGCAGGCAGCGCTCTTAATCACTGAGCCATCTCTCTAGCATAGTAGTATTTAGGTATGGAGAGCTGAAGAAGCTGCTGATTTGATAATAGTGATGATGCTGTCACATTTTAGAACCCTTTCCTAAGCATGATTGTTTATAGTGTAGAAATAGGCAAGAACCTGAGTTCAAATCTCTAAAGCCAACATTTAAAAAAAGTACATGAGGTATGTAACACCAAAGCTTCGGGACAAAACAGGAGTATTGTGAGGTCTCACTGCCAGACACCCTAATCCATTACTTTTCTTTAGATTTAGTGAGAATCTCTCTCTCCCTCTCTGTCTCTCTGTCTCTCTGTCTCTCTATCTCTCTCTCTGTCTCTCTCTCTGTCTCTGTCTCTCTCTCTCTCTCTCTCTCTC